>WBMV01002681.1:870752-1127117 GCA_013396655.1 Campylorhamphus procurvoides | reverse complement strand
GGCGAGAGGGGTCGGCACCGCGCTGCCCGCAGCGGAGGCGGCCTGGGGGGCGCTGGGTTCGCCGTTCTCGGGGCGGGGGGGGCGGGTTCTGGTGAGCGGTTTGTGTTTTGTTCTGCGTTTGGGGGATTTGTTTGGTTTGGTTTGGATTTTCTGGAGTTTTTTGGTAGGTTTGGGTTTTTTGATTGGGGGTTTTTTTCCTATATTGTGGGTTCTTTTGGGTTTTTTTTGTTTTAGTTGAATCATAGAAAGCAATTTTTATTTCCACTAGGATGACATAATTTCTAGGTTTTGTGGACAGAATTTGGCAGCGTCCAGGCACCGGATCTAGGAGACTTTCTGGTGCAGTACTGTCAGGATTTATAAGGACTTCTATGACAAAGTGAGCATTCTGTGTTCTTCAGACAGAGTGGCTGTTAGTGGGCTGTGTCCAAACCCTCTCCTTTCTGAACGGCCAAAATGCACCAAAGCAGATTGATGTGGTTTTGTAAGAGCTATATTTGTCCTCTCTGAGCAGTGAATTCCAGGTATCACAGGAATCAGGTGGTAAATTTAGGAATTCATGATGCTGCCTTGCTGTGAGATAGGAAGTTTCAGATTTCTATGATCTGATGTAGTCCAACAATTAACAAGTAGAGCCCCAAGTTACCAAGTCCTGCTTCACCCTCACCACTTTCTGAGGGCTATCTTTAAGGGTATAAAGACTACTAAAGAAACTTGGGTTTGCATAATTTGCCTGTGGTGGTTTTAACAATATTCAGTTACTCCCTCTGTACTACTTTATTTTGAAAATTGCAGTTCTTCTATTACACTCTAGTCTGGAGTATATTATTTTCTGCCACAAAGTTTTCATTCTCCTCCTTTCTGATCTCACTATTCGTATTCACTTGACACTTGTCCTGCCCAGCCAAGGAAGAGTGAAACACCATGTTCCCACTGCTTCTGTCCTTCCCATAATACCTTCTCAGGGAAAATGTCCACCACCAGCAACTTGGTTTTGTGTTCTTGTTCCTTCTGTTTTCAAACACCCACCCCAGCATACCTGGAAATACAAGAGAGTAATGATATTCTAAATGTGTATAAACCTATAATAATTTTATTGTGTTCTTAGCCAAGTCTTTTGGTTGCTGTTCCTGTAAGCCATTTTTGTGATAAAATAGGAAAATTAAATTCTACCCCATAGTCCAGTATAAACGATGTTTCCTGGATAATCATAGTTTGGGTTGGAAGGGACCTAAGGATCACCTAGTCCTATCCATGCCACGAGCATCTCTCGCTAGACCAGCTTGCTCAAAGCCCCATCCAACCTGGCCTTGAACACTGCCAGGGGTGGGGCATCCACAGCTTTGCTAATGAGACCACGATTTTCTTACTTATACCCATACTCAGACTAGAGCAGCTGCCAAGCTTGTGGGAAGGCCGTGGCTACAAATGTGCCCCTCCTCCATTTGTTCATCCCACCCCGCTGGATGGATGTCTGAGCCACCCATCAAACAGCTCCTAAAGTACTAGATGTTACCACATATCAGTGAACTATCACCAAACCAAAATCAGCAATGAATTTTTTTACCTTTAAACGGTGCACTAAAAATTGTTGGTGTGCTAGTCAGACAAGCTAATTTAACCGCTGAAGTTGCCAAAGTTATCTCAGGGTCATCATATATTAGGTATCACCTGTGAAATTTGCACTGCTGAAATCTTGCACTTTTCTACACCACAACCTGCACCTCACAAAGTCTGGCACAGCACCATGGCCACCTTCCAGCACCCCCCTCCCACTGCATGTGCACAGGTTTGGCATCCTCCGTTATGGAGCTGTAGGTGGTCAGCACTCTGCAACAGCCGTGCTCTCCGTGGTCCCAGTTGGGCTATAACTCCAAGAGGAGCTGTGTAATACATGCATCATGGCAGGAGAAGCACTGTATAGTTTGCAGTTCCTCTTCATGCCACACACCTCTTCCTTCCCCCCTCCTTCTCGCTGGCCCTGTCACATGCTGGGGAGGAAAGGAAGAGTAAAGCTATTTTGAAACTGCTTCTATCCTCATCTTTGTTCATCCACTGTGCTGAGTTGTACTCAAGAAAACTTCACTAACTATTAAGAGGAAGATGCTGTAGATGTAGTTCTGTGTGCTGAACTGCAGTCTTGTGCCATCACCAGTCATAACTGTTTTATATGCAAACTGGTGGGGTCATAGTAATTATTTTTTAATTTTGCATGTTCAGGTTTTTTTTAATAAAAGTTTCATGTTTTAACTACTCTTTTTAGAAACACTACTCAAATACTTTTTAAAAAAAATAATCCTTCTAGAAAATTGAAAATGAACCTCAAAATCACTTTAATTTTCACTTGAAAAGATGAGGTTTTCACCAGATTGAACATATTCTGAAAAAAATGTGCTGAATTCATTTTACTATAATAGCTTGCTTTAAAAAATCAGCTTTTCTGAAGATACTGCTTTATAAGCAAGATACTTGTTTCCTTTTAAAAACAGACATGTTCAAGTATACTATAAAGCTTCACTATATATTGAAAATTATATATTATTTCTATTTCTTAATGGCAAGATATACTTCACACGTTTATCTGAAAGAAGACAAATATATATCTCTTGCTCAATGTGATACACTATGGAGCTACAAATAATTGCTGTAACATAAAAGTAAATCCAGGTGGAGCAAAGAGAAGATTTAATAAACACCAGTTTCTTCTGGAAAATGTGAGAAAAATTTTACCATGTTTTCGAATAAAGAAGTAAATGGTCACAATCCAGTATGATAAAATCTAAGTTCAAGTTGAAAAAAAAATGAAGAATATGAACTGACTTGATAATAAGACAGAGAAATACACTGAAAAATATGCTGAAAAAAAACCCTTTTGGACACCTTCATAAAATTATGCTTATACCAAAGAAAGTCCTTCAGCAAAAGGATAGTCACAAAACATAATAGGCAGGTAAATTTCAAAACAGGATTAAGTTAAAAAAAAAAATCATACTTGTTTTTCTGAAATTGTTTAGCGTATCCATTCTTCCTGGTAATTCCCCAGCAAACTTTGACCTACTTGTGGGCCTGATAGACAACAAAAAGGATGCCCTCCATCCAAACAACTTTTGAGCAGCAACTACTAAAACACACTCTATAGCAGACTCAATAAAATAACAACTAAGTATGTGGCTGACTACAGCAACCCATGAAAACCTAATGAGATTTCTGTCTGGTAAATTAACCCTTGACCACATTTTAATCTCCTGATGCTGACTCTTTCAGCAGGTTAACAGTGCTTATTTTATCATGATGCTAATGGCATACAACAAAGTAGTATATAACAGCAAAATTAAAAAAAAAAAAACTCAAGGGAAATTGATAGGGCAGATACTTGTCCAACAGCATGTTTTTTTGTAAAGCCCACGTTTCAAACGCAGCATTGAGTACTAAACCTTAAACCAAGAAAAAAGAAAGTACCAGTAGGAAGAAAAAAAATGGTAAACTATCAGATCTGGAATTAAAAGTACATGTGAACAAGTATCTTCAAAGAAAGAAGGAAAGAAAATGAAAAAGTAATCCCTGTTTGACTGCATGAATTAATAGCACATTGCATACAGCATTGCATAAACATAGAGGCCTCCATAAGCAACTACATTTCTATGTCTGTTAACCTGATAGTGCAATGCAGGGCCATTTTCAGTAAACATATATCTACCAGAAAATTATGCTAGACAGGAAAATTGAAGATATTTTAAGAACAGTTCAAGAAACCAAAAGCCCAAACAAATCTTTTATTGCAATGTGTGCCCCCCACATCCTGGAATGCACCAAAAGAAGCATGACTAGCAGGTCAAGGGAGATTTTCCCTTTCTACTCTATTCTTGGGGGAGTATAGGGAGTACTCACCTGGAGTACTGCATCCAGCTCTGGGTCCCCTAACATTAAAAGGACATGAGCCTCTTGGAAAGGGCCATTAAGTTGATCAGAGGACTGGAAAACCTCTCCTAGGAAGACAGTCTGAGAGAGTTGGGGTTGTTCAACCTGGAGAAGATTTGAAGGCTCCAGGGAGACCTTTCTGTACCTAAAGGGTACCTATGGGAGAGCTGGAGAGGAAGTTTTTACAGGGGCATGTAGTGATAGGACAAGGTGGAAACAGTTTTAAACTAAAAGAGAGTTGATTTAGATTAGCTATTAGGAAGAAATTGTTTACTATGAGAGTGATGAGGCAGTGGAAGAGGTTGCCAGAGAAGTTGTGGATGCCCCATCCCTGGAAGTGTTCAAGACCACTCTTGAAACTCTGAGCAGAAACCGGCTCATGGCAGGGGGGGTTGAAACTAGATGACCTTAAAGGCCCATTCCAACCAAACCATTCTATGATTCTATGAAATATGTAAATTTATTTTAATAGTATTTTCAGCCTTCATTATAACTAAGACTTTAAACTATAAAAGTTTTAGAAAAGAGAAGGCCTGGCAACTCTCTTAGAGCACTGTCCTATTTCTTGGAGCAAAGTAACCTCAGTATTGGTCTGAGTTCCATTACTCAGAACTCTCCTAGTAGTGTTCTGAGTAATTCCTACACAGGCAAACCCTGTCATCTCCCTGGGAGGTTTTTGTGCCTATGAGACACTGAGCACTGAGTTCTTAACTTGAGAAGTACTATTGGTTGTGGAGACACTGGCTGTCCTTAGCTCCTTGGGTTGTCAGTCTTATTTCCTTCTGAATATTTGAAGGGCAAAAATCATACTACACATATGTATTAACTTCAATGGCAGTTGCTACAACGCAGGAGTGAATCAGCTAGAACTGTGACTCCATGATCAGGAAAAATGCTCAGCTCTGTGTACCATCACAACCAAAGCAATAAGGAGCCCTCTACCATAAAGTACCAGAGAACAAGTTAAATGACAGTTTGATTGACTTGTATAAAACATCATTATCCCATCACAACAATTACCATTTCCTGACCAACTGAGCAAATCAAAATAAAATAAAAATTATACTAGTTTAGGATCTAATATAGCAACATATGAATCACTGGAAGAACAAACCAAGTTAAAACATATAAATGTAAATTGTAATAGATTCTTACAGGGTCAGTGAAGTTTCCAACTTTCACTCTTTGCAATTACATTCATGAAATGGCCAGCCATGATTAAATGATAATGAAGTAGCCTAGAAGTCGCTCGAATTTCAGGACAGTAAAAGAATTTGTGCATAATCCCTAATCTCACAGGTGGTTTTAATTTGCACGTCTTCCTGTATGGATACACTTCAGAATCCTTCACATACTTTATGTGAGATTTCTGCCCCACTGTAGTTCATAGAGGTTGTAGAAAATGTCAGATCTCCTGATGAAGTTATAGTCTAAGGCAGACATGAAGGAAGGAAAAGGAAGATAAATGCATAAAGATTGTGTTTACTAAGTTTGCTGGAAAATCTGTTGTTTAGAAGTTGTGCAGTACACAGTACATGGCTTTGGTCGTCATTTAAGCCTTCTTGAAACCCAGAAGACACAATGATGACACAATGTGCCCTTTCAGAATTACAGACTCTCACTCAAGATCACTATTAGACATGCTCAGAGCTTGGGCACAGACATTAATGTAGCAGCAAGAGGTCTGTAGGAAGAAGCAATACCATTTATTAAACAAGTGGCTATAATGACAAGAAACCAAGCAAGCTTCTGGATTCAAAGGGCCTTAAGCTTCTCTGCTCTGTTTTTTAGCAGCTGCATCAGCTGGGCTAGTAAAAAATATGACCTCTCTCTCCAATTGTTCATTTGTGAATTATGGCAGTTACAGCAATAATCAAAACTATTATTATTAGTGGGCAATGGCTATATTGATACATATACACATGTGAAATCATAAACACGTATTGCCATTAAGACCTAGCCACCCTACTTGCCTACCATCCTTAAATCCAGATGTCTGCATGCAACACCTGAATATTCCAAGACAAAAAACGCTGTAGTCAAAGAAAAAGGACAAGATTGAAGCACAGCTCCATGCATCTAAAATAACAGATACTGAAAAGCAGATACAGATTACTTACAGAAAGAAAAAATTAAAACAGACAACAGTATTTCTTAGGGTGGTTTTTAGGTAGTAAAGACCTGCTAAAGACAAATAAAAATGTCTAGATAAATCAAGATATTAGTTGAAGAGCACATTGTTGGAAATGCTGTTTCAGAGACAAACCTTGCCCCAATCTCCAGCTAATTAGGAAGCAGCTTTGCTATGAAGAGGGTGAGAGGTATGTATTGCCACTTGTGCTCAGGTGAGGAATTAATTTGTGTGTGTGTGTGTCCATTTGCAGTAGGGAGCATGTATTTGGTTATAGAGTAGCTAATGTAGGAGAAACAGACTGTTAACTTCTGTGAGGCTAATGAGATCATATGCATTGTGTTCTCAGATTTGCCATATTTAATATGTTCTTTATTTTTATTTGCTGAGAATGCCAGCCTTGCTGTGCATAAGAAGTTGCTGAATAAAGATGGTGGTCTCTGCCCTAGAGAGCATAGCTGTTTTTTCATCAAAACAGAAATTAAAATTTGTTCTCCCTTCCACACCAAACCAGTATCCATGAGAGGCAGAGGTAACAAAATAGACAGCAGGCAGGTATGGCTTCTATCTGTGCCGAGCCAGAGGCATTTTAAATCAGAGGTTTTAAAGCAGCATTTGAAAGAACACCCTGTATGAGGTTCCTGAGTTTTTAGTGGGAACTTTTCCCATACAAAGCAAAAACTAAGTAGAAAATGTGGGACACTGCAGGCTTCTTCCATGGCTATTACGGCTATTAGACAGCTACCTAGAGCAGACAGTATCATAGTTACTTAAACTGTGTTGCAGAGCCAAAGACAGGGTGCATCTCTGAAAGGTGGTTGAGGAGAGCACAGAAATCGGGAGAGGATTGCAATACAAAGGACTAGTCCTGGTAGCACTACATGGCACATATAGGGAGAGATGCCAAAAGAGAATGCAAAGTTCAGATATGAGAAAATTGTAGGTAGGCAGTGACTGGGAAAATGTTTGCAAGATCTAAGTTGAGGACTAAACAACTATGTTGAGTCACGTGGTAAGTAAATTCCTCATTGGGAGGAAATTTCAAGTGGGAAGAAATCAACTAAAAATGGAGACTAAAATTATACGTAGAGAAGGAATAGGATGTACAGGAACTACAGGCCAGAGTCCCCCAAAAGAATTGTGCAAGTCTTTACAGAAATATTAAATGCTACAAAGGATATACCAACACAGTAACATTTGAACCCTTAGAATTATAAACCACAGAACATTTAGAAGCAGGAAGCAATCTTTTCATTCAGTGAGTTTAATGGGCTTAACAACTTCCATTTGCACCTCCCAAAATCTGTTCACAAGATAGGAAAGAATATTTATACCTGTTTTTCGAAAAAGGAAAATGAGGCTCTTGCGAGTATACCAAAGATCAATAAGAAGGACAAACGTTGCATGCTGGGAGGATTTCAGTAATATTCAAGGACTTCATTGCTTCTTTGACCTAGCTATATTGGGTCACCAAACTCAGCTCTGATGTTAGAGGCTTCTTCCACATAGAGTGCACAAGGTTACTATCATTCCCAACTTTGCAATTCATTAGCTTTCCGTATTTGAAAAAGAGAGGAGAAGGGAAGAACACACACATCTTTGAATGTTAGGATTTTCATTATTGAAAGTATCATGTTTTAATAGGGCATCAAGTTACTGGTTCTTATTGGATTTTGTTTTGTCAAAGGTTTGGGGTTTTTTTGCCTGTTTTGAGGAATAAATTTAAAATGTCCTGCATTCAACCAAGCAGCCAAAAAAAAAAAAAAGAAAAAAAAAAGGAACTGAAAACAGGGTGAAATTAAAACCCTGATATATGTGACAAGGGCCAAATGTGGAAAATATGGTCTAGTCCCACCTGCAACTGCTGCTGTCACAACTACAGGTTCACCATAGGGAAGCAAACAAGACAGCAGGACTGCAGGAAGCTGCCCAGCTCTTGTGCTGAATTATATTGCTGTGAATTCTTTTCAGGTCCGTACAATCATAGAATTTGTGACTTTCCATTGCTGTATATTAAAAAATATTGGTTCTATGACTTAAATAATGCATCTTCTAAGAACCGTCTACAGCTTTAATATGCAAACAGCATGTGTACCGTCCATAAAGAGCAAGAAGGACTCTTGGAGCTTAGTGACATTTCATGGTCTTATGTTTCATTCCAACACATTTCTTAGTGTGTTTCTTAGAGTAATTTCTTAGCAGGCTGAAGAAATTACTCTTCTGTGAATGTGAAAAACCCTTTTTACTTAAGAAAACCCTCATAAGCCATTCTGCTCCATCCTTTTTTCTTGTGCCTATTATTCTATCTAGTAATTTTTATCACAAAAGGAGTGTAAGAGAGAAGTACAACAGACATTTTGAAGACAAAGTCTGTAGAATCTCCTATTTTGTTTTAAAAGATGAGAAGAAGGTAGAGATTTTAACACATCTTCCTCTTATCTTGTTTGCCCTTTACTGTAGCTTTTTATTTAGTTTCTGTATTTCTTAGGTTGGCATAGTATTAAATTAAATGGTACCTACTCTACACAGAAGTTTGGAAATACCATACCCTAAGACTTAAAAGTAACTGAAGGTTTATTTGTAAAGGGTTTTCAGAGTGTCTGCAGTAAAAAATGCAGTATTGTGAAAAAAATCTACAGAAGCAGCTGCTCTTAAAATGTCATGCATAGGCCCAGCAAGGGTTGCACAAAATTTCCACTACTTTTGAAAAAAAGATTGTTAAAATAAAACAACAAATAATTATTGTTGTTGGGTTGGGGTTTTTATGTTTTTTTTTTCTTTTTTTTTTAAAGACCACTTCAACAAATGCCAGTCAGTTTGAATGGAAATTTTCAGTCTGGCAGAATTTCAAAAACAGAGTGGCATAACAGAGGCAGAAGGATTTGACATTTATTTGCTTGTGTTTCGAAATCACATCTTGGTTGAGAAAGAGGGAAGCAGAAGAAATAAACATCTCTAAGAAAAACAGCAATATAAAAGGTACAGTTTATGTATGATAGGACTCAGATTATCTAATTACATTTTACCATTCTTAACCTAAGACTTAAAATATAGAAATCATATTTGGCTTTTGAACATAACAGGCTTGACTGGCATTAATTTTTCCAGTTCTGGTTTGGGTTCATCTTTATTTATTGTTGTTTTAGTTTCAAGTGCTAAGTTTAGCTCTCTTTCAGTGTTAATTGCTATGTTTATTTTTCTTTTTAATTTTAGAGGCCTGCAGTACATTTTGAACTGAAGATTAATTAAATTCCTAGTAAATCACATTCTAACAGGAAATGTTGGAATCCCATTGTGAACAGGGCCAGGCTACATTTAAAAAAACCCAAAACTTCTCATTCAGTTAGAATCTAGGGGAGATAATAACAGAAGTGCAGAACAACAGTAAAAGTCCTCGGATTGTAGATTTGCCTCAGACAAAACATAAGGATGTAAGACTTCTTATATCTAAGGTTAGAATCTCTGCAATCTAGTACTTTATTCCTGTTGTTCCTGTTGCAAACTGTTGATTCTTTCTATTATCGTCACTGTGGTTTTGATGATAGCCTAAGGAAGAAAGCTGTTTTCTATTCACATCTTACAAAGAAAGCTCAAATTTACTAGGCACAGTCCCCTGAGTCACTGTGATTTTTTTTTCTCTCCACACAAGGAAGATACAAATGAAAACACACCTGAATTACAGAACTTCCTTGCTTGTTTTCTCCTGATGCTAATTTGTTTTCTTAGCTCTGATTACTAAACTTAATTTTGTAAATGCAATTCATGGCAAAAATGTACCACATTTTTGAGGACTAGCACTACACTGCAAGTCAAATCTTCCAAGAAGGACTTTCAACCTTCTATATTGGAGTAATATTTTTGTTGCCTTATTGTCTGGGCATGATGCCATCCTTTACTCTCAAGTTCTCTTCACAGGGTGTCAAAATATTAATTTTAAAAACTGAAAGGTACAGGATGAAAATTACCTTTGACAGGGAAGTTCACGTCATGACCATATAGATGCTGTCTTTGGTACAAGCTTCTTGGATGACATAGATGCAAAGGATCAGTAATATAAACAAAGAAGCACCTACACACACAGACAAACCTAAAATTATTCAAGAGCTAAATAGTCCATTCAGAGTTCTACCCTTAGGATAGCAAAAAAGGGTGTACTTGACATATACTTGTTAGGATTTTCTTGGACAATGCTCAAAAGCTTGAGCAGTGAGTAAATTGTTAGAGCTGTGCATAATGCAACTCAACTCAAACTTGATCACAAGGATGCCAGGGTTATATACATAAAGTCAAATTAGTTAAAAATGCCATCAACAAATTTCAGTGGTAAAATGACAAAATATTCAAGTATTTTGGCTGAATCATACAGTAAAAATATGGATGACCATTAAGTACATATCTATATTGTAGAGATAAATATTGAATCCACACCAGCAAATGCAGAAAGAGAGTAAACTAAGCCTTGAAGTGGAGGGCTTGAAAAATTAAAGAATGTGAAATTAGAAATTATTTTTCTAAAATAGGTGTCACCTTTCACAAACAAATCAGTGTCAGAAAAATGTTTCCTACAAAAGCAGGGCAAAATGCTCCATTCCCTCCCTTCTCTAATATCTTCCCATATTTATTCAGACACATGCATTAAGAGCTTTTCATTATTCAATGGAACTGAAGGTTTCCCATAAAGAACTAGAATGAATATATCTGCAATTAAGATTTCCTGATTTGTACTCTATATACCTTCACAGAAGAAAAGAGGAAAAGAAGACCAACCTAAGAAAACAGGAAAGCAAATGTTTGAAAATTCTGGGTGTTCAAAACAGGTGAACAATTTAAGAACATTTCTATTTCAAACATACCATAGAAAATTAAAAAAAAAAAAGAGAGAGAGAGAGAGAGAGAGAAAGAGACACCAATCTGTGGTTTAGGCTCAAGAGAACAAATTCCATAGATTCTATCATTTCAGACATAAAAATACTTTGTTCCCTCAAAGATTGATCAATCAGCAGCCATGCAATACATGCCATGAGATTTATTTCTTATTAGATTCTGCAAAAGAAATTTTTGAACTTTCCAAGGTCTGCTTATAAATCCCATAATTAAAAGGACTCTTTTCCCCTGTTTTTCCCCACGATCCCACAAATCTATAGCAAAATATTAGTTATCATGATTCACTATGAGGTCATTCAAATCTATATTTATAATTTATGTAATTTATTCTGATCAAAGCGTCTTATCTTGATCAAAACCAAGATGAATCTGGACTCTACAAAAAGTCTGGTTTTGAGTAAGTAAAAAATGCCTTCATCATACAAAGAGCCAGGTATTTCCTCAGCCAGGTATTGCTAACTAAGCACCAGCTCAGTGTCCTCTTTAAGGAAACTTCCACTACAGAAACCTTTACAGATCAAATCAAATGTTTTCTGTTCAGCTACTTGATATCTCCTAGGCACCTGAGAGGCTCAAGTATTTGTGCTCGTTTTCACTGATGTGACTATAATTTTGTCTATACTTTAAAGTCCCTTGCACTAGATGGTTAAAAACATATTTCCTCTTACAGTTGAAAGAGGTTCATGAGAGAATTTGTTGATCTATTGGAATAATCATTCTATGCATATAGTCTTTTATGTAGGGAACTTTGTCTAGATTTGCTTTCAGCATTATTATTTCTAACTCAACTTGAAGACTTAACTGAAACTTTACTTCTCCAAATAAATCAGAGATTTAAAATTGAAGTTCAAAAAGACATTTATAAATAAAGTTATTACTTAACAGGGCTATATCAGGATCCTAGAAAACCATCCCTAGTTTAAAAAGGGGACTATAAATCCTTCCCTTCTGCCTTCTCTTTTGGTGGATGGAAGCCAGATTTGCCAAGGCATTCTCCTTTCACTGTTCCTTTATTAGGATTATGCACATAAAGTCTAATTTCCTCATCTAGAATAAATAAGAAAAATATAGGGTGAAAAAAGATATGGCAAGTTGAGAAATCAGTGACTGCCTTTTATTTTCTCCCTTTTTTAATATGAAAAAAAAAATTGGAAGTTCTCACAGGGAACTCCCCAGGTATATAAAAATATTCCATTAATAAAGGTTGCAGTTTTCCCAAAGCTTTATTTTTTTTGGTTCTGGCTAATTTTTCTAGTTCTATTCTCATCTCTAGGCTTTTATTTCTGTGATAGATCAAGGGAGGAGGAGTGCTTGGTTTCCTGCTGTGGATACCTCCATGATCAGAGCATGTTAAAAGGTGTTGAGAATTGCCAGCAGACCATTTACTTGGCCCTGAGTTTTACCAGTTACTGAAAGAAGTAGGATAGATTATCTAGGAATAATGCCAAACATTGAGAAATGTGCCACTCTCTCATTTGCTTTAATAGTTTCAACAGGACTGCCTGGCATCTCTAGCCCTGCATTGTTTTATTTGTTGGATATGGGGCAACTCCTTAGCATGAACTTGAAAAGCATTTGAGTCCTTGGCCCATGCATATCACTTCTTCTACTACTGCTTTAGTCCGGTTTTTATTAGTGCAATTTTTCTCCGTATCACAGTGTATTTTATACTCTGGAGAACTGGGGGCTATTACAGCCACTCAGTCCATGGGCTGTAAGTATGATCCTCTCTCTCCTCTAGTAGTAATTAATTTGTGAAATTCTCATAGTTATAATCACAGCTTTGAAAACCTTTAACTCATCCCTCACAAAATTGTACATTTCCTGTGCGCTGTCACATATTTTATAATAAGTAAACCAATGGAAACCATTGGATGCATGATTGAGCTGCAGCTCCACTTTTAAAAGCGGTAGATTGGATATTCCATGTAGCAGACATTCTGGTGCTCTCCACATCAAGTTTTTCTAGTTTCACCAGAAGTATTTTGCTGTACTGGTTCTTGGTTTAATTTATTAGATATTTGGTTTGGGGTTTTCTGGTTTTCATCCAAGAATTCCAGTTTCAGGTATAGCAAAATATGTCTCTGTTTTTCAAGTATTTGCAAATTTCTGCCCAGTAAAAAAACCTAAACAAACAAAACCAGTAAGGAGCAAAAAACCCACATCTCCCATGTCTGAAAAATTAAAAACATTTTTGATTTGGCACTTAAAAAATACTACGCTTCTTTAGATATTTCCTTGACACTTTTTAAAATGTTCAAAAACAGTAGGCAACAGAGGGAGTTAAAATTTAGAGGTGTTTTTGATGACGGAGTTTTAAAAAAACTTTTAGCTGTTCTGAGACAGATTCACTATTCAGATTTTTGTAACTGCCCCAAGAAAAGTCAATTATTCACATAGTTTTAATATGGAGTGATGAGTGACTACAAAGAAAGAGGGATGCTGACCTAATTTCTAGTAGTAACTAGTACAGTAACAAAGGGTGACTGAACTAGTGTTTCTCTAATTGTTTTAGCTTTCCTCCTTACTAGAAAAGAGCAACTGCAGCCTGCACTGATTTTTTTAGAGCTCAGGTCATAAAAAAAATGAGCCAGTGTTTGTAAAATTCCTTTGACGGCTTTATAAAAGGGATATGATTTCACCATTTTTCAACTAATGGTTGCTTCCTAGAGGCTTTTCATTCTCCAGAAGGCACCTGATGATACAGAAGTAGTTTCTGCATAAACTAGCTTAGGCTCTTCAATAGTCTTTCAATGCCACTTTGCTGCAACAGCATAGTAAGTCAAGACTATTAGAGATAATTTATTATAACTTCTGAAGGTTTCTAATTTATTCTGTGGCTCTTTCTAGCAATAGGTCTTTTATTACATATGATGCAGTCAGGTAAATGTAGCTTACAGGGTTGTGCAGTGTATCAAATTTTGCAAGCTCACTCAGAAAGCCCTTATCAGAGCTTAAATTCAGAGTTTTCTCCTGAAAGCACAGGCACCCCCTGATCAGAGCTAAGGGAGACCAAATGCTTCTGGCATTTACTTTAAAAAAAACAAAACAAACAAATGAAAACACATCATCTCGTAGGGAACTGAGCACTTTGGGAAAATGCTGGAATGGCAACTTGAAGAAGTATCCACACTGTGCATTTAAAAAGTAGTAGTTTATATTAGGTTTAATATAGCAAAGAAATCTGTGCTGCCAGTACTGTCTGACAAACATCCCTCAGCTTTTCCAAGGGAAACACGTCTATGGCAAAGAAGGTAGTTGAGTCTTGATGAGCATTTAGGCTTAGGCTTCTGAGCAAAGACTGTCAACACGAAAAGTACTGTCACCAACTGTAGTGGTGCTTTTGCAAGACCACTAAACACAATTTATTTTTTCTGCCTGAATATAGCATTTCTTATATTTTTCATGCCTTCCATATGGCTATCATCTGCTGTTCTGAATGTTTAATAGTGTAATATAAGTATACAGAAACATGTTCAGAAGCTGTTTCTTATATGTACAAATATCTCCAGAAGCAAGTCTTGCAAAATTATTACACACCACTTTAAAGTGAAACACTAAACATAATTCACCTCATCATGAATACAAAACCACATTCATCCTATTTATCACTGTTAAGATAAATTAGCAAATATCAGAATGACAAGAAGGAAAAAAAAGTAGCTTGCTTGCTTGCTTACTTAGACTGATGATGCTACTGTCATATGCTGTTTATTAATAGCAGGGGTTTTTTTTAAACAGTGGAATAGTAGCTGTTACAGTAAAAGAGAAAGCTATCATAAGTGTTAAATTTCAAACAAGCCACATCTAGCAGCCCTGAAGATGAGATATGGAAAACCGTAAGAACTGACCAATTCACTCCATAGTCATCAGCTGACTGACTTTTGACATGACCTGGGAGGATGGCCTCAGTTTCCTTTTTATTTTATATACATAATAAATTAATTTTAAGAGATTTTTAACAAAATCAGAATTTAAGAGGAGAAAAAAGCCTCAAAAACCTTGATCAAGTTTTGTGAGTTACCCTTGAAACAGACCACATTTCAATATTTCTAAATCAAAATTTACCCTATCAATACAAATTTTATAAAGGAGTTCCTGTTTTCATTTAGTTATTGATACTAGTCTGATTTTATAGCGTAACTCATATTAATTTTCTTGTTCTGACTAAAATTTCCATAGAGATGGCAATTACGCAGAATGAGCTCAGGACTATTTTGTCTACTATGATAACTAAAGGGCTGTCTTGAGTAATGTCCAGTGTAACTAATACTAGTCGAGTCTAGAGGTCTTGATATGGAACTAGGAAAGCATAAGCTGTTCATATGCAATTATTTCATTTTATACTAAAGAATGGAAGGCCAATCTTCACATTATCTGCAGACTTTATGTTCACTGAAACTGGGAAGAGGAAGAACAGGGGGAGGGGAGATGTAGAATGTCACCTGAGAAGTCTCATCTACAGGAATTATATAACTGTTTTTTTTTTTTCTCGAGGGAGATGGCAAAAAACAAAGAGCATATGCAGTAAAAAATAAAATCATCACATCAACACCAGACAAACAGAAGAAATGGGCTTAGGCAAATAACAGGCAATTGACATTTTTACAGTCAGAAATTTTGTTCAAGACTTCTCATGCAGACTTCATAACTTCTGTGAAAAATTCTGTAGAATGTTGATGGAGATGTCATGAAAATCTTATTCTCACATTTTAAGTAAAAATTAATTTTGTTGTTAGATCTCCATCCACACAGCACACACTACTGACAGGGTGGTAGCAATGACTATTTAGATTTGGGACCAGTTTAGGTTTGTAAGCGGTGTTAATTGTAAGCTCCAGTTTATCTACTTTATCTAGTATTTCATGTAAATGAAGTCCTTATAGAGAATGCAATTCAAATATTTGTGAAGTTTTTATGCAGTACTGTGTACTTTGCTTTTACTGTAGTTGAACAGAACAAGCGGGTGTGAAGAAACAAAGAGACAAAAAGCAGGAGAGTGCATTGTAGTCTTCTTGATCATATCAAACTAAAGAGACTCCCAGAACTTTTCCATGCTTCCCAGAAACATCACCCACCCAAGGAACATAGCCCCACATGCTGAGGGACTGAAGCTGGGACCTCATCCCTGCAAAGTAAGAGTTCTCAAAGATTCACAGTTTAAGTGCTTCTGAGAACATAGTTTAGCTCTTTGGCACACCACAAGTATGCAGCCGTTTTGTTAAAAAGTCCCAGCTGTATAGTAATCAGCACACATTTTTAATCCATCCATTCTCTGCTATGAAACGGCAATAGTGCATAATAGAGACTTTTAACAACCATCCACTTCATTCAGTTATAATCTCCACTTGAGCCAGTACTTCATTTTTGTAGGTGATAAACCAGTTCACCACACAGATTCAACAACACTGTAAATCTTGGATCTCTAATACAGATTAGAGAGGGATTTACTATGGACAGATGACATAAAAGTAGGAGGGTGATAAGAATGTCACCCATACCCAACAATACTATTCAGAATTGTACATTCTCCTTGTCACAAAATAAGACAGCAGTTGGGGTACTACATAGTGTATCTCCCTCTGCTTTCCAACACTGCAGCCATGTTCATCCCTAAGAGCACAGATCAGTCTTTGGTAGCATCATACAGATATTCAGTCTGCCTTCTTTGCAACTAAATGTGTGGAGGGTTTTTTGTTTGTTTTTTGTATGGTTGGTTGGGTTTTTTTTAATCTATAAGAAAACTTCAGTAAGATATATTTTTAAGTAATACCTTTAAGCAGTAGAACAACTTTTTAAAGTGCAGTCAGCTGTAAGATGGTATATGACAAAATGGTCTGTTATTTATCTGCACAATGACACCCCAACTTTGCCAATATCTTAAAAGGAACTTGCTGCAATTTCTCATTGAAGTGAGTGCTTTTCATTTCTCTTTGAAAATTAAAAGCTTTGCATTTTAAAGGTGGGGATTTTTGGAATAAGTAATATTTAAGTGAGCACCTCAGATACTCCATGCTGCACCCCAGAAAGTTTTGCCAACTATGCATGATCCCTTGCTTCTGGGAAAGAACTAATCTCCCCTTTCACCTGGAAGGTTTCTACACTCACAAAGCACAAGAGTATCCGTTTTCCTAACTACATGGCTTTTAAAAGATTGCAACATAGACGCTATGGAGAAACAAGGCAGATAAAGAGCCTTCCTAGGGAAATTTCCCAGTAGTGAAATCACACGTATAGCTGGGGTTTTTTCCACTTGAAATCTCTGAAGAGAAATTCAGTTTCATACATGTATGGATTTTAATGGACTATTGTGTCTGGACATGTAAAATTGGATTATTTGTCCTTGAGCCATATTCTTTATTCATGTGGATATATTATGCAGCCCATTCTCTGCCAAAAAGAAGCAATGTAAAAATTATAGTGTACAAAAATGTTTATAAAACATTAGTATAATTCATTGATGAAAACTGACAACTGGGACTTTGAAAATTTTCTAACAGAAGTAGGATATTTTATACTAATAATAACCACCTTGAAGTTAAATTTTGTTTTATAGAAATCTGCAGAACTGTTAGCATAATTTTAAAATGCTCATTAATGATAAAAGTAAAATTGATAAGTAAAAGATTTCACCTCAATCCTGTCTGTGATTCTAACATCACAAATTACATCCAACTCTAAAATTCTTTTGGGGATTCGATTGTTAACAAACAAATAGAAAATTATAAAAATATTTTGGAAAGCATACTACAAACAGAAACTGAAAATAGTATTAATAAGTACACTTTATGCATTGTCATATGAGTTTTTTTTTAAATTTTGTCACAAAATAGAAATTATTATAAGTTTATCTTCCTAGTCTTCAGTCTAAAAATTAAGCTGAGAAGTACTTTATTTAGAGATGTATTTACTTATGAAAAATAATTTTTTGGTTTAGAGCATTCATTCTTATTAAGAAAATTATTTAATACCTATGTTTTTGAAAGGAAAAAATTTCTGTTCAGAGAGCTAAAGCTATGAGTTTGACAGACAGAAAGGTGACTAAAGATAGACAAGCACATCCTAACACATACTGAAGTCAACAGGGGCTATGCATTACTGACATATTCAGAAGCCTAAAGACAAATATAAATCTAGTATTACATGTCAACAATTTGAAAGAAAACTTTATTATCAATGGATGTGAACAAGATTGTGTTCCCTGTTTGGGTAATTTAATCCATGTCTGCTCAAGCATGTAAAAATGGCCTTCCTATGGATTTTCCAATAGACCACATATGAGCCTCATTAACCTATAGCACTACGGTCTACTTGAAAAAGTTCCTTAATGCAAGGGAAAAAAACAGCCCTAAAAACACCCCCACCCCAATAAAACAATACCAATACCAAAACCACTTGACAGTATGCTACAGGCTAAACACCATTCTCTGTTTAGACCTCTGTCTACATGGATGAGTTAAAGGGAATTTTCTGCCAACATTTCTAACAATTTTGAGAAATACTTTAAGAAAGAGATTAAATGAAAAGTACCATCTTTGCTTTATGTTGTCATGGCTATCGGGTTTTAAAGGCTGATGTTTCTAGATATTGTTAATTATTGCTAAAGCTTTTCCCTTTTTTCTGTTCTTTTGATTTGACTGCACTTCAGCTATAAGAGTACTTCCTTGGGAGGTCATGTGTGACATACAACCATAAATATCTGGCATCTTTTTCAAAGCATGAGCTACAGTGCATCTTCTAAGCTATACAAGCATATAAACTGCATCTTGAGAATCTTAGAAGTGCTTAAAAATCAATAATGGAGTGTTTTGCATGAGCACCATCAAACTCTCTAGTGATGGCTTAAGAGGACTTGGAAAAAAGGTCATTGTGTAATACTTGAGAAAGTGTAACTCCTCTCACCTTCAGCATTAAAACACTTCTTAAAACTAATTGCATAATAATAGCATATGAAGCAGATAGTCTACTTCCACATTTACATGGTGCATACCAATAGTGTTCATTGTAGGATGACTAAGACTTCATTGTAGCTACCAGGTACACAGACACGTGGAAAATTTTGGCATATTGCTTTTGGAAACAAAAATATCAATATATCTATATCAAGTCTAATTTTATAAAAGGCTAGAGTTCTCAGAAATTAGTGTAATTCAGTACTGTAGTCAACAATGATCTTTGAATACATGGAAGATGGTGTGCTACAGACCACTGTAATTTGCTTCAGTCTTAATAAGGTTTACTGAACTGGTTGCATGGTGCTACTTTGGCAAAAAGCAGAACTGATGGATGCTAGCTAAGTTTTGTAGAACAGTCACTCTTCAGTTGCTCTGTCCTTTCAATTCAACACATTCACCTATACCTAAATTCCAGCTAACTTCAAAGGCGAAAGAAAAATTATGCTTATTCTGACGATTTCCTCTGGAGAAACAGAGCAAAGAAATAGGAATTGGTAATTTTCAACTTTGTCAACAAATCCACTTATGCTTACTTTTAGTTATCAAGTTATTTATTTGATGTGTCCCTTAGACCATATGTAAATCTGTATTAAGTTGGCAGAAATATTTCTGTTAACTTCAGAAGACTGTGATGACAATACATTCCAATTTTTTTCATTCTTCTACTACATCTTTTCTAAGGAATATTGTCACATATAAAAAAGGTGTGAAATAGAGTAAAACTTGCCTCCATAACTAAATTTTAATTTTGTGGTAAAGGTGGGGAGATGCTTCTTTTAAACTTAATTGAAATTGAATTTAAACTTAATTGAAACAGAAGCTATATTTCCTGAGAATATTTAGCATTATCAGTAGATTAACAATCTAAGTCTCAGACTGTATCACTTATGTTTTGCCCCCTCACCTGCAAAATCTAAAAAAACTCATAAGCCAAAGAAGAGAACATAAGCATTAGCTTTCAATATTCTACTGCCTGGGTTTTTATCATGTTATAAATATGCTTCCAGTAATTCATAGTGCTTCATATAAACTAGTCACAATAAGAATCCAGTTTACTACTGATTCCCTGGAGTACAGGGCTAAAATGAAGGGGTGTCAGGCAATTTTGAGAAGTTTTGAGTTAATCTCAGGCTCTGAGGTAACTGAAGAAGTTGAGCATCTCAAGATGCTCTTCCTCAAAATGGCTTCAAAGCCCTCTTGCCCCTCTGTTTCACCAGACACATCCATAATAAATTGCTGAGGATATGCAGAGAAAAGCAAATCAGATTCCATTGCAAAAATAGTGTAGTATCATGAAAACTGCCTAAATGTTGTAGACACATATATTCTTATCCCAGGGGTGTGTCATGATGTTGTAAACTAACAAACACTACACAATATATTATGCCAATACACTTCATTGCAAATTTCAGTACCTCTGCTCTCAATGTTCCATTTTTCTGCTTTGCAGCAGTTATTTCAAAGGCATTCCTTCAGAAAAAGGTGATATAGTGGCACACAAGAAAATGAAACGGAGTTGATTGTTGTATAGATATAATGCACAGTAATGAATGGCTCTATAGAAAGTGTGCCGTAGTAATTTTTAAAGCTAAACTGCTTTATTAGTTAACATTTGAACCTTCAGTAATTCAATTCACAAGAACAAGTTTACCAGGAAGGTCATGATGTATTAGAACAATCAAACACCTGTAAAATACCTGTTCAAGGTAACTGGACTCACTAATAGTAAATAACAAATCCACAAGAACTTCTTTAATTCTTTACAGTATCTGTAATAGGATACACTCAGTTTTCAAGTACATTACTGGCTGATGATAATGTTTGGCTTCTAAAGTAAAAAAATAGAATCTTAACCCCTGAAATTTTATTGCTAATGCAAATATTACTAGCTTAATTACGTACTGCTATTGTAAAATGCAAGAAGTGCCTACTTCAGGCAAAAACCTAAAACATGATTTTCTAATGGGACAAACACATAACTTTATGTTTCTGGACTGCAAGTGCCAGTCAGAGAACAGATACTCAAACTGTAAGAGACAAGAAGAACAAAGAATGCAAAAATTAAATCATGTCATAAAATTCTCATAAGTTCTTATTCAGTTGTCTTTTAAAATATGTTCCTTTTTTCAGAACAGAATTTGATGCCATCATTTTTAGTGCAAAATGCTTATCACAGCCTCCATGTAGAAAAAGAGCTGATGATATGAAGGATCCTTAAGGAATGTTCTTCAAATCAATGGTTTCTAAAATCTACAGCAGATTTCAGTTGAGATTTTTCTTCTATTTTCAAGTTTTTGTAGCTAGCTGAGAAAAATTGTTCCTGTCTTTTCCTCCCTTTCCAGTTTTCATAACGTTACTCTACAATATAATATTTTTGGGTTTAAGACATTCGTATTATCATTAGAGATAGCAAATGTCTGTCTGACATGTCCCTGTAAGAAGGAATAAAACTTGTGATATTGTAAGAGCTTCAAGTGCAGCTAAAAGAAAACACTTCCTCTCAGAGATGGTGCTGGTTATGTAACTCCTGCCAAGGGTATCTAATGCCAACTGCATGGCACAAGGACTCCATAGGGTGAGATCTGAGGGGTTACTCAGGCCGGCTAACCAGCATGGGCTAGACCACTGAAAATGCTGAACGCATTCAACATAAAAACATGATAACAATGGAAGGGGGCATGCTACAGGTGTTGGTTACCTTTTCTTGTTGCTCTGTAAACAGAGGAAGATGACTACTTTCTTTTCTTACCCTGCCAGATTTGAGTAACAAAGGAATCAATATGTAAACACTTAGGAGAGAACCAGACAGCAAATGATAAATGACAACGATCAATTTAATAAAACCTACCAGGTCACAACAAACATAAACCAGCTCTGAAAAAAATTAAAAGAAATGGTTTGCTGGGTAAAGTGATTGTAATTGTTTTAATAGATTTTTAGTAAAAAATTTTTATATAGTCTGTCCTGGAAGCTTTTATAGAAAAAATGACAAATGTAGGGCTGGAACACACCTTAGGTGGCCATCTAGTCCATCCTCAGATTCAAGTCACAAGTGGCACAAACACCACACCTAACACATTTGTCTAACCAATTCCTAAAAAACTGCAACGAGACTCCACAATCTCCCCTAGGCAAACTACTCCAGTGTTAACAGTCCCTTCCAGCAAGATTGTTGTTCATGACAGTCAGACTAACCACATCACTTCTTGCCCTATCCAGAGACAAAAAGCTTATTCTCTCTTTTAGCATCAACTTTTTTACATATAGAAGCTCTAACATTTCCCTAGAATTTTCTGTTTTCTATTATAAACTACCTCAATTCGTTCATCTTTGCTCACAATTCATCCTCTAGCTCACAGATTAAAGGCAACTGGATAGTACATGAGGGGAGGTGCTGCAGATAAAAATATAAAATAGTACTAATCCCAATATTAATATGAATATTCTACAGTCATGCATTGAGAATAGTAATGAAACGAGACCACAGTTATCTAGGAATAAGTTCTTCCATGAAGGGAAATGCAAACTAACAGTAGGAAAACTGGCAATGTTTTTGACAACTTCCATGTTTAAATGGGAGTATCTCGCATATTTAGATAGGTTGTTTTACTAGCCTATCTAAACAACAGAAATTGAGAAGTTCAGTATGAAAACTCAATCTATATCTCCAACGTATTCTGTCAGTTATGAACAGATAGCTGATGCCAATTTTCTTCTAGAAACTGGGGTTTTTTGCTTCTGTAGCAGAAACTCTGAGTAATAGACTGTGGTGTGGATTGCACACACACACACACGCACACACACAAAGTTATATGAAGAAAAGACAGAATGTAAGTAAAAACTTCCTTTTGCCCTTCAAAGTAGCTACATCTTTGTTGAGATTTTTCTAAATGTGAAGGAAGAGCAAGAACTTCACAACTGTTGTCTCACCCATCCAATTAAAGAGAGAGACAGTGAGTCTGCTGCTCCCAAAATACCACACGTAATTCATCTCAGCCAATATGGAGTTGTTGCCCAAACTCTTTGCAAATAACATAAATTCACTTTGTTCAAAGGAGAAGAAGTTCTGCTTAAGGCACAGACACATTCAAGACTTTTACTGTGTCCAAGACTAAGCTGGTCATAACTGATTTTGTGTAAGAGCTACAGATTACCTTTGAAATAATGAAATACCATTTGACAAATTAACTCTGAAACTCTTCACTTTCCTTGGCTTAAGTGAGACCTTTAATTTAATTTTACTTCAGGGTGCTTTGCTAGTTAATTAAATGCAATGTGGTAATGCAGAGCCCGATGGAGATCTCTTGTAAATGCTATTCTTCAGACAGAGCACCTGTCTCTCAGATGGTAATAGCTTCTTTAGTATGCAGCAGTCTCCAGCATTTGGGGGTGGTGTGACAACATACATGGAGACAGAGGTATGACTGCAACCTGAACTTTGGTATAGATCTGTCTGCTTCCTACCTTATCATTAGTTTTCATGTCTCTTCACTGCATGTTTTATCTCACTTGACTCTTACTTTCTTTATATTGATGGAGACTTTGAAAGCCAAAAACCACTGTAAGGGCAGGAAATGCAAAGTGTGGTCACTTTCTGAAACCTATTATAAAATAAAATTGCTCAGTATCCTTTGTGCAACATGAGGTTTCATTTATTGATTCAAAGTACCATCATTATACCAGAAAATTCTATAATATATTGCTACATTTCAGCAACACAAAGTGGGGGAGGGAAAGTTGAGGAAGAAGAGAAAGAGAGAGAAAAATGACAAACATTCTCTTGTTTTCTATTTTCTATAAAAGTCGTATCTACTCCACACAGGATATATCTACATCTGCAACTGCAAATAAACTTGAGTTTCTCTTTGTCTCTTTGTGGAGAGACTCCAAAATGATACCTCTAGAACGTTCATAATTTTTACAATGGAATCGTGAAATGGTTTTGGATTGGACATTAAAGATAATCTGCTTCCAAGGGATATCTTCCATTAGACCAGGTTGCTCAAAGCGCCATGCAACCTGGCCTCGAGTGCTTCCAGGGATGGGGAAGCTCTTCTGAGCAAACTGTTCTAGTCTCTCACCAATCTCACAGTAAAGAATTTCTTCCAAATATCTGATCTAAACCTACTCTCTTTCAGTTTGAAGCCTATTGTCCTGTACACTGCATATTCTTGCAAAAAATCCTTCAGCAGCTCTCTTTAGGCCATCTTCAGGTACTAAAGGCTGCAATAAGGTTTCCTTCGGAACCTTCCCTTCTCCAGGTTGTGCAGTCTCAATTCTCTCAGCTTTTCCTCATGGGAGAGGTGCTCCAACCTGTGCTGAGGACCCCAGAGCTGGACCCATTCTAGATGGGTTGTCATGAGAATGAAGTAGAGGGACAGAATTACCTCTCTTGACCTGCTAGCCACATTTATTTGGATGCAGCTCAAAATATGGTTGGCTCATGTCCAGCGAGCTCATGACCAGCTTTTCATCCATGAGCACCCTCAAGACTTCCTTGGCAGGGCTGCTCTTCATCCATTCATGCCCCAGACTGTATTGATAATGGAAGTTACCCTTTGCACTTGGCTTTGTTGAAGTTATTTTGGGCTCCCTTCTCAAGCTTGTCCAAGTCCCTCTTTTTGGTTCCCCAGTCCCCGTCTTGCGGTCCATCCACTCAAGAGGGGTGGAAATAGAGGTTGTCATTGAAGACTGAGGCAAAAATGCTACTGAGCATCCCAGCCTTCTCCTCATGTGTTGTTGCCAGTTTGCCAGCCTTGCTCTTTGAGACGGTACACTTCCTCTGACCTTCCTTTTCTGACTGACATACCCTTATAGAAGGGTAGGAGCCCCTCTTATTATTCTTTTTTTATCTCTTGCCAAGTTCAGCTCAAACTTTGTATTTGCTCTGCCTTTTATGTGCTGGAGTATAGTCATTTCTATGTTTCCTACACTATTTTTTAGGTAGATACCTCTACTCATATCTTTGCAAAATATACCCCCATATTCAAGAAAACAAACACGAATATATTTCATTGAATGATGTCTAGGCCCACCTAAAAAAGATGTACAGAAAAGCTCATTGATAGTGGTTGATAATGATGTGCAAAACAGATAAAAGCCACCTCATTACATTCTTAAACTGCCCATTCCAAATAGTGGAAATACTTGCTGTTTAACACAACAGTTATCTTCTCTCTAAATTACCTTTCTCCCTGCCTAGAGACCTTTTAAGTCCCCTGAATATTATGCAAGCAGAGAATGGTAATGAATAGGATTCCATTTCTTTATATTTATGAAGACACCAGTGATTAATGACTAAATAATATTTGGGTATTCTAATTACATAGGTTCAGATTTAACACAATCCTTTCCTACTTGAAAAAAAGAAAGTGAGTATGTGCTTGTTTTCTCACACTATTCCTAGGAATGATACCTTATATCTTAAAGATCCTGGTGCCTATCAGTCAAGGGTCATAATAATTTTTAATGAACAAGGTAATCATAAAGAAATCTACAATGTGGATTTGATTTATACATTTTACAGGACCTGAGTTAAAGTTTTATCGTGGTGCTGCTATACAAGCAGACTCTAGGACCTTTCTACACTTGAAAATACTGTTTTGCATAAGTCATTCACACCTTTGTCATGGAATCATAAAGGGTACCGGTCAAGAAGGCTGCTCAGGCACAAACCATCACTAATTCATATTCTGCTGTCCAGAATTTGTGGAGAAGGAAGTCAAAACAGGTGAGCAATGTTTCTGAAAACATTTCAGAGGCAGACTGAAAGGCTGTTCTGCAGTAGATTTGTTACACTGCTAACTTTCCAGGAAAAACTTAAATCAGCTCTATACAATGTTACATTTTGTACCTAATGCAGACAAAGGATAAATAAGGATTCTCCAATATTCTTGGCAGCCAGATCAAATGGCTCTGAACCCAAAAGGAGGAGAAGAAAAATACAGTGTGATAACAAAGCCCTTAAGTGTGAACTTATATATAAGAAGGACAAATTAGAAATTCTCTTCTGTGTCTAGATTTTTAAAAATGTAAGTCTAGATTTTTTTTTCCTTAAATTGTCTTGAGTCAGGTCTACAAAGAAGTGGATAGGCTGCCTGTTAGGTGCCATAAAAATAAAAAAAAGTATGCCCAGTACAAATAGAGAAGAAAATATTTTGAGTTTATACCACAGAATTAGAGACAAGGGGTTCTATGTGGTCTAAAAACCCCTAAGAGAGTGACTTCTGCTGTTACCCTACTTTCTGATTTACTGGGTTCAGAATCTGTTAAAGCATGGCTTGGCACATATATCTAGCTGTAAGGTACCATGGGCAACATTTGGAATTTTTCAAGAAACTTCCTCTGGTGCAAGGTGTAACTCATTGCAAGTGTCTAACAAACAAACCTCTATTTTGCTTTTCAATGGGACTACGTAAAAGTAAAATTGTATATAGACCCGAGCAAGACTCTTTAAGACAAGATAACGCTGCTGCCATAGATGTTCTTTAATTCTGCTAATACTAAAATCCCACATAACTCTTAGGTTTCCCAAAGGGATAAGAAGATACCCTGCTTTCCAATGAACGATTTGGATCTAATCTCTACAGAATGTTTAAATCCCTTCTCTTTAGCCTTCATAGTTTTCTGTTGCCTTTACCATTAACCTATAAATTTATGCAGACATTCATTGTAGCCTTACCTAATATTCACCCTTATTGATTGTCTGCCTGAGGTTTTATTGATGAGCAGTATTTATTCACTAAAAAGCATAATGATGAAGCAATAGTTATGAACCTTTAGAAGTTCTGTTCCTGCATCTAGAAGAGGGAAAATGCATGTATGTGTTTTTGTAAAAAACGTCAAGCTTTATTCATTCCCACATCAGTAAAAGGAAAAAAGATCACTTAGAAAGCAACTGCTCTTATTTTCAAAGCTGAATATACTGTCATCATTCACATAGTTTAAAGAACAATTCAAAAGTTATGACTCCTGAGCTTGTTAATTGCATACCTAATTTAGCCTACCTCCTTTCCCCAGTGTACAGAGAACAAGAGAATTACTGCATTGTGCAGATTGGTCCATATTTAAATATAAATCATGTATAGATATTAAATAAAAATTTCAGCTTTGTTCATATAATACACCTGTTGAATGGAGTAGTGTGAAAAATGTAAAGCACCAGCAGAAAACAAGACAACATGTTTAACTCTGTAAAAAAAGACAATAAAAGTAACTGAGCAGCAAAGCCAAGAAGTTATTTCCACTCAGATGGTAATGCATGTTAGGTCAGTTGTCTTTTTCTAAGCAGAGGGCATTTGACTCTTTCAGTGAATAGATGTCACTAAATTGCTTCCTGTTTCAGAATCTGTGAAACCACAGGGTGAACATCCTCAAGAAACCTGTGTAAGCTGACTATGACCAAAGTGGATGCTTCAGGAGCTGCTTGTACTAGTGGAAACTTGATTTGCAACAGGGTAAAGGTTGAAAGCTCAAAGGTCATGAAATACAGACAACAGTACAATGACTCTTCTGCTTTTGCAAAACTCATGTGAACAAAAAAGGTAACTGGATTCTTCTTCTGTATCACAGTGGAAAAAGAGGGTCAAGTCAAAAATGTTTATCTTTGAACAAAAACCCTATTAAATAAAAAAGCAAAAAGCTGTCATACTAGCTTGTTGCTAAGTTTCTAACTCAACAAAATAAATCTTACACAAGTAGTGAAATAAGCTGTGCATGTACAAGTGGTAAGGTTTAAAAGATAAGGAAGAAACAAAAGAAATCACAGGCCTTTTTGAACCAGAAGTTTCATATAGCACGTAATTCTGAGGTTTGAGCAATTTCTACCTCTGTTTTGAGCTATCAAATGTTGACGATTATGTGATAATAATCAAAACATTTGGGCAGCTCACAAAAATTGAGTTGAAGTATATGTCACAGTCTGATGGCAAGTAAATTAAAAGTTTGCTTTTAAAGCATGCTTTCTCGCTGTTACTAGATAAGCTCTGTTGGCCACATCCTCCAGTCCTGTACGGGCATCCCACTGCTGAATAGTACCCAATTTCACAAAAATATTGACAACATAAAAAAACCTTGTAGACAGACACACATAGTTGTTATTAGGTATTCTCTTTAAGTGTAAACTTCATATAGAACTTAAGTATTTAGATACATTTTTAGACATCCAAAATGCATAGAAATCTAAACTGGAATACTTGTAGAGGTATTTAGTCCAGCAACTGCCTGTAGCAACAATTATACATATTACATGAAAAAAGTACCCGATTTTTCTTTACTTTCACTTTAAAACTAATTTTATTAGTTTATTATACAGAAACTAGATCTGAGACAGTTCCCAGTCACTGAGGACAATTACTTAGAGCAATATCTAAGCAAAAAAAGGTATTTTTTAAATTCTGTTCTTCATCTAGTAAGATAACACAATTTTAATTTTTCTTTCCAAGGTCTTGGTGAGGGTTTTTTGGTTACTTTAAAAGCTTAATTTTATTACATTTTTATCTCTTCTCTGGCACTATTAACATGAGGCTTGATATGCTTAATATTTATCTGTTAGTGGTCAGTTTTTACCCAAGATGAACAACTTGAACTGAAGTAGTACCAATACATATTGTGCCTGCTTTAGGAATATGAAATTTGCCAAACGCTGTCAAAAACTTTAAGGCAGACACTGTTATGGACAGAAGTTTCTGGGTCCATTGTGTTCTTGTGCTGTAGGAGTGACACATTTATGTGGCACTTTCATAATCAGGACAACTTAACTTATTTTTAATGGGTAGTTTTTTAGCAGAAATAACTTTATTGGCAATACCATAGTTCACCTAGAAATCTTGTGCTTGAAACTTTCACTGAAGTCTATGTATAGTTTGATGCATTGCAAGAGAAATCTCAGGAAAGCATATTTTCCTTTTCAAAAAGGAAACACAACATCTTCTCCAAAATTCTCCACACACAAACAACCCACGTGACNTGGCTGAACAGTTGATGGCCCATTAGCACCCACACCCCCCTCAGGCCGGGTGTGGAGGTACTAACAGCTTCCTGGGCAGATACTGCAAATGGTCCATTGTTCTTGGGGAATGAATAGAGGGTGTAGAATACGCAGCCTTGATCACCCCCACACAGTGATAACTGGTCCCTCCTGCTGAACTAGGACACATGCTGCCTTAAGGAACAGTTTCCTCAACCGGTTTATGTATTATATGCAACCAACACTAGCAGCAGATTCACTAACAAAAGCAGTAGAACTGAACTGTGTGGAAAGGGTGCTTACTGTGCTGAGACATGCACAGACTGGTGTGTACGTGTGACCAGGGACCTTGCACCTTCAGTCACACCAGCACTGTTATATTTTCCTTACATTTGTGAACTAAGGCAGACAACAGCAGAGTTTACTATCGTGTGACCTGTGTACACAAGGGACATGCAAGTAGTATCTGTGGAATCTACTAATTGAATTGTAGAGGAGATCTAGATGTACAGTAGAAAATGATGAGTCTGCACATTGTCAAAGTGCTCTTCCTTGTGCTTGTTTCAAAACAAGGAACCCACTAAACCCAACCCATCCCCAGTAAAATTTAGTAGGATAATTAGGATTCAGCCACCTTAAATACAAAAGCTATAGTTTGGAAGCTCTTTCTTCCTTCTGATCTGCTAGGTAGGAGTTATCATCTTAGAATGGCTATTGTTCTCAGCAGGAGGACAAATCTCACCCTAAACTGAGAGAATCTATATTTAAAGTCTGAAACCTAAAGATTTTGAAGCTCTCAGTAAGTTTTTTTTTGTGTAGCATTTTGCACGTCAAATGTACTTGAGTCAAGCTAAAATAGATGCCAGATAATCAGACAGAAACCCAAAGTCCTCCTTGGTTATTGTCAGCAAGAAAAGAAGTAAAAATGAAATTTGAAGAAAACCAGTTGATGCCACTGAAAAATGATGAATACAGTAAAGCAGTGCCTCAGTCTCTACTGATTAATTAATAGGTACATTCTGAGCAAATAAATATACTTTATATACCTGTTGAATTGGAATTCAGTTTAATATAGTAGAATCTACTAAAAAAAATCTGAAAAAGTATCAGAAATTATCATTAAGAAATGTAACCTTTCTGAATGGTGTAATTCAAAGCAGATATATAACTGCGTAAGTTCCACATGCTTATTTTAACCAAGGGTATATGCTCTCAAACTAAAAGTTAAATAGTGATCATAATACTGTTTGAAGGAGTGAAAATCTTTACAAATAGTCCTAGTCAGTTCCTAATAAACACCATTTTATTTCCTATTTGTAGAAAAATCATTCAGAATACTGCAATGCAATGCAGAATTTAGGAACGTGAGAGGTTTAGTTAGATTGCAAAGGAAATTAACAAAGATAAACCAAGGCTAATTGGTATTTAATTCTATTTTCATTTAAAGGTAAAATACTTAAATCCTTTTATCAGTGTTGTCATCAACTTACTATCCATCATTAACTCCAGGTTAAATCTGCTGGCTGCCTTCTCTTACAATTTCTTACTGCTTCTTCATCTTCGACAGTAGGTTGCACTATTATCTATCCAGGTGCATGTATTGGAGTGTAGTAAACACATAGAGAGATTTCTTTCTCTAGTAGAATCCAGGAAAAGCTTAAAAAACTCCTAAAATCCCCAAAGAACCTAATCTGCCAGCAATACGGTCTTCATATGAGAACTAGAAATACTTTTTGGAATACAAAAAGTGTTAAGGTGGGAACTATTAGAAGAAGCAAAACATGCAACTTTTATAGAACTGATAATCAATTATCTTTTCTTGAACTGCTGAATGAATTTACACCAGATGAATTTAGATCCATTGACTGGCATAAAAAAAACCAAACAACAAAACCCAAAAAATCCAAGTTCCTTTTGACAGGTAAGACTTTGTTATAACTATGAATCAAGTACATAAGTTTGCCTGAGTAAAAGCAACCATCATTTGTAAATTGGTGTCCACAAGCAAGATATCAAGGGAGAACCTTAGAAATATCCCAACACTTAATTCCTAAATGGTATGCAATAGAATGAGGGTTTCTGCTGCTCCTTACAAGTATCTGTTTCATGGATTGTCAAAACCCTTCACTTTCACAAGACAATCTAGTTTGTCACTTTTCACAAGCCCTAAATGCATACACAGGAGATGACAGAAAACAAATACTATTACAATATGATGAAGTCATAAGAATGGAAAATACCACTTCCAGACAGATGAATAAAAACCCAGGAAAATCCCAATAAAAACAAACAGAAAAAGTATACCAAACAAACCGAAAAGGAATCCAACAGAAAAAGAGAACAAAATGTTCTCTCTTACCATTCTCATTTTCCTAAATCAAAAAAGGAACAAATCAAGATCAAAAGTACTCCGTGTTCTAAATTAAGACAGAGATGAATGAAAATGTGTCTTTCTTGTGTGTTAAATGTGCTGAAGGAAAAGTTTGAGAAAGAATGGAGGTCAGATTAGGAAACTGAAAATTCAATAATAGATGTTAGATTAGATTAACAACATGTCTGAAACAGTGATGTATTAAAAACCCAGACAAGAGAAATCTACTACAAATTTATTTGCTACTCACAATATAATGTAAATTGAACAGATAAGCCCATTCAGTTGGAATGCCAGAAAACAGGTTAGTAAACATTACCTGGTTGAGCATATCTGTGCCTGTTATCACAGCCACACTATAACTGCTCCCACAGAACCTGTGCCTGTCCTCTCCCGGAGCCCATGATGCAACCAGTCAAACTTTAATTATTTACTGAGAGAAAAGCTGTCTTTATAATTCTTCCCCCCAAAAAAGCTCCAACATCCCCCCACCTCAGACATGCCACACACACACTTCAAAAGTAAAAAGCATGAGTGCACGTGTATCTCAAAAAACAAATAGTAAACAGAGTATTGTTCTTATTGTGCTTTAAACTGAAGTACTCATATTTATTCTTCTGAGCTGACAGAATCTCAGGGCAAACCCCAAGTTCTTTGTTTCCACAAGTGCTTTTCCTGTCCTTTCCTGGATTCTCATTGACTAATTACAAATGCAAGGGACAGCAAGACAGCTGACTTTTGGTTACAGAGAGGGAGATCGTCACTGCTTTTGCGAGGTTATCCAGGGAAATAGTGCTCCCCTCCCACAGCAGCATTCAGTTTGTGACTCCGGTGACAAAAAGCTGGGAAAGGACCAAATGAAGTAAAGAAGAGGAATGACTTTGGCTTCACTTCTCACTGCCTTGAGTAGTGAGCCAAGTAAATCAGAGAGAAACCTGCTTTTACAAGAGGTGATGTAATGTTTTCCATCCTCATGACTGGAGGAGTAGGAAGAAAAATGACGGGCTGCACCTTGTCTAATTTGCTATGACCTAAGATGCTCCTTATGCTGGACAAATTGCAATTTGTATCTAGAAAAGTGATTAAAAAAACCCCAAACCAACGAAACAAAATACCCCACAAAAGTGCTCACCCAATCTCATTTATACTGAAGAGAATCAAGTCTCAGAGATCCTCAATCTATTCTAGTCCATCAGGTCCCTCAAATCATTGCTCCTTTCAGAATCCGTGTTCTATTTGTGGAGCATACAGTGTACAAAATGGCGAGACAGCAGCTGGACTGCACTACAAGGTCATCCAGTGACCAAAGAAAACTACTAAAATTCAGAGCAGAAACAATACTGAGTCATATAATAAACAAGCTAATCAACACAGTTGTTAAAAATTTCCTTGAGAAAAAGAGTAATCTGCAGCTGATTCTGAAACAAAAGGAATGGAATAAGTAACAGATAATTCTAAGGATGAATGTTCTTACTCAGTAGTGTAAGACTCAATTAAAAGAAGTAGGGAATATACATCCCACCATTTCCAAAATTGTAATGCTTCTATTTTAAAAGATTGTTATATTTTAAAAGATATATATATTGGGTCAAATAAACAAAAATCTTCAGGAAGATTTTTTTTCCTATTAGAAAACAGTTTATTCACTTTGCAATTTTTCTAGATTTGTATTCTCAAATAATTTCAACTCCTTTAAAAATGTTAGGCTTCATATATTATTTCATTTTTGATGAAAAAAATAAAAATAGTTAAATGCTACTGCAAATCGATTGGGGGTGAGAGGTGAAATGAACATTTCTACATAGGAACAAAATTAGAGAGGTGCACTCCTTCCAGAAAAGTATTCTCAGCCTAAGCAGTGAAGATTATAACACCAGGAATTCATTTGCAGAGATTAAATGCCTGTATTGTTACACAAAAGTGAAATCCAATTCAATGAACTTTTGAAAAAAATTTCAAAAAGCCTTAGATTTATTCTTCTTAAGACAAGGAAGCAGAGAGACTTAGAGACTCAAAGACTTAGAGACTGAAAGTGATGAAAACACTCTAAGTTTTATTGTCAGATGTTTGTGAATTAAAGGGTTCCAGGCAGGCCAGCAGACAAGCAGCTATTGAAATGAGACCAAGAACAGTCAAGTAGTTTGTTCCCATCCTTACAAAGTCTAAGCCTCAGTTTTCTCCCTGATCTTTGCCTTATTTTTTAATTTTTTAATGATATGAGCTTCCAAATGGGCCTCTCTTCTGGTTTTCTCACTATTCAATTTTGCTTCAGTTTGAGAAATTAAAAAAAAAAAAGTAAAAAAATCCCTTCAATACATACTCAAAAATTTACTGGCTGTTGCCTGCATTTCTGATTGAACAAACATGCATTCCAGTTCAAAGTCAGAAACAGGCTGGAATAACTCATCAGTGCCATAAAAGAGGTAGTAAATGGAAGACCTATGTCAGAGACATAGAATTGCAGAAAGAACATTAAATTCCTCAGATGATTAACTCACACAAACACACACACACCACAGTGGTTTATCAACATATAAACATCCTGGTTCCAGCTTCATTTGACTGATGCTAGATGAATTGAACCTATCTTTCCTATCTGTGTCTATGAACCCTATTTGATCTCCCTTAACAGAAGCTAACTCCTTCACTCAGCTGGTTAACGTGTGTTCCTATTCATGCTGAATACCCAACACATGGAGACAAAGGTGAGAAGAACAAAAAACAGATGACTTTTTTTATCTTGGTTGAAACGCGAGAAAATTTCTTTCCAAACAAAGCTTTCAGAGAGTCCTTTAAATCTGTAAAACTCAAGACAAAATTAACCTGAGCAACAGTTCACAATCTGTAAATTCTAGACATTAAAAACTGGCTTGAGACATTAATAAGGAGGTGTCATTTGATGATGATGAAGTCCACTAGATTCACTAGCTTGAGTGGATCTAACTTTCACTCTGTCATACAAGCAAGCAAATAAAAATAGCTAATTGAGCTATTTCCTCCACAGAAGGGGAAGAAAGAATTATTGCTATTTTTATCTGTAGTAGCTGAGTACCTTCTAATTACTTACAAACATTTGGGTCACAAAATTTATCTATAAAGAAGAACCCCTTTACAGAAAAATACCTGAACAAATATTGAACTTTAAGAATGTTGATAGATTTATTAAAGAAATCATTCACATACATAAATCTTTTTAAATCCTCTACCAAGCTACCATTTCCATAGCAAGCAACCAGATTGCACTAATTTTAGCAAGATGAGGAAGTATTTAACATTTTATTTGAAGTATTTAAGAGAAAGAGAATCCCAGAAAGGGGAATTTGTTCAAAAAGAACCATAATTTTCCACTCAATGCAGAAAAGTGACAAGGACACTGTCAATGTCAGGACTGTTTCCTGAGTTTAAAGATCTACTGGAAATACCATATATTATATACCATACATACGAGGTCTGTATATTTAGAGACTCACAAGTGAATCTTAGAGTCATTAAGATTTGCAGTCTCAGACCTTGGCCTTAGATCACTGCTGGTCTTTGAAATGTAATTGAGTAATTGAGTTTTTGCTACACCAAGAGATCACTCAGGTTTTTTCCAGATGTTCAGGAACTTCTATGCGAAATCTTTGAGCAACAAATTAGGTAAGAGGAATATAAACAAGATTTTTAAACCACCATTGGTTAATATCTTTAAAGTTTGTTTATTCTGCTGTGCATGGATGAATGAAAGTTTTTCATTCCTTCAAGGCAGAAACAACATTTTGGTCTCATTTTGTTTACTGAAACCTATCCTCGACTAAGTTTTCTTTTGTTTCACCATGAAGGTAAAGAAAAAATTTCAGCAAATCAAAATAAAATGTTAACAACTTATGTTTTCATGACATAAGACAGCTATTATTTTAAAAGACAAAATATAGCCATACTTTACAAAACACAAAAGCTTTGCCTGTATAGCATGATTTGTGACTGGAAAATCAGATAGCACAGGCTAGGCTTCTGCAAGAGCCCAGCTGTAACTTCATATTTTCTATGTTGTCATTGTCCCTGTACTCACTGATGAACATAGTGCATCCTGTGGCTCTTCAAGATAAGATGTGGTATTTCACCATCTCATACTAGTTACATATAGGTATTTTTGGTGAAAAACTGGAGATTTGCTAGAGAATTATCAACATTAAAAAACTTAGACTGCATTCTACTACAAAAGCAGGGCATTCAGACCATAGAAAAATTCTGTCTGCATTCCAGACAGCAGAGTTTTAAACGTTGAAATGCATGGATTTTAATACTTAAAGCAAATCCCAATCTGAGTAAGCTTTTTTTCTGAGAGGGTAATAAATGTAAAATTAGAAACAGACAAGTAAATAATTTGTGCTCTAAATTTCAGTGACAAAAAATTATGGATGTAGTAAAAGATTACACTTTGACATGACAAGAGATGACACCTTGACTGGAAGGCTAAAATAGATGGATGACAGACCATTTGATATAAAAATGGACAAAGCCTTCTTGAAAAGCCTTGATAAAGGCTTGTAACTGCAGGCCCTGTTTGTCAAGGAGAACTTGAACCATACTGGTGTCTACTGGAATCAGGACATCTCAGAACATAAGAATTCACAATATTTTTGGAACACATCAGGGAATTTTTTTTACATGGGCAGTGAAGATGCAGGAAGGGTGTGCCTTCTTGGCATAGCCACTACTCACAAATGAGAAAGAACTGGTTGGGAATGCAGTAGTCAAGGGTAACCTTGGCAGAACTGAGCAGAAGACTCGCAGAAGACTGGGAAACATGAGCAAGTCAAACAGCCAAGTCAAACTTACAGGCAGAATCACATGAGCAACTGCCTTGAAGGACAGAAAGACCTAAGAGAGCTGGTGGACCTTCAACAACAGTCTCTTCAAAGTACAAAAATTGTCCATTCCAGTGTGCAAATAGTCAAGAACAGGAAGGCAGTCTGCTGAATGGGAAACTCCCACTGACATCAAACGCTGAAAGGAATTGTACAGAAACTGAAAACAATATTGGGTTACCCAAAAATGTTGTAAAAACATTTCCTAGGCATTCAGTAGTAAAATTAGGAAAACCAAAGCTCAGAAGGCAAGAGGAAAAAAGAAACAAACAAAAAAAAAAAAGGACAAACAAAACCCCCCAAAAACCCAGTAAGAACTTATTGCTATCTTGAAAGAAACAGAAAGATATGTGTAGACCCTTTGCTGAATGGGGCAGAGAAGTTAATGACAGAAGACGAGAAAACGAGGAGGAATATGCCTGCTTTGCTATAACTTGTAAAGACTTCTTTCAGGTCCGCCTCTAAAGCCAGGGAAACAGTGCTGGGACATGTATTACTTGTGTTAATATATAAGTGTGAAAGACTCAAAGCAAATTTGACATGCAAATCCATTGGACCAGACTGAATGATCTTTAGAGGCTGCTGAGGGACCCAACAAGTTTCATTGAGACACACCCTCCTGCATTCTCTGAGTGGACTACCATGTGTGGGAGCTCTCTGTGGACTGGAGACAGGCAGATGTCACATCTGTTTTCAGGAGCAGCAGATCTAGGGAACTGCAGTGCGATCAGTTTAATTCATGTAGCAGAGAAGAGGCAATAGACCTAATTTGCAGGAAGGGAATTTCTAGTTAGATACTAGGAAGAGATCTTCCCCAAGAAGGTGGTTAGATACTGCAGTAGAGAAACAGTAAAATCTCTACCCTTGAAGATATTCAAAACTCGACTGGACAAGTCCCTTATCTTACCTCAGAGACATTAGGCCTACAGGACTGTTTTAAGCAAGAGGCAAAGACCCAATGATCTTGAGAAGTATATACCTAAATCAATTTGTGATTCTAATTTGTGATTTTGTACACCAATATTTCATAAAAATTGGCAAGAACTAATTACTAATTAGTAATGCAATTACTAATAAAGATGAAAATGGAAGCTTCTCATGAAAGCTTTGAAATAAGCAATTTCTTTTTGAGAAGATCAGAAGTGCTAAAAATGTTAAGTAGGAGACCTTTTGAATGAAATTAATAAATTTTAAGGTATGAAAAAAAATCAAAGTACAGTTCTACTACCTTTTAAAAAAATTGTATGTCTTCCCTATGTTGCAGTACAATCCTCATGGTATCCTACATGCTGGTAAACTGGAAAACCTGTCAGTTAACAGGAGTAACCCAAGCCTCTCAGAAATTAAGGACACTCCGTGCTTTAACAAGTCAGTAGTTGGTGGCTTTCAACAATTTGTGTATCTAGAAAAAAAATATAAGCGGAGCTCTCATGCAATGGTACAAGTAATAGAGATTTGAATGCCAACACATTTAGGTGCCTTTGAAAATGTGGTTGATTTTTCAAACTCTTTTTTTGTTTGTTTTTGTTGTTGGATTAGCTTGGGATATTTTTTTTCCCAGTACCAAAAGGCATTTCACAATGGGGAAAAAAGTATCCCTAATTCTGTAGCCAAACTGTTGTGAGTGCTTCATCTGTCATTTGCTCTCTCAGTTGGCATTCCTGCAGATAAAAGAAGTCTTAGTGCCATGAAATGAGTAAGAAATTGGGTCTAATATAGTATGCTAGCAGACTGATTTTTTTTTCTCTCACACGCCTTCATATTGAGTGGGATGTAATTGCCAAATGAAATCCAGAAGAAACAGTGGATTTGAATGTTAACAGAGATGGAGGGTCGGGGGCAATTAGCATCACTAAAGCTGCCTGAAGTTCTAACTACGTTTCAGATTTTGAATATACAGTTCAAGGACTTCTGGCATTTTACTCTGTCCCTCTCCTTTTTGGGGGGGAATTTTTTTGTTTTGCTTTTTTGGCATGGTTTTTTGTTGTTGTTTTTGTTGTCATTTGGAGTGGGGAGGAGAGTGTTGTTTGGTTATTTTTAAGAGAAATGCTTTGCATCCTTTGTTCTAAAGACACTATCTACTTGGTAAAGATTCATTTAAAGAAAGGAAAAATTGGATTTAAAGACCAAACCAATAGTTCTATTAATTGAAAATGTAATAACTTAATAAGAGGTACAGTTAACTTATAAGTACTATATTTGTAGCAGTTTTCAGTTCATAAATGTGCATATATACGTGTAGCTATATATATATTTCATAAAACATTATTCTTTTGCTAAATGCTGTCAGCTGGAACAAGGACCAGATTCAATAATCTTCAAATCTTTTGTGAAATGCTGATAAACAACTCATTTAAAAAGCTGAAGAAACTAACTGAGGTTTCTATTATTAAATTAAGGTATTATGAAGGACAATGGCATCAAATAAGCTTGGGAAAAATTAAGATTATCAATAGCTACATCAAATATACTACTTAAGAATCTTACTCTCTGTACTAGGGTACTTGAACTTAGACTGAACACTTGAATCTAGGTGTCCACCATCACCTTTGGATAAGGTTTGCTCCTCTCCTGCACCTCTTCCTTTACAATTCTGCAGGAAATGGAGGGCCCTGGGAGCTAAAGTTGGAGGCTTGGTACAAAGCACCTTCTTAGCCTGCAACAAAAATTCATCATTTCTTCAGCTGTCAAATACAACTTCAGTGAAACCCCACCAATTCAGAGAGAAATCCAAGTCCTTGCCATGAGGCAATTATTCCCCATAAAACAGTCTATGTAACTCCCTTCCCAAAAAACACAGCCTAGGCTTGCTCCAAAGTACATTTAAAGTGCAGTTTTGAGAGGAAAGGGTATCTTCCGCTTCAGTATACGGGGCCTCATGATAGAGAGCTCTCTTTGAGACTAGAGGATGAGGGCACAAGCGCCTTAATGCAGGCAGGGTTTGAGGCTGCCATAGAAGCACCCTTAGCTCCATCTCAGTTGTTAAAAGGGTTGCACAGGCACCCTGTCCTTATGGTTTCATTTACCAAAAATCTTAGCATTTGGGCTTTTTTCTTTCCCCCTCCCTTCCTCTGGTTGTATTCTTCCTCCAAATTTGCAAATCATTTCAGGCTCTAGAAAACAAACCACTTGCCAAATCACATAGACATACAAAACGTCCACTCAGGTCTGTTCAAAAGGCCCACCCCATTGGTATTCACCAAGAATAGCACATGTCCTTTCACAGGGACTGGGACATTGTCGGGCTAGTGCTGGTCTTTCAGCTGGTAATAAATCAACTCCACTGACTCTGAGGCAACTGCTCCTATTTACCTCAACTAAGAGCCTGGCCCCAGTGCTGAAATGTTGATCTGATGAGTTAGTATCTATTTCCCTAAAATTCCTTCTGGGCATTGTTTTCTCCTTCACCCTTTACATTACAGTGTGAAGTTGTTAGGCAATGTTAAGCATTGGAGTTTAATTTTAACTGGGAATGTAGCAATCCTTTATATCGACTTTGGTGGGCAAAATAAATGTCAGTCACTCAGAATGGAAAGCTGGTATACAAATAATACCAAATAAATACATCTGATGGACCAAGCTTTTCGTCAATCAGTGTGAGCAATACTAAGACTATTTTGTTAAAATAAACTGAATACAGACAGATCATTAACATCTTCCTTCTCTTTATAAAAATTATGCAGATATTTGATCTTTTTTCAGAGTAGCAAAATTATACAAGATTCCAAGTGTTGGATATAATTTTCAGATATAGCTCATCTCTTATTTCACCTGAATTATGATGTCCATTAGAGTGATTTGATTGGTCTGCATATATGGAACAGAACTTATATTTATCTTTTGACTTGAAAACAAGAGGTGGGATTTGATCTCCTTCAGCAGATCTTTCAGTTATCTTGAGATGGGATAATTACTATACAGACATTAAGTTCAATTTTTTTAAAGAGCAAGCATTTTTTGCTTTTTGCCCCAAGATTAATGGCTGGTTAGGTTTTGGTTTTTTTTGTTTTTTTTCTTTTTTTGTTTTTTTTTTGTTTGGTTGATTATGGGGTTTTTTATTTTTTGTGTATGTGTGTGCTTTCTTTTTCTCTCCTTTTTTTTTTTTTTTTAATTATGCTTTTGTTTTGCCAGTAACATTTGGGGTCTTTGGATTCAAAAAGAACTAGGCATTATAAAATAAAGACTTCTGTCTTTCAGGTAAAATGTAGAAATGTTCAACTAGTCAATGCTTCTACAAGTTCTACAAGTTCCCTTAACTTGGCTTAGACTATATGAGAGTAACAAGAACAGAAAGAATTGTTTAAAGTTGATGTGCATAATTGCGTTTCAGGAATAAACATTTTGATTTCTGTGGCTCTTTTTCTTCAAGTATTTGCTATTATGATTTAATTTTGCAAGTCATGTGTTCTAGTTCTACCTATTACAAACAAGCCACAATATATCCACATAAATTTAAATCATTCTCTAGAGTTAGCTTTCAGTGAGTTTTCCACTGTTCAACTCCTCAAAGCAATAAACCCATAGACTTGCAAGATAAAAAGTTTTGCATTCTAAAAGCTCCGTGTCATTTGACAGGTAAAATTCTCTGTGCTTCGAGTTAGAATTTTACCACAGTAGGGACTGCAAGACTGAGCGACAGATACCTTCCCTTACCTACTGTTGTAAGAGTCTTTTGGAGTCTCTGCCCTAATCTAGTAGCTCTTTGTTAAACTATGGGGGGGGGGGTATGCTTTGTGTTATAATGTGTAAACATTAGCAAATGAAATAAATGTGAATTTAGCTTTTTAGCACTCAGAAGTATTCACTTTGATCTGTAAATTATTTATGGTACTCAAAGAGATACTTTGTAAATGACAGGAAAGTATCAGAAATCAAATGCAGATTGTGGTATTTAGTCTTGTCTTCCCATCATTAACCATTTCAGTGCTACAACATGTTTCAATAAATCAAGCACATCTTTTAGACATCTCTCCTAAAGGAATTAGAAATCAGCAATAAATGAAGTTGTCTACAAGTGACAGCTACAAAGGGAAACCCAGAGAAGAAGGGGGAAAAAAAGGTGCTCCTGTGAGCAGATGATAAAGCAGATGCTGTAAAACAACAAGGGGATTGCACTATTTTTTTTTCTTCAGAATTGACGATCATTTGATAAACAGCTAGTCGTGCTCCTGGAAAACCCTGTCCATCAGTGCATATCGGTACAAATTAATGGTGACATGTCCTGATTAAACTTGCTGTGCTGTGAAATGCAATGCATTATCTGCATGGCAGTGAGTGAACAAATGCTCACAGAGAGTAAAACAAGCAAAGCCACACATCTCAAGTTAGGTCCCAAATCGTAGCGGCCTGTGGTGAAGTAGGTGTTTAATTGACAAAATCAGACTTGTCTTGTGGGTTTTGCAGGCTACAGTTTTTTGTTCTATTCACTGAAAACAGTTGCCTTGATGATGTCCTTTCTGTAAAATTATAAGTCAAGTTTCAAAATCTTCAGTCAAGTTTTTGACTCTCTTCCTCAAGCAAAACTTAAAGAAGCTTGCACCCTATGTACACTAACAAGAAGTTCCTCTTCAAAATAAACTGAATACTACAAACATAGCAGAGATGAGATCAAAACATCATCTCACATGAACTAAGACCTAAGCAATTTTGCAATAGGAATTTGAGAGATGTCTCAAAAGTTAATTTTCTACAGTAAAAGGCAAGCAATCTAATAATATTATTGTAAATAAAATTTTAAAAAATGAAAAAAGGGAAAAATTGCTTGAATTTATCTTAAAGACTCTAATACTATACATTTCAATAGATTCCTCCAACACAGAGGATGAAAACCTTTTTGTAAGAGCTAGCGATTTATTTGAAAAAATGCAAGTCATGCATTCAACAGCATTTCACTTTACTAAAGCACTTCTGACATAACTGATAAATAATTCTCTATGGAGTTGAAAAAGTTTTGACTCTTAAAGACAGGTTTGCTGAATTAAAGATCTCTTCTAAAACAGGCAGATTCCCTTGGGGATGGGAGCAAGCCTTTGCAATTCATTCTGCTGCTGAAAGGAAGGACCACTCAAGGCAGTAAGAACACCATTGTCTGTACAGCTAGCAGAATCTGGAATTCCTTGTCACCTCTGCAAAACACATTGATGGCTGTACACTCAATCCAGATGGCTAGATACAGTCTGAAATGCTTTTCAGAACGATTCCTTATCCTGATTTTACTTCAGCTAACCTTCCAGGTTGGGTTATAATCTCATGTAAAATCTAGAAAAAATTATCTGATTGCTGTCGCCAAAGACAGCAATAGAGACATTTCCCCTATACTTTCATTCAGGGAACAGACTGCAACAAAGAGGAAAAAAATACCTTGGGAATCTTGGGAGAAATAACATATTTAATCATTGTAGTACTAAACTTTCTCTGGGCATAGTACCTGGTCAGCAAAGAAGTGAAAGGTGAAACATATCAATTTCCCTTCCAAAAAACATATATATGGTAAAGAAATACTGTATGGTAAGTTCTCTGAAATTTTACTTCCTATGTTAAGAAGGTAAGAGGGTCTAAGGAGAAGAATTAGCTTACAGAAAAACCAAGAACTGCACCTATATATAGTGATGCAAAACACCCTGAAAAGATTTGTCTGAGAAGGCATAAAATACCAAAAGCAATCATTAAACTAGTCTTAAATACTAGGTTTTATTAAAAGGTGTCAGGCCATCAAAGCACATTAGAGAGGGGGATGGAATCATCACTACTATGTAGATTTAAGATAGTGCTTTCTTCATAAAGCAGACTGAGAAAGTTGCAGAAACCCAGGCTGTTATTAGGGCAGGCAGTTCAGGAAGCCATAGCCAGCCAGTGGTCCCTTCACCTGGCTGCAAACCCCATGGCAAACTAGGCACAGCCTGGCAGAGAGTGCCTTCAGCTTGTAGGCAGCCTCTAAAACAGAAAAATGCAAGGCAATGCAACCTTTTCCCCCTTCTTTCTTTCACGTGGACTTCAAGCTATTTCTTTTATTTCTGAAGCAGAGGTTTTAATTAAAGCTACCTTCTATACAATGCACTGCACTTCAGCTCTGTTGCAAATAACACATTAATTTCCCCTGACTCCTAATAATCCTACTTTCTCTCTTTTATCCCTGAACTGGCAAACACCAATGGGAAATAACAGGGGGAGGGCAACAAAACTGAAGTAACTTACTGGAAGTTATGACAAACTCTGCATTTTGTTATTTCTCTTCATTTTTAATACATATACTTCTTTATTCTTGCAACTTCCCTCACCAAAGTTATGGAATGAACTTTAGCAATGCAGCTTCTCACTGGAGGAACGGAAACCAAAGAAGTCACAGAAGATAGATAGTAGATAAATAAAGGATATAAAAAAAGAGGAGTATGTGATCCATTCCCTCTCTACTGTGGCACTCTGTAGGCTCTAGGGAGGCACTTTAAGCCAGGACACTCTCTTTGTGACCTCAGGTAGTCATATGTAGCCTTCAAGCTCTAATCTCACAAGTCCATATCACAGTTAGGGTATTTTACTGGAAAATTCAAATCAAAATCCAGACTGCAAGACTTTTTTGCATCTTTCTTTTTGATCCTGGATCATGCGAAGCAATTAAATGTTAAAAAAATTTCACAAGGCCAGCTTCCCTGGGGTATGCAGGAGACAAAGGAAGGATGTGAACTTGGTCTTTCCAATAGTTTTCTAAAAAGCCTCCAAGTTTGCTGGATCTGGGATTGCATGGGTCTGTCTACCCACCCACACCACCTTGGGTTTTTTTGGCTTGTTTTGTTGGTTTCTTTTTTGTTTGGTTGGTTTTTTTGTAGGCAGGGGGCTGTTTGGGGTTTTAAAAAGCACATCCACAGGGCCTTTGTGGCTCAAAGATCTTACAGTTTCTTCTAATAGTGGGGAGAATGCTGTAAGAAGTGAAATCTCCATATGTCACAGTTGTTGGTTTGACCAACAGTAGAGAGAATGAATGAGTTTCAGAATAGCAAAAAAACCCCAAAACAAAACCACAAACAAACAAAAAAACCCAAACCAACAAACCAAACCAAAAAAACCCCCAAACCCCCACAACCAAAACCACAAAAAAAAAATCATAAAACTGGGACAGAGTCAATTGTCTAGCTGGGTTCATGTTCCCTGCAGATCATGTACAGATGGGACATGCAATGTAATCATCAGTGGGCTATAAATCCATCTGCCAACATAAAATTACATAGATATATCTCTGTTGGCCTAACATTTAAATGATGTAGTTGTGGATCAGAACTCCTATTGTGCTAAATGCTCTGACACCACAGAACATGGAGTTCCCTTCTCCTCATCCCTAAAAAAAAGCTTGTAATTTAGAAACTGTTAAGTACAGATCTGGGGGAATATGAAAGAAAACAGGTTCTGATTTCTGTAGTAATAGCTACAACATCATCTTTTTGTATCTACATGAAGGAACATTTGCAAGTAGCTTTGTAGATGTTTCCATAGGAATTTTAATCAGATACAAAACATGCTAAACCCCCCAAAATATATGCTTTAAAATCTAAAACTACTGGCTACAGAATGTCATCATGGCTTGATTGGACACAGATCATACAAATAAGCATTTGCCTTTGTATCAAACAGATTGTACATATGAGAGCTCTCAACGTGAAACTATTTTAGGCATAGACACAAAAATACCTTTTGTTAAGGTAGACATAAGCCACTAAAGGCTTCAAGGTAAAGGCAAATAACCTGTGCCTGTAACCAGAAGGGCAGGGCAGTGGCGGCAGGGTGTCAGTGAAGGAAACATTCTGAGAAGGGTTCCTGAGAGGAGATAAAATTGTGAACTGACAGACCAGGAATCCTTTAGAGGTGAACTCTGAATGGAGCTGAATAGCAAAGAAAATTTACAAAGGCTGTGACGGAGATCAAAATAACAAATACTTTAATTAGAAGTGATGAACAAAGCAAAGGAAGCAAACTAGCAGATGGAAAACAAAGTGATGGAAAAACAAACAAAAACTTCAAAGAATGAGGAGAATTAAGACAATCAGTTATTATTTTATGACTGAAGGTAAAGATACAACAGCAATGAGCCAGAAGTAGAGAACTGCAAAGGAGGAGTCCAGCCTAATGGCATATATGGGAATATCTCTATGAAACTAAGAAATAATAGAAAGCAAATAAGGACAAGAACCTTGCACCTTCTCTACACTCAGTATTGCCCCATGACAATTAAATAATTACTTCAAATAAGTATTTCAATCCTTCTTTACCACTGGATTAGAGCAGCGTTAACTTAAAATATTTTTATTATTCTACATGCAACATTTTTCTCAGGCATAAGACTAGTAGTTGTTTTTGGATTTTTTTAGTTAGGAAGAAAAAGTGCCACAAAATATGCTTTGTTTTTATGTTTTAATATGGTGCTATATGTTAACTGTTGATTACCAACCTAATAACAGTGAAACAAATGAGCTATGGGATTGGCTTTGTACATTAGGACTGTTAAAACTTGAAGGTGTGCAATGGGTGCCAGGAATGACAAAACAGCAATCAGAATAAACAGACATTCGATGACACTGCCAACAGAAAGCTATATGCAAGTGCCGGAGATTGAAGATGTACACTTTGTGCACCATTTGCATACCTCAGACCTGATACCCTAATCAAGGTTTATACGCATGCCAGCATTTAGAAAAAAATTTAAATGTTTTTATATAGCACCTAGCATTAGATATTTAAGCACCAGCAAAGGCCTGACTCACTACTGCGTCACTGCTGTTTTCAGCATAAAAGACAAGAAATCCAACAGCAGCAGCTACTTTAGGCAGAAATAATTAGGAGTGGGTTGTGTTATGCTGTACACAGACATGGTTTTGCAGCACTGTGTCAGGGCCTCTTAAGGCAACAGCACACAATTTATTACCAAGTCAAGATTCTGTTGAAGTCCTAAAAGCTGGGTTCAAAGCAACTATTTATTTGTACTCAAGTTCGGTGTTACATTACCCCAGCAGGGTGATTCAAACACTAATGGTAGACTTTTAAGGCTCTGAATAGTTAAAGAAGCACAGATTCACACAGAATCCAGAAAATTTACACGTGAATTGGCAAATGCAAAATAAAGCAGCGTTGTGTGAACTTCACATAGTTGGAGTCTGAAAATTCTCATGCCTTTGAGATTCGAAGGTGGAATTTAAGGCAGGTCCTTAACTGAGCAGGGCTCACTTATAACACCGGTTATAGCACTTACAGTGTTTGCCAAAAAACCAGAGTCTGATTTCTTAACCTGAGAAACTTCAAATTTCCATCTCTCAGCCTAACCACCAACCAACAGAACTGTGTAGATGAAAACATATTCTAATACATGTTTAAGCTAATATTTTTGAAGACAGTGACACAGAATTGCTAAGGACACAAAGTGAGAAAAACATGACTGCTCTGCTGAAGGGATGAGACGCGGTGACCTGGTTTCAGGCCAACAGTGTGGGGAAACTTGCCAGGTCCAACCATTCAGTAGGTTTTTACAGATGTGTAAAAGCACAGAAGTTCTCAATCTTTTACCTGAACTTCTTTGCAGACAATTTAACTGGGGCAGGAAAGATGTTCTGAGACCTACCACAAGACAGCAGGAACAAAACCCAGCCTCTGTGGCTGCAGTGGCAAACCAATGATTTCAGTGGAGGTGGGATTTCACATCCACATCCTTCACTTTAAATTGTCTCAAACAAGGAGATTATATTTTAATCATAATCTCCAAAGCATGACTTAATATCACATTCTATCTTAGGACTTCAGATTCTCTCAACGGGATCCCCATTGGTGTAGCAGAAATAGCATGACATTATTTATATTGCATGGTGCCATCTCCTATACAAGTCACCCTCAGTGTTGATTATTCCTGCCAAAAAATATTCCCAGTAGTCATTGCAGAACTGCAATTACAAAAAAGGGAAAAAATATTGTAATGCCTTAAAGGTAATTAAACAAATAGTTACTCTTTATGTGTTTCTGTAGCTTACAAACAGGCTACTTCTAATCAAGGAAAATTTACAGAAAAGGTCCTGTATGCAAATCAGATCCGCCAAAGTATTCTCAATCCTCCTTTATGCGGTTGTGGCTGCATATTCTGATGAGGTTCGATATCATAGCAACTCTCCAAATTCATTTATAAACAAGTTATAAAAAAACCCCAAAACTATAAACGACCTTGTAATTTGGCCAGAAGTCCTCTCTTACAAACTTCTACTGAGAAGAGATGGAATTGGCACTATGTGATTTTGGTTTTTATTTTTCCCTTTTCTGTCCTGTTATGTTGGACCAGAGGCTATCTTGGGTTCCTTAAAGCATTTTTATTACACCTATTAAAATACCCTTTTCTATGTTATGCTATTTCACTGTGTTTTTTGGAGGAAGCACATGGTAGAAATAGTTAAAAATTACCATTTGTGCTATATCTGAGATAAGAAAATAGCACAAATATTGCGCAGACATAAGAGTGTTAGCAGTGGCAAGTTACAGACGTATTTAATACCTACTTGTACTCCTACATTTTTAGACAGAAGTCACCCTAGAAACGAGTAAAGGAAGTTTAACGCTTTTCTGAACATTTCACATTCTGCCTGTGGGAGTCTGACTCCAGGAATTCAGCTCTGCCCTCGGTTGCATTCGAATGCTTTTACTAGCTCTTGTAGTACATATCTCTACACACGAAGCAAAAGGGAACAATTGGCATCTGCCATAAGATTTATTTTTTTGTCCAAGATTCAGCAGGCAAGCCAAGGAAAAACTATAAATCATTTCATACAGACTAATATCTCAACTCTCTGGCAGAGAAAGCTGTTATATCTTATAAAGTGACAGGATTCCTATCGGAAGAAGGGAACCTTATCTTGTGCCAAAGAAACATAACATTTTCTTAAAGCCCCATTAACCTCATGTGAGTCCACTTACGCCTTGTCCCAAGATCATAAAAATAAGACTGATGATTGTCACAGCAAGAATTTTAACATAGTATCAACTGGGCCAGACATTCTAACGGTACTTAGTGATAAATGTACAATAATCATAAAGAGGATAACAAACCTTCAGATAGCATATATGTTTGGGGTAACTGTGAGGTAAAAACTGTTCACAGATCAGCTATCACACAGTATTAGCTGATAATTCACCCAAAAGATTGAGAGATACATTAAGAACCATAGGATTTTGAGAAGTACAGTGACTCTCAAATGCCTTATCAATGTGATTGCATGTTTATTTTTAATTGAATTACAGTGTATTCTGTGCCTTAGACACACAAACCTGATATATGCCTTTGAATTAAATTATTTTACAATTTTTAGTCTAAAATGTTCTTCTGCTATTTGCTTATTTTGTAATAATCAGGATACCTTAATAATGGAATTTCCCTTCTTTACCTATCTGCCCATTCCATTTTTAGTGAAACATTAGAGTCTGCTGCTCTTTTTTGAGAGAACTATCAGGATCTCTAGTAAACTTTTAGGCTATGTGAAATAATTTTTTTGCTTAGCATGATTCTGTTATTTCAGCTTTTTATTGGTGACAAGGTAGACTTGTACTGACAAATTAACCTGAAAATGGCAGAACTGTGAATATCAACTCCTTGAAGATAACTCACAGGAGTTGTGCACCTATTGGAAGAATAGCAAAGAATTTGATGTGCAAGCTTTTAGCCTTGTGTCAGCTGTAGCAGTGCAAAGGCATAATGTCTCACTTCAGGATCTTGAAGAAATCCAAGAATTGAGAAATTCTTCTAAAGGAAATAAGAATTATGTTCATATTGAATTAATAATAACATCATTTTTTTCACTTCTTGTTTTTTCAAGTAAAAAGTCACTTATACTACAATGTTAACCGCTACATTAAGGAGTCAGAACTAGTGAATGAAACAAATGAAAACTTTACTTTTTCTTTTAACATTCTAGCACAATGTATTTTGACATTTAAAAAAGTCTGATTTTGATCTGAAATAGGAATCCAGCTGAATTCAATTTGAAAAAAATGACAAATTAGGGAGGGAAGTTCCTCCCCACAATTTCATGTATTTTGATAGTACAGAGGCTAAGGAATTTTAGTATTATTGGCAGAGTATGAAGGCCTTAATTTGTGTCTCAGTCCAAGCCGTGGCTTTGTATATCAGGCAGTTGGACCAAATCTTTCAAAACTTGTTGTAAACTAATTATATTGAACCATTAAAAGAGAGATTTAGCCCATTTTAAAAAAAAATCATTGTTCATATTATAACCACAGAAAACTGTGATTGGTGTAAAGGAGGCAAAAGTTCCATCATTTATATATATATACTGTAGTAACAAGGCCTACCATGGAGAAAAACACACCACACACATTCCCCCCCATTCCCAAATTCCCCTGAGCTACCTAAATTACCAAGTTTTTGGTTTTTTTCCTTTAGTAGTAGGACTAAATTGAAACACACAGAAGTAAAGTTCAGCTTAGGCAGAACAGATCTTCCTGCATTTGCTTGCTTACTTATGTGTATACCATAAACATATACCTTTCTGAAACAAGGTTCTAGTTCTTATCATTCTGGGATAAAAAGAGATGTTTAGAACTCACTCATATTTACTAAAAAACCCAACAAAACAACTGATCACACTCAAAACCCCATACCATGGCCTTTGCAACAACCAACCTCGTGACTGGGCAGAAATTAGAGTGCTGATGCTTATGTTGCAAAGTCTTTTTGTCTCACTGAGGGAGGTACAAATAGTTTAAAGAAGAATTGTTACTACGTGGTTGATTTGTTTGGGTTATTTTTGTATACTTAATGTAAATAGACTGACAGCCCTGAAGGTCGACACTTTGTATTTTCTTATTGGCAGGCACAAGTTGGCCCATAAAGATGATTTTCACCAAAAGAGTAAGAAGTTCACTTCCCTGCCCAGAAAAGCTACTTAATGCAAATTGCTATGTTCCTTCACAGCACCTGAATTTGACTGCAGGTAAAAACCAACCAACCAAACACAGGTTTATTTCAAATAGGTCAATCAGCAGCCAAGCATTTTCAGTCATTATCTAACTTAGAATAAAAAGTGACCTGAAAACTTCAAAATCTTTCCTTGTCACTCAGACCCAGCAAATGGTTTTTGATGTTTATTAGAACTGGGCACTTCACTATGAAGCTGCTTCTTTACCATCAACACAGCTACCGCCTTTCTATAAATAACAAAGCCCAATGATTATCACTTACTCTTTGCATGAGTCATATTTAAAGAGAGCCCTGAGGTGCATCTCATGGAGTTTCTTTGAATTATGAATCAGAAAGGAAATAAAGAAGCCTCTGAAATATCACCATTCCAAGATTCTAGAGGCCTAGAATCACCTATTTATAGTTTCAAGCTGTTGGGCAGTTTCCCATAATGGAAGTCAATTGTCATAGAGAAGTTTCTCTTCTTCAGTGGTATTTGTAAAATTAAGAGAATCTGATAACAGGAAAGTTCCATCCACACACACACACGATCTTAACAGAAAGGTCAAACCTCCTTATTTTAAAATCAACTGAAAATCCACAGTCTGAGCAAAAACGGGGAAAAAGAGCCAGCAGGCTCCCCATGGCACAAACCCAGGCTGGGAAGACACCAGCAAACCCTGACAGACCCGAGGACAATTTTTACACCAGACATTGCTGCATAGCCCACCCTCAAAGACTCACATACCACAGATTTTAACCTATTACTTTATAACTCATTAACAACTTCCAGATCTTGCCCATGATTTATTCATTTTCCCGCCAAGGCTACAGTAAAGCTTTTACTCACCTCACCAGGACCACAAGAAGCTTCCTTCCTTACGGACAGAGGAGAGAAAATAATGCTTTCAGACTTGATGGAGCTGGAGATGAGTTGCAATTAGCTGACAAGAGGCTGACACGTTCTTCACATAAAACATTGAGCAGTGTTTCTCTAGCCCACCTCAGTTTTCTGAATTTATTTATTTATTTTCAGACTAACTGCTTAGTAGCTTGGCAAACGGCTGTTTTGCAAAGGCAAATTTTCTTTTTTTTCAGGCTATGAAAGTACTCAGAAATAAATAAAGATCTGAGAAGTCTTTTCCCTTTCTTTGACCATCCTTCATCTCTCCTTTTCTTGCAAGTTCTTCTCACTTCACATGAAGTATGAAGTGCTCAGTTGTATCTTCTGCTTGAGACCAACTTCTCTCAATCCTTCTCCTCACAAAGGAAGGAAACACCACCACAGTCCTTCAGCCTTAAACGGAAGGGGTCTCCAGATAAATCTAATTTATCCCTTCCCTCATCATTGCTCATTAGCCCTGAGTGCCTTCACCTGGCCTCCCAGACTGCCTTGGAGCAAACTTCACTTTGAGCATCGGTTTTGTCATTCTCTAGCATAGTTCTCTGCTCTTCTTCTGTGTCCCTATCTAGAGATAATTCTTGCTGATCTTTTTTCCCAATTTTGTAGCTATTCTCCCTAGTCAGTCCTCCAGAGAGATGACACTTCTCTGAAGTGTCTGCTTCCCAGAAAATCTTGGTCTTGCTATGGGCCACCTCAGAATTACAAAGCTCCAGAAGCCATGTGGGGTTGAAGGCAGTGAGTTACAGAATATCACTAGTACCCTAAATCACTAATAATCACTGAATAGCTATTATCTCAGCAAACAAATATTACTCTTTAGATTTAAAAATAGAAAAAAAGGTCTTTTTCTCCCTTTACTACTATAATTGACAGTATTACTTCTTACACGGATATTTTGAAAGGTGTTGAAGTCTCTAACTTTAATTGCCTGAAATAATTTTGAATATTAGCTAATCATTGTTGTGATGTATATACAACACTACAAAGCTGATAAAATATTATAGAACATCTACTTCCGTTTTCAGAAACAAGTGCTTCCTAGCTCATCAAAGTCCTGAACTTATCAGCATGTTACCTGATCTAGCACGCACATGTATGTACACCAATAAGCCAAAATCATGAGGTCTCACTCTCTAGCTTTAAATAATCCTGATGAGATGCATGCAAATATCTTACATGTATTGGAAACAGAAATTCTCTATTTGTCTCTGCAAGAAATACTATTTCCACCTCTTTTTAACAGGGACTCATGCAAAGTGAGAAAGACTGACCAATTTCAGAAGTTTTTTCCTGATACATCATGTTCTTTCCTTAGCACGTTGCCCAGGTGACATGCTCTAGCAGGGAGATGAAAAGTTTGCAAATCCAGCGTCACATTGAATTCCTACATATTTGTAATTGCCATTTACATTGCAAATGTCATTAATGAAGCCTTAAAGAATGCTTCATTGTCAAGAGTAGAAGGTTTACAGACTTCTTCAGTCAATGTAAGAACAGTGGATCTATTTCAGCTCTATGAATATATATGCATATATTCTTTGCTTCACTTCTTACACCAATGAATAATTTCATGATGTTACTTCTGTGCATACTGAAGTGAAAAGTATCCCTCTATGAAGTTCTCTTTCATTAAATCAACCATTTTCTTTTCATAGTATGTTTTATGTACCCTAAGATTTTCTCTTCACCATCAATACTTACAACCTGAGCATGGTTTTAAATTATTAGAGGCCATAATAAAAACCCAACCAACCAAGATTAATAGAAAGACAGTCACTGCTATGATAACTGTCAACACGATATGATGGCTGATCTCTTGTACTTTGTTACAGTGAGAGTTTGATACATACTGACCAATTGATCTGATTTACCTTTTATGTGTCTAATCAGAATTGTATGTAATTGTGATTAATGAATCCATCTATCCTTCTTTACATGAAAAAGTGTGTTGTGAACAGCTTGCTATCACAGACTGGCACATTTAAAATTGCACACTTTATTAAATAATAGCTTATGTATATTTTTATTTGTTTTCAGAGTTACAATGTTCATGAGATAATAATAGAGAGCACATTATATATTATTGTTAAACACATTTTTTCCACAAAAAGTTGAGAGCATTGGTAGAAAATCCTATGTCAAGTTATGTGAAAATATTTATCACCTGTAACCATAATTTCATAAAACCAATATACACTTTATGTAACATTATGTCAGCAAATTCCTTCTTTTTGCAAATAACTTTTGCTCTATACTTATGTATGTTCATAGTTAAGTGCATCAAATGCTTCTCTTTGTGTGTGTGTTTGTGTTTGCAATGCACAGGAAAAATACTAGTTTACTCCTATAGTAACTGTAATTGTCAACACCACTGGACCCAAGATGGGTGAATTACAGGATCTTAATTTTACCTAATAATCACCTTCATATTTTTCTACCTAACGCTGAACATAACATTAATTGGTATTTACCTCCTAATGTTTACAGAACACAAACTGTATATTTCAAAGACATAATCCTTACCAGCTATATACTGACTTTTACCTCAGTGTATATTATTTAAATTAGGACTCTGTTGAATTCTTATACTGAGGAACAAATGATAGCAACTTTATTTAAATACATGCACAGTACCGTGCACTACAGCATGATGAAGTATTATTTTTAAAATGGATGGATGAATCAATAGAAAAATAGATTTAATAAACCATTAACATTTTTAAGTCTGGATAAAAGTGGAAAATCATGCATTTCAAGCACAGTTGTATTTTTTCCTTGTTTTTTGATGAAATCTCTGAGAACTTAAGACATGCAGAGCTGAGAAGCAGCTCACTTACGAACAGAAAACAATGTTAAGACTGAACAAAAGGTTTTGATTGAGATTCTTTTTATGCAGATCTGAAAAAAAGTTGCCTTTCTTGGACTTCCCTTCAACATTAGACAGTGCTGTGCAAACCTCAGACAAATCCCTGTACTATGATTTCTAAGCTGTTAGGAAGTCTCTCAGAGGGCTAAGAAAGTTAAAACCTGAGCAACTGCCTCCCCAAAATTTATGACCATAAATGTTTTGATTCCAGACAGCAGACTACAAAAGGGGAATAGATAACAGCTTATCCTTTCCTTAAGAGATCAGCTTAAGGGAAGAGTAAGTTATGGATGGTGTAAATTTATAAATAATTATGACAAAAATTAGATCTTAATTTTCTAATATTTAAGAGTTCATGTCAATGTCTCAATATTTAGCATATGTGACTATGTCTATCAACTTATGAAACAAATGAAAAGTGAGTATTTACTAGCAATTAATTTATTGTTTTTTCCTACTCCAACATTTGTCTGGACATTGTCAATGTAATCAAAAGAACTGTAAATTTTCAGAAGTGAGTCTACTCCAGTGAGTTTGATTAATTATGCATTAACCCATTTCTCTGAAGCATCCCTCACTAAATCTTTGGTGGGAAATGCACTTTAATTAGGCATGAGCTTTGGTTATTTTTTGTGGATACGCACTATGCTATTGGTCAATATGCAGAATGATTTAAAGGTTTCCATGTTACAGAGATGTATTGCTCATGAAAATAATTCTAGTGTTTCAACAAACAACACTGATGGCTACTTTTGCAAGTATTATCTTCACTTAGTATGATTTCCTTAGTCTTATCATTTTTGCTAAAACTTGCATTGGCTTCCAATCTTAACAAAAACTTACACAAGAGTAATCATGATCATTTGAATACTGCACATATTGTTAGACCTTTTCAGCAGGTACAGTTACTCGTATATGTAGGAGTTATCAGAATAAGATACAAGATTTTAATACTTAATTGAATAAAAATGTTCTCTGGGTAGAAAAAATGGTAAACTAAAAATACAGGTTAATGAGACATGTAACAAACTTTACTCTGAAACAGGTCAAATTGGTTATTGATGTGAAGATGTTTAATTCAAGAGATACTATGGAACCTGTGGCATATGATCACTGTAGTAGAAAAAGTTGAAACAGAAAAGAGAGAAAATCAAATTACGTGTCACATTCTCCTCCCATATTTCATGGCAAATTAGTCCATAGATTAGTAAATGGTAATGCATGCAACAAAAATATGCTGTATCACTTTATGTAAACATCTGCTTTCATCATGCAAAATGCCTACAAAACTGTGACAACATTTTTTCTAGTAGCATAGTTTTACATTAGCTCAGTTACAGAAACGGTTAAATCAAAATCCATGTTTTTGCAAGTAGAAGATATTCTAAAATTCTTGAAAGATTTCCAGCATAAATATTCCAAAGCCCAACAAAGCTAATTGTTTCTCTGAAAACTAAACAACATAGGCTTATTCCTTGCTGTGGTTCCTTGTTCTTTTGAGGATAGAAGAGAAAAGACCGGTTTTTGGAGGAGGTCCCATCAACATGGGAGCTTGGTTCTTGTGAGTAATTTTTATCTGGGGGAAAAAGAAGAAAAACAGAATTATCCCTTGAGGTAGTTCAATTACAAGTATCTGAGATGCCTGAATTATCTTTATATGTGACTTCCAAACCTTCTTCGTTTAATGTAAGAAAAAAGGAAAATACCTAGGTTTTTTTTAAGAACAATATTATGTATGCAGTAAACCAATCTATGTGCATTCATTGTTTCCACAAATAATTTCAATTATATACAATAAATGTTAAAAATCGTATGCAACAAAACACCTGACAATATGTAACCTTATTTCTGAGTGTGGGATTTATTGCCTGCTGTTGAGGAAGAATTTAAAAGTTGGAAAAAACATACATGCTGGCAGACCAAGCTGTTGCCTATTATTAAGATATAAGCAATGTCTTCATATGCTTTATGTATACATCTAATCAAGCTGTACTTCTCTTTTACCACAGGACACTGCTTAATTTCAAAATAACCATTATGAACAAAAGTATAAAGTTAATAAAGGTCAAAAAAGATGAACTTGCATTCTAAATTGTTAATTAATTGTTAATAGAATAGACTCAAATATTGAAAAGACTATTTAAAACACTTTGTAATACTGCTCTAAAGCCACCCGTTTTGATTTCTTTGATATAAAACTACGAATCACCTTAAATGAGACAACCTTAAAGTAGATTATGTCTGCAATTTTCTCTAATTCAAGTCTAAATTAGAGAAGACATTTTATGAATGTATGCTATGCTCAAAGCTAATTGAAAGCAATTATCAAAGTGGCATTTTGTCTGTGACTTTAAGATACATTGTAAGATAATAAATGGTTCTCATTATGTAATAAAAAGGTCACATCTTGCCTTTGGGCTAGTGACGTTAAGAGTTTTTCAAAAGCAATCCGAGACATTTTCTTTAGTGAACTACGACTAATACAGGAACCATCATTTATTAAATATCAGTTGTCACCTGCATAGTACCCACATCAGAGATGGGCATTTCTTTCAAAAAAGAAACACCACCTCATTAAAAACTAGAAAAATATATCTCTTAAAGTACATACCTGACATTTTCAAGTTAAAATGAATATCCTTCACTTGTCATTCACTAATAGTAATGAAACAAAAAATGTATGTCACGTGGAGAGGCTCATTAAAATATAGACCAGGACATTTCTTGGGGTGGAGATTTACTTTACAATATAAGGAGACAGAAACATAAAAATCTCAACAGAGTGAGTGGCTTGGTTTAAGTCCATTAGAGCCTTTACTTTACTCTCCAAATGCTCATTTCCATGCCACCTCAGTTCATTAGTCTTAAATTTCACGCATGACCTCTTTTTGTCAACACTGCTCATTAGTATCAATTTAGCATACGGGTTTTTTTTTGGCAACCTAGATTAATTTCACATGGATAATAACTCTTGCTTTCAAAGACTGGCACCAACATATTATCTCACAAGAAATTCTGCTTCAGGCACCACTTTGGAAGCCAAATCTGTAGCTGGGGTAAACTGGCATTATTCCATTGATGTCACATAGTACCAGCTGATGATCTGGTCCTGGAAAATTGCCTCAAGGATTTTTGTAACTTTCACATGCTTCATAAGACATATTTTGGGGCTCAGGAACAGTGATGGCATCCTGAGGATCAATACATGAAGTAATCGGCAGCTGGCATGAGTGAATTTTTTGAGTCATAAGGGTTCAGCTTATTGCAAGATTTGTCCATGATGTGGCAGTACGAATGCCTTCAGAGTTTCCTCTGAGGTAAATCATAGTAATTCCATCTTAAAATGAATAAAAGAGGAAAGCTCAAAAGATGGCTTTGGTGTGAAGACATGAGATTACCCTGAGACCCCGTACAGATTGCATGTTGTGTTGGGGCTGTTCAATGCTGCTCAGGATGAATCCAATTACATATTCAGTAAATGTTTATCATTTGTAATGTTCTTTTTTGGCTTGAGCCATCTGTTTCAGAGACCATGACCTCTTCAGTATGTTGCTTCCTATCAGCTGAGATCAGCTAAGATGCCTGAACATGACTAACCACTCACGTGCATGGGGATGAATCCTATATGCATTTCTCCAAGAGATATTTTCAACTGTTAAATTGGCATAAAATGTATTTTACACTCTGAAAACACAAAAAAACCCCTGTAAACTTAGAGAGTATTTTTTCACTTTTACATGGTAGGGTCTGTTAATATTGCATGGGTTGACAATGATGACCATCAATTCCTTACTTGGGTACTGTAAAAAAAAAAAAAAAAAAAGGGAAAAAAGAAAAAAGGAAACAAACAAAAAAGTATTATCTTTGGCTGATAAAAAGAGATCAGTATGTTTGCAAAACATTGCACTGTTTTGCCTGAAGTGGGGCTAATTTTGTGTTTCTCAAGGCTGTCAGGCACTGCACTTTTCCCTGGACTCTCACTTCTGCTTCTGTTCTTATACTGGCAGCACTGCCAGAGTTGGAGCTGTGAGTTTGGGTGGCATGTGACAGTACACACTTTGAGATGGAAAGAAGCTCTGAGGAACTCAGACAGACAAATAGTGTTGTAGGTCAAAGTAGGACTGAATATTGAAAGTGTTCTATGGGAGGGGAAAAAAAAAAGAAAGAGAAATCTTCGCTTACAAGAAATTGAGACTGTTAAGTTAAAAATCCCTACTTACAGCTGTATACAGATTCTGTGTGTGCACATGGAGAGTCTAAAGACTTTTACCATTCAATTTCTCTTTCATTCAGCAAGCAACTTCATACCTTTTTAGTAGAAACACAATTAAAAAAGCTTTAAAAATATTTTTTTGTTTGTTTTCCTAGATTTATCTGTGAGTCACACAAACAAACATACAAACACAAAGGAGAAAAAGAGATTCCTCAGACAAAGATCCAGAAAGCTAAAATCTTAACCTAATATATTTTCAGGAACTGACAAACATACTCATACAAATTACTAAAGAATTCTGAAAAATAGTTTTTGAGATCACTTAGTTTTATTGACAATATATAATACTTTGAATATCATATGGAGGACATTTTAAACATAAATTAAGGTGAGTGTCTCAAGTGCTTCTAGAGAAAAAAATTATTTGGCACAAATTTATATTTAAAAATAGGCAAAATCAGGAAATAAAATTCCATTTAAGGGGTAAGCAAGTAGCCACATGAATTGGTAACATATCACAGATTGTTCTTCTAAACACAATTTTCTAGGCTAAACTCAAATTGTTGAAGCCAATGACAAACATCTCATTCACTAACTGAAGCCGAGTTTTTAGTCCATGAGGGCTGGTATATGTAGTAAATAGGTTTAGCAGAAAAATATTGCATTTGCAATTTTGAAATCACCTTTCCAGTATTAGAGGGTGTGTATTCATGGGAAGGAACAGAAGATCTAATTAAAAGAGTATAGTTCTCAAAACAAGAGAGGACAATTTCTCCTTATTTGTCAATAGAAAATTTTCTGATAAAGAAACAGACTGATACTTTGGATACTAAAGATATTCAAAAATCCACAAAGGAGGCATTTATTTGTTTCAGGAGCAGGTCCGAGTTTCAAAGAATGCACTGAAGCCACATTAATACAATGCATCCACTAAGCGAAATGCACTGAGCATCAATAAGTTTAGTGCAATAATGGTATCTTTCAGGTCATTCAGTTTTGTTCTCACATTCCTTTTTCTACAATATGTGCTGGTTACCTTCATGCTCCCGACTTCATGGAACATCTAAATATTTGCTATTTCAGAGAACATGGTGTAAAGTGCTGTGCTAACTGACAATAGAAAACTGGAAACAGAGATAATCAGCTCTGCTTATAATATTTCAGTTAAACAATATATTACTGTATTTTAAGGACAGAGGGAAAACACTGTCAGAAAAAAAAAAAAACATATCCAGCTGGATCTTTTAGTTTATGACCACTTTTTTCCATGTTAGCAGGGTTTAGACGCGTTTTCCCACAGTCTAGATGCCTAAATGCTGCTCTCTTTACAGGAAATGGAGGGATGCAACACCTCTATATCACAGGAGTACCAAGTACTTTTATCATCCTATAGGTGATCAAGAGTTGCATGCAGTATCATGATATGAATAAGACCTATAGAATGTAGGCAGTGCTGAACAAAATTAATCTGTGACTTGCCTTATGTGGCGTTTTGGACAAAATCTCCCAGATCTAGACTAGTTGTTTTAAATATAGCGTTATGCAACACATCATAAATAAATTTCTAAACAATATTATTGTGCAAAGTGCAATCAAATCTAATCAGTTTGGCATTAATTAAGCTCTAATAATATACTCTAGTCTCTCTCCTAAGTAGTGTGATCCGCTTCCCCTTCACACAGGTAGATTGGAAAACATTATGGTGTCATCATAATTTTTAAACATACTGAGAAAATGACAGAGCTGCAAAATTAAAATAAATGATTAATGGAATTTTTTTCATGTTTTGTACTAATAGGTATTGCTGAGGTTTTAAATTAATAGAGCTGTCAGCTCAGGGTTGTTACAGATCCAGTGCAGAACTAAAATGGAAATTATGTATTCCACAGATACCTAAAGATGACACTTTGGAATATTTTAAATTTTAATTAGTAGGTGCAATTGTTTTTTCCCCCTCCTCCCTAAAACCACTGCAAATTAATTGGCAATTAGTCACAACTAATTCTTTTCTTAACAATCTGAACTGGAAAGAAAGGTGCATTACATGTAAAAGTATTTGTCTGGGATGCAGAAAGCACACATGCAGTAAATTGCTTTGTCAATTACAAAAACTATTGTTGTGAAATTAAGAAAAAATATGCATAGGTAAACAAAACTAATTAAAGTGCAGTGTACCTGTGACCACAAAAAATAATGCGCAGCTGCAAAATAAAACGTAACAAACTCAATAAATCAATCTGGCCTTGCCTTGAAAGAAAAAATGCATGCACACTACTGCTCAAAAGGGAAAAAATATGGCATTTTATTATGACACCAAAACCCTTTTCTAGGGACTGACTTCCATTTATAGGTTAACTATGTAGTAATTGGCTAATATTCTATTGAAATCATCCACCATAACTAGGACTCAGGTCCTTTTTGCTTTAAAGCAGCAGACACAGAAGTTTAAATGTTTCCATTATAAAAAACTCATAAGAAAATACAGCCAGAGGCATGCAAAGAGGATACTTTACAGACAGAGTCTAGAATACAGCTGCAGCTTCTTCATGGGATCTTAGGGTGTTGGAGCCAATTGATCTACATAAATGCAAATCTGTGACTTTCAGTTTTCTCACCTAGACTGGTGCATAGTGATTATTAATAAAAGCTTGGTTTGGTTTATTTTGGCTTTAGTTCTTGTTTCTCTCTGGATTTAACAATAGGATAGTAGAATCTCTGTGCTCCGGCTCATCACATCTCTAGGGACTAAAGGAAAAGCTAGAGAGAAAGCATTCATTCAAAATATACTTTTAAGGTGCATTTAAATGATAGTATCTTGAAATGCTAGTTCTGAGTTTCATTATTAAATTACTTAATCCAAGTTTTTCTATCAGTAAACAATTCTAAAAATATTATGTGATTCAGATGTCCATGAAACTATATTTCTGGCAATCCATTAGGTGAGTTCTGACTATGGATTTTCATTTTCGTTTTTTTTTTCATTTAGGCAATATTCTTGCATCTTCTATAGATCTTTCTGTCTTCTACTTTTAATCTAGCATTTCTAGCAGCTTGACACTCTTTCAGATAGAATGCCAGGCAAGTCAAGAATAGATGAAAGAACTGAAAATTAAGATGGAACATTCTTATGGATTTTTTCAAAACAATGCTAATAATTTATGTAGCTAAATTGAAAGATTACTTTTCTTTAAAAAATCCTGATGGCTAAAGCTAGGAGTTTATTGAATTAACTTGAGAGTCTTTGAAGTTTCATTACTATTAATGACCTGTTTGGAGACGTGGTGAAACCATAGATATCTTTCATGTTGCTATATTTGTTTGGGAGAGCTCTGATAGAATTTCTTTTTCAGCTAATCAGACAAAATGTTTAACATAACATTAACATTATCATCTTTCCTTTTCCCAAAGACTCCTCTAAAAAAAAGCCCAGTGAAAACAATGCAATTTGATGCTCATATGCTGTATCTTATTATACCAGAGCAAAGTGACTTTGTTAGACACTGCAGTCTGTGTCAACATAGTGAATAATTTTGGATAAAAAATTTTTAGACTGAGACACACTTTTAAGTATGCTCCATTTAGGGATGCTAGGTGCATGAGCAATAGAAGATCATAAAAGATGTTAAAAGAAGCACACAACAACTTCTTTAGTACTAAAACTGAACACAGGAAGGGGAAAAAAAAAGATCACAGCTTCTAGGGAATCACTGCATTTTCTATCACATCCCAAAATATTTTCTTAGAGCTCACACTGTCGTTTTGGGGGAGCATGGTCTCTATATGCATGAGAAGGGACAGCTGTCAGGAAGTCATGCTATTAGTTAATAGATTTTCTTCTCAGAGAATATAGGTACATTCAAGAGCATGGTTTTCTTACACAATGCGAAGTATATTCTCGTAACAATGGAATACAAAAAAGAGTATTCTGAGTTCCACAGAAAAGCATATGCCATTTCTATCCCCTTTAAAACAGTACTTCAGCTGGACAGCAGTAATTACGAGTTATAATTTACTGTTTCCTCAGGGCAGTAATTGAAATGTAAGAACTGTCTCTTTTTCCAGGTTTGTCCTCAACCACGCAGGCAGCTTCTGCTAGCATTATCAATCAGATAGCAGCGATTTTGCACAGAGCAAGCAATCGAGACAAAAAAAGCACATGTTATTGCCAGCATCCCTCCATAAGTTCTCTTCTGTAATCTGGCAACTGAAAAATTACATGTCTTTTTTCTTGAACAAGTAACCGCTGGGTTTGGTACTGTTGCTCTGCACTGAGCCATTGCTGTAGAAGAGGTAAAGATAGTGATCTCTTAACTCCAAAAGGTTTCCTGCAATAAAATCCCCACTGTTCTGCTTTCATGGAGTACATGTTCATATGGTTCTCCTCACATTGCAGAATGCAAGTGCTTTGATAGAGAATGAGAGTTCAGGCCTTCTTCACACTGTCCAGCTGTACACTATGCTGTATCTGGTAAAGATGAACTATCATGACCCTTTTCTGTCATCATAACCCATATATTATCAGCTGCATGCCTGTTAGTACCTTACTCAAGGTGCTCCCTTTTACTTTAGTGTGCAACTTTTAATTCTACTACAGATATATAGCTTATGAAAGTGATCCAGTACCCTTTTTTTTGAGAATTACACCCATCTGTATTGGGATTTCTTCCTCTTCACATTACTGTTTTGTCATACTTAGAAGCTGCAAAGCTACAGCAATTGATCTACTTAAAAACACATCTTTAGGGAAACAAAATTAGTAGAACTGTATATTAAGACACGTTATTAAGATTACATACAACAGTAAAGAGCTTGGATTTCTTCAACATCTTCTCCAAATGCTTAGTTAGCCTCTAAAATTTACTGGAGAGAGATGAAAATGGAAAGTTCTTACAGCTACAACTTCTTGTGTTGTCTGTAAACAGTTACTCAAAAAACCTTTTCTGAGCAAGCTTCTATCCCATCCCATCTTAACCTAACCTATCCAGATGGATATTTATCTCCCCTTACTTCCTATGTGTGAGCATTGAAAAAAGAAACTAATTAATTTCCTTTATTTCACCTTTAAACTGTAAGGACTTAAAAAAATTTAGTTCTATTGTATAATTCAATCAGCATGGCTGACACTTTAGATTTAAATAAAAATTTCTTGACATTAGTTCTTAAAAACACAATAGAAACTCTTCCCAAATTTTTAAGAATAGTTACTTTACACATTTTAGCATCAAAAAACCCACAGAATTTTTCTCAGCAGTAGACTCTAAATCTGACACACCGTTCTCAAGAAAAAAAAAAAAAAAAAAGATTACATTAAGGGGATGCTGAGACTGCACCCTTCAAATATTTTCCAAACTTCTGAAATGCCTTTGTATTCCATTCTAACTTGTGCTTAAAACAGAATGATAAATTGAAAATGCAGGGAGCATTGAAGTAAAAGCAGAGTGTGAAGATGTTATTTAAGTAAATTGAGTTAATGCTGATGAAAATGGTTGGTTTTTAAACAAACAAACAAATTATTTCTATCATTGAAAAAGAAGAGAAAGTTAAAAAAAAAAAGTTGCAGTTACCGTGCAAGGAGTTTGCATCCAAGGTTCCCCATCTATCTGCATAGGCAGAGACTTGCTGGTCCTAAAAGGACAAATTTCATAATATAAGACAAAGAAATCAGAGAAAATTGATAATTTATTAAAACGGCATATCTGTGATGGTGTACAGATATACTCTGTAACCCTACTAAACTCCTATGTAATTTCCAGTATGACCCAACATGCTTGCAATAGCAACATTGTTAACTTAGTAGGCTCAGTATGATTTTCAACACACAAAGCAAAACCATGGCAAACATTCACACACGTTGCTGGTAATATGCTATTCTTTCATGGGAGAAGAGCCTAATTTGTGAAATAAAGAGCGAATTACACAAGAACTTCAGGAATAAACATTAACTGAAAAGACAAAGGAATTTCTGCTAATTTTTTATACTTTACAGTATACTAAGATATAATATATATGATACTATTATTGTAATACCATAAACGAAGCAAAAAATAAATTTTAGGTTTATCATCACCACTTCGAACCATAAAAGATGTTTTTACATTGTGTCAGACTATGAGTTAGAACACTCACAGAGAATGAAGGCTGTACTATATTCAGAGTCTATATCATGCTATAAATTTAAATAGTTAGTAAAGTGGCACTAATTTTAATATAAAGATACAGCTAGTATTTTCTGTCTAGTTCTGGATGCCACATTAAGAGAAATATAGAAAAATGAGAATAAAAAAAAATCCTATTGCATTGGTCTTTTTTAACTCTGTATTTCTGCATTATAGTAGTTTTCATACAAGACTATTAGAAATAACATGGAGTGGATAAACCTAGTAATGGAAAAATCAGTCAACCGAGCATTCATGTTGATCAATGCAAATAGTTTGGATGTCACATGAAAACCACTAACAGCTCATGGATTTATCCGCTGTTGTCTATGGCCATAAACGGAGGGAGGGAACAACGTATAATGAGCTCTCACTTTATAATTCTGACAAGGTTTGAATCTTTTGCATTTGTATTCCTGCTGATGTGGGATTATAAACACTACCTCTTGGTATCTAGTGAAGGTTGGAATGCCTCTGTGATCTTATTTCTCTTTTGCATCCATATGGGAGAGTACTTTTGAAGTCAATACCACTCGGTCCTTGAGGAGAATCTCAAAAAAATGCCAGGTACTTTGACAATTCCTTATTTTCTTAAAGTTTTTATTGTTGCTCTTCTGCTTTATGCTCATTTTAGTCTTATATTGTAGAGACTATGGTTTTAATAAATTTTGGAAATTTCTTCCTGATTCTTCACTGAGAAAGAATGGACCACCTCTCTCTTTTCCAGTCCTTATTTAATACAAAAGTTAGAATAATTATTTTTTGCCTTGTGCCCTAAGCCAAGTTTATTGTGAATTTTCTGGCCACTTTTAGATCAGAAATGATAAAGCACAATGAAATTACTGTAATCCACCATCAGTGGTTCAGATATACCAACACATTTAATAATACCTGATGACAACAGATGAGCACTGGGCAAGCCGTCTTCCTGCACTTTTCAGACCTGTGTATATCTGTCCCATCTCCATGGCTCCTTCCAGACCAACCACTTCCATAAGCTGGTCACTCAGATCTGCAAAAGTTGAAAAAAATCCACATTTTGTCTAGAGAGCATTTTGACAGCAGTCATATTGACTAGCAAAAACTCTCCAAAGGCAGGCTGATGTGGAGAACAGAACTGGCAAAAATGATTACTCCTAAGAAGTGATTACAGCTTTAAGGTTGGACACAACTGGGTCTGCTATCACACCATTCTAAAATATCCTGACCAATATGATTCTAAAATATAATAATTATATCCATGGTTTATTTTAATAGATAATCACTGCACAAATAATCTCATTATATGAGAAAATAGGAGAGGTTCCTTCATTTTGTTTACCTGACATACATAGAATGACATGCTTGCAGTTCAGAAATTCATGCTGTTTATTCTTTCAACAGATATTTAAAATCTCTAAAGAAAATGTCAGCACTCCAGACCCTACTGAATTCTCTTATACACAATACATTCCAGATGATATGTACAACTCTAATTCAGCCTTTGTGTGTATGCATTATTATTATTAGACCGATTATTTTTTTGATTTGATCACTGTCTCAGTGCACAGATGCAATGCAACAAGGGAGAAAAACACCATATATCAGTAACTGTCCACCTAACCTTCCTGAACTTTGTAGTGCATGTTTGCACTCACTTATATATTTTGGTTTCACACTGCTTTTTGTCCACATAGCACTTTGGCAATAAACTTCTAAAATTATTTAAATAAATAATATACCTGGCAAAATAAATATTAGTTTGCTTGACTTCAAGGAGCAAGGACAAATTCTGTCTAGAATGTCAGGTACAAACAGAAGATTAAACAGTAATATAACAGTTTGGTTTGAGAAGCAATCAAGCAAGGTAATGAAATATTATCCAGAACCAACTAGGGTGTTTTGTATGAAAGGTTTTATATGCTCTTGTGTAAATACATGCTGTCAAAACCAAGTGAACAAGAAAAAGAAACATTTCTTTTTTAGTCGTGTGTTTTTATATATGTGTTTTATAAATTGGCCATTAATGTTTGTGTTTCCAAATGGTACGTTATTCGGTGAAGCACAGCAATGACCTAAAATGTTAGTCTATCATTACATTGAGAAAAAACAATAAAGGAGAGCACATTACTCTGCATATTTTCAACCCTTCCACCTTTAATGAAGGTAGAATTTCATGCTAACAATCATGTCTATGAGGTTATTGCCAAATTTCAATGGGAGTCTTTTCTGTTCACTTCTTTGGGCTTTCAATGAAGGTAATCAACTGAAAGAAGTACTGTGATGGGGAAAAAAAATATTAAAAGTAAATAGGATTTATGGTCTGGATTATTCTGCTTCCAAATAGAAAATATGACACTATTCAAAGCTTTCATTTTTTTCTTACACTTTCTTGATAGTCTCTGCTATTTTCATTTTCTCACCACACTGAAACCAGTTCCATATAAAATTGGTGAAGAAAAAACCACTATTCTTTCCTATTAAGGCAAAACAATAGGATAGACAAAAGATAAAAATATACAATATCATTAATTCTAACTACACATTCTTATAGTTTGCATCCTTGTAACACATGTACTGCCAATTTTGTATATCGGGCTTTCTTTTTTCTTGAAATATTTTCTTTAATTTACTCACTTTCAAACTTAACTGAGATTTAAACAACTTCTGCTTTTCTTGGTAGCCACAGGGATTTAAATGGGAAAGTCCTACTCATTTTCAAAAGCTACTATACTATAAAAGCACACAGAACTTTATAGATGTACTAAATCATTGTTTTCAGCCAAAGAAAACATCAAATTCCTATTCACTGGGTTATTAGAAAATTATTATTTTTTAAATGGGAGAATAATTAAGAACAGATTTTTATTTCTGACAGCTCAGGCAACATGTGCAAGATTCAGAATAGTGACATTTGCAGTGATTTAAATTTGATGCATCATTTTTCAATAGCTGTGAGATTAGTGCCAGTAACAGCAGGTAACTAAGGGCCAAATCCTGCTCTTTGATCTATACCACACTTCTCAAATAATGTGGTATATTAAACGTTGGAAGATGGAACTGAACAATACTCTCATCTACCCAAAAAGTGAAGCCTTTTCAAAAACTTCACATTTGAAATGGCACATTCCCAAATTGGAGCTATTTTTGGCCAAATATGAATATTTTTAGAATTGAGCTTAAATTAGACATAACTTTGCTTCAGAAGCAGTAAAAACTAAACCAAATGTAACATGCAATTATTGACTGTGTTAGTTCATACTCCTGCCCTTGGTAATATATTTGACCTGATGCTTTTTAGTAGTAATATCCATTTCAACAAATCCTTGAGATATATTGACTTTAATCAGAACCCAGAGTGAGCAAAAGTGGAAAAGGGAGTGTGTCTATTTTAGTCCCACTCTTCCAATGATGTTATGTGCCTATAGGTATAGGTACACTGGTTGAATATAAAGGGTCAAGACATCAATGAATGAATGACATTTTTTCTTAAAAGGTCTCCACAAAGACTCTGAAAGAGACTGAGCTCTATTAAAAGAGATCTGATCTTGTATGAAAAGATAGGAAAGGGGAAGTCCTTCTTCATTCTGGCAGAAAGTTTATCACTGACTTCTCAGAAAGATCCATGCTGGCCTCTGTACTGCTCAACACATACCCCTAAATAATCTGGACACAGAAGTAGATAGTGAGTTGCTGAGGATTCAACAGAGGAAAGAAAAAAGCCAATTATAAAAAAAGTTTAGACATTTTAGAGTACTGAGTAATGGAAGGCAGAAAGTTCAATATATGCAACAATGCTCATGAGGGGAAACAGACAACTACATATATATATATAACTTTTGGAAATAAATATGGTATGTGTGTCCATTTGTATATGTCTGTATAAGTTTGTTTTTCTGAACTTCAATCGATATTATCATGCAGGAAATCACATTGTGGAGTTACTGTGGCTAGCTCTGTGGAACTATCAGCACAATGCTCAATTTATGGTCATCAAATATTACAACTGGTATGCTCATAGAGTTTGTAGTTCCAGTCCACTCAGCAATTCAGAGGATATAAAATAACTGGAAATAACAAATAAAAAACATTATAACAATTATGGAGCAACTTTTGTATGAAAATAAATTAGAGTAGTAGCCTCCAGGAAGTAAAGAGATGAATGGAGGAAAGATGAAAAAATCAAAAGTGCCATGGACTAGGTGAAGATAGTTCTATAATTCAGTATTTTGCCAAATGCAAGAACCAAAGAGCTTCACTGCATTTCTAGGCAAGCAGGAAATCCTTTTATTACATAATACTTTGTTATGCCATGATGCCATACTAGACTTTGAAATGCCTTAAATAAAAAATGCTACATATTTGGTAGGATATCTTAACAGAAGATTCACTGTAAATTTGCTCTTTTATGCCTTATTTCTAATACAGGTTTCTAATAGAGGTCAGATACACGAACTTGTGGGTTGATCTAGTATCACTGTTCTTGTTGACTTCTTACATGTCTTGTAAATTTTAGAGGAGAATAACAAATGCTGCTGTTCACTAAACATCATTCATCACCTCAAATAGCTTATAATGTGGACTTTTCCATGACCTGTATCCCTATTTTTGTGTTTGAGATCTGAGAAAGTCACTCTTTTCAATCCTCAAATTATATTCTGAAGTTACACACTTGTAACTGTGTCTCTACCAATTATAAAGCTAAAAAGGTATCACTTTTAAGGAATATTTCATTTCTTCTGCATCCTAAATTTTATTTTAAAGGGAAATAATTGGTCATTGTATTGATGAAATTCTCCAGTGCATGCTTCACCTCTTATAACTAGTTTTAGAACGTTTGAGTTTAGGAAATTGAAGGTTAGATTTTCAAGAAGTATTTGGCACCTAACAGTAAACAAAAGCAATTACCAGCTACTCATCAGTTTTCCATTCTAGCTAAGTCATTTAGTTGCCTAAACGAGAGCTGAAGTCTCGTAGGTAAGCTATCACTGACAGCATCTCAGTGTTAGTCCATTAGGAAAGTGCTTTTTTGACTGGTGCCTTGGGGTTCCTGAGTCCGTTTGTTCTACTTTGAGCTCTGTGAAAGAGCTGAAGGCTCTCGCTTGTTTTCTATGTGAATGAGCCATTAGAGTGTGTGGGAATGTTTTCACAGCACCATGCCTCTCCTGCCCTCTTCCACAAACCAAAGTACTTCACGTGTCTCCTCATATTAGCCCTGTCAGTAAACAAAGCCAGCTCTCCCAGGGGAGCACTGCTGTCAGCAGACAGTGACTAGCATGCACAGGGGCATCTGACCCCTTGCACTCATTCCTGATGGGGTGACTTTATTCCTGATGGGGAGATAAAGTCACTAGGGAGCTGAATGCCCATTTCTTCCCATCAGGCATCAGGAGAAAGAGAAGTTCAAACAAACTTGCACAAGTGGCAGACAAAACACTGTATGTGAATTATAAGCCTTTTATAGCCCTTCCCCAAGGCATGAAGAAACACACTTGGAGACTTTGAAGTTTTGTAGTGAGGTTAGCTGAATGCTTCAATATTCAAAGTGAACACACGAGAGTAAGACACATTTGGAATTCATCTATGAAGATAAAGCAAAGAAAGCAAAATGGGGTAGGGGGTGGGAAGAATCATGGTGTGATTAGAAATACTGATTTACATAGAGAACTTTCCCTCTGTAATAGAACTGGTTTTGATATCCAATTTATCTTTGCAATATATAAATATTGCTGTCCTGGCAAGAGATTGAATGACTCTATTATAATTTGGGGTTATGGCACTCACTCAGGCACATTTGCATAAAAACACTGTTGGTCAGTGGTAAATCTGTCTCTGGCAGCAGTTTGTCTTCGAAGAGAAGGGGCTCCATAGCTTACTAAATGTAATCAAACCCTAGTAATCATCATGCTGGAAATTTTTTGGTTCCAGTTAAAATACTGGACAAGAATTTGAAAGCTGGTATAATGCCAGAGGATCCTTGAAAAACTCCCAAGCTCAATGTTCTGCACCACATAAATGCTTCACTATCTTCCTAGAACACAGCATGTATTAAATCTCCAGTTATCCCTTAGGCAGGAATGTGGGGTTGCTTCCATATGCAAGAACAGGGACTACTGTTGCAAAAAAAAAATCTAAAAATGTGTTTAATGTCACAGTTTCAAATGAACACCTTCTTCTAAGTTCCTGGCAAAACATCAGGAAATCACGTGCAATCTGTACATCTGGGGTTTTGTTATGTTTTCCTTTAGAGAAGCTACCTGAAGTAACACATGCCTCAACATTTATAATTGTTTATATCAGAATTGTAAAAGGGCCACATGATGTCAAGGCTCTGTTTTCTTACTGATTCACAGACATATACAAAAGACAGCTCTCCTATCCAAGAACTTATAGACAAATAAAACAGACAAAGCACTGGGGAAAAATAACATTATTATGTCCATTTTACAAAGTGCAAATTGTATACAGATATCTTTATCCTGCAAAATATTTGTTCTCATATTCAGCTGTATATATTGTGTGTAGACCCACAAGAGTCCTAATATGATTTCCATCACATAAAGTTAAGCACATGAGTTTGCAGAACTGACCTGGCCAAGATCACATGTGAAGTTTGTAGCAGAGACAGGAAATAAATCAGCAAATCCTGAATTTAAGCCTTCTGTTTCCAAAAGTCTATTTTCCCTCTTAATGTTGATTTCAAAGATATACATCAAGTTCTATATCCACAGTATTTGACCCAGTTTTGAGTATTTTGCATTGCTAAGTTTGTTTGTAAAAATTAAAAATCTCAGGTGGATCCATATATCTATTTCATGGCAGTATCAATTCCCTAGTTTTATTCTTTTCTTTGTATTTTGTTTTCCTGTTTTTAAAACAAAACAAAACATGCCCAGTCTGCCTCTTAGCCTGAAGGAAAGTATAACACTGCTGTAATTCTCACCTTGGAGAGATACTCAGATATGGTGATAATAAATTAAGCAGCTATTTTATATACCTAAACAGACAGAAAAAAAAATGCATAAACATTTTATACCTCTGTGGACATACACTCATATGATATATACCCATATTACGTGAGAAATTCCATCATCAGAATTGACGGTGCACTACATAGCTCTAGTGGGTAAGAATGCAAGTTTTGACCCTTAAAATGAATGCGATCCATAAAATCCTATCTCTGCTGAATTCAGTGGCATAACTTTCTGATTTCAGTGGAATGTGAACTTGGTTACCCAGTATCTTGTGTCTTGCATCAGTCTAGCACAGACACTCTATCCTCAGATGGAATCATTTAACAGATACAATTCAGCCTACTACTGCATAATGGATTTTTTCTGTCTACATAATCATCTCCTGACTCATTAATCACAGAATGACAAGTTTTCCCCAAAAATACAAACAAGAAAGAATCAGTCCTTATGATTAAATATTTAATGAAGCATTATTTTAACGTGCACAGAAGGCCTTTGTAAAATTTTCCTTAAGTGAACATTTTTTCCCCCCCAGCCTAGCAGGGGGAAGGAAAGTTTTTCATAGAAACTTTTTTGATTAATGGCAAAAGAAGGAAAAAAAACCCCAACAACCAAAACTAACCCACCCTAGAGCCTTCAAATTAGATCACTTCCACCTAGAAACCCAAATACAAATGTCTAGATGTTCAAAATTTGAAACAAGAGATTTCATCTCCCAGTCTGGGAGAGTATTTTGTGCAAGCTTTATGTTAAAACTTGGCAGATAAAATGTGTTCTTTTTTTAATGGATTTATTCTTTTAGTAGTTTGAGGTACAATTGCATTGAACATGCTTCACCAAAAAGCCCCCTATTATTTTAATCCGTATTCTTTTAAAAGTTATTTGTTCAAAAAGATTTCACTGTGTTACTCTTGTATCCTCTTCATCCAACAGAACAAAAGCTGTTCTATGAAAGGAGTCTAAACTTGGACAAACCATTTAAAAAAAAAAAGGCAGCAAAGTTCCTCTCTGTTTTTATCAAATTTGATTGCTGCAGCTGTTCCCAGTTTCTGTATTTTAAAAATAGCCTTATTCAGTGCCTTGTTGGCTAAAGGCCAGAGTACCATTAGAACATGCTGTACGGAAAACCTCTATTCAGTTACAGATACAGAAATATATTTAAGATCAGTGGGGGTCATCTGCAGCAAACACTTGTATGGGGCAAAATGGAATTTTAATGTGCTTGGACTGCTCACCACTTTTAACAGATATTTAAGAACTTCAAACCGGATATCTTTCTATTTGTATCAGTACTATCATATTACTAAGCATCAGGTACAATACAATATGAGCAAGTCAAGATCATTTCAACTAACAAAAATACATCTAATTCTCAAATTACTCCTTAGTAGTTCTGGCATTCACTTTAAAGGGCTCCTCGTAATATTGGATATTTGATTAGCCTATAAAAATGCCACAGCCTAGAAAAGAATAATACAGTAATATTGATGGAAATGTAGAAATCTGATCAATGAAAACAAGCTTTGATTTGTACATTTCTAGGAGGACCACTACTGGGGGATAAATGTTCCCTTTCTGAAGGGTAGCAAACTCCAATAATGGCATTAGCCCTATATTTATCCGCCAAAGAGTTTTTTAGTTATCTGCCAGGAAGAAATGTTCATTCCATTTCCACAAGTGTTAAAACTCCTTTTGATTAAAGTAGTAGTGGTTTTGGTCCCGAGTTCAGAAACCCTCAAAGACAATTTGCATTTCCCTTTCTCTTCATGAGAACCAATTTAATTTCTTTCCTCTACCATGCTAATATTCCATGGTGTTTGGAGATCACACTATGGAGAATGGACAATGGTTTGAAAACCAGCAATATTTACATATTAATCAAGAACCTAACTGAGGAAAATATTATGAACATCAGTGAGATGTCTCATAGATTATTTCTAATCATCTATGATGGTGCAAAATGCCTGTGTTAAAGCATTAAAATTTATGTATTTCTACTGCAGCTGAGGAAGGAGTCTTCAGCACGGTAGAGATATTCAAGGTGGTTATTTGGATAGGTACTAACAGGAAAGAAAACATAGCAGCTCAATATAGTCTGTTGAGCTTGCTGAGACTCCAAGTTCTCAGTGAATGGTTTGCCTCCTAAGTTTCTTTGTCCTCACTCTTTCAGTACTTGGGATATTTTGATTAAATAAATGCTACAATCACACTTTGGATTGCAGTTTCAGTTACAAACATTGTTCAGACCTTCTCCTTGTACAGAAAGAGCATCAGGCAATTGAACAAAGTCAAATCCAGTGAACCTCAGGGCAGGTATTTGTAATATCTAAGTAAAACAGTCAATCCTCCTAAAGTTCCTACAGGCAGTGAAATTAGAGAAGCTTTTATTTAGTCTCAACAAAACTAAATGTATTTGGTGTTGTCTGAGGTGGCCTAGGATTTTCAGGACACTACTAACAGGTTGACAAGCCTGACAAACCAAGAAACAGAAAAAGCACATGAAAGGATGGTATCTTGAGAGGAACTCTAATGGTGCTAGGAACTTAATAGATGGAGAATTAAAGAAAGCTTAGAGTTTTCTCCTGACAGTGATTCAGGGGAAGAGTCTAAGAGATCTGGTTTTCTGGATAAGCATACAACATTTCTGTCGTCACCAAGAAGAATCTTGGAAAACAAGTTAGCATGCTTGGTTAATCTAGGAGTTCTGCTAAATGTACCACTCAAATTCATCACGTGTTACTTCTTTGTGGAGGCTAAGGCCTGCAGAAGTGATATAACCTCTACTTACTCCTTGTTTGGTGAGTGACAAGTTTGCTTGATACCATTGAGCTCCAAGTATGTGAGCAGATCTTCCCAGGTCTTATTTCCCTTGCATTTGTTCTGTTCTCATGAGTTGTCATTGGGGGTTTTGGTCTTTGCTATCTAATCTAGCTACATACAGACAAATGCAAATATTTTTCTTCCTATCTGAACTACACACATTGCTAAATATTCCATATTTTTTGTACTGGTTTACGAGAAGACAGATCCAGGATATGCTGAAACCAAAGGGGAAAGTTACTTCTAATAGCACTGCAAGAAAATGTCTTTGATGTGCTTTACATGGAACAACATTTCAAAGGACCACAAAGAAAGTAAAAATAAATCTTATTATACCTTTCAATATTTTAAATATTAATGACTGACATCAAGATATTTTTCAATGTCTTCTCTCAACGGTTATTTACAACACACATAGGATGAAAAGGTATTTCCATAACTGTGATCAAGTACAGAACAGATCCAAATTTCTTCTCAAGGACAAAAGAGTCAGCCACAAGTATCACACTAGCAAGGCAAGTTATTTTTAGTGATCTAGTCTTGAACAGTATCACACAGAAAAAAACAACCTTTATTTCATTCCAAACAAGAAAAGACTATTTAAAACCAAAACCGGATCCAATCACAATTTATTTTTTACGATATTCTGCCATGAAAAGAAAGCCACAATCTTTCACTAAAAAAATTATCTGAACACACACTATTCAGACATAATACCACTCATGATGTTTCAGGTATGTGAGAAATACAGAAGCAAAGTCCTTGCCCAGAAATAACTCCTTCCATGATCCTGTGCTGAAAATCTATACTGAAACACGAAGCCTTACTGAATTTTCCTTTGGAGATCTTTGACATGGTAAGAAAAATATATTCTCAAGGATTTTAATGCAAAGTAGGAGACCTAGAAAACTAAGGAGATTATCCTCATCTTATTTGCATTCTCATTTTTCACTCTCACTTTTTTTCTGAAGGATGGAGAGTAAGAGAAAGTACATGGAAAACATATAATGAGATCAGGGTTATATGAAAACATACGCATTTTAGTTGTTTTCAGACTGGACTATGCTAAACATGAATATGGCAATCCTACTCCCAACAGCAATCCTTAGATTTGAGTTTCTGAAAGGAGTTCTGCTGTAATTCCTGACCAGATATGTTCAGACAGATCCAGAAGGTGGACAAGCCTCACAGTTACTTACTGGCACTACTGACACCTTCAAGAAATTATATGTGCTTTCTAACTTCACTAATTCATGTTTATTATATATCTTTGTTTAAATTAATTTTCTAGGCATCAGGTACCTGAAACAGTATGTATATAGGATTACTCTTTTTCAGTTCAGACACATATGAACTGGAGAAGCTACATACTGGAAAGTAAGGGTGGGAGGGTTGTTTTTTTGATTACATATGGAAATGCACCTGTAATGACAGATTTTTCATGAGTATTTTCACCTCCTAGGCTACTTTTAACAAAAGTCTGAGATAAATTTTAAAAGGACCTTAATTTTTGTCTCTTCCCAAAAAATCATTTAAGCATGAATATTGTGTGATATCAAAAGGAGTCCATGCATGTTTCAAACATGACTGTTATGTGCTCTGTTTACACAGGCCTATTGCTATGGTAACTATTTCATGGTACATGCTTTCAGAATACTAATTATAAAGCAACAAAAATAAAGTTGTGTTCAAAAAGCAAGTTCGAATTTACATATTTGAGGCATCTGAAAATTCAGCCTTACTAGTATAATATAATGTGTGATTGATTTTGAAAAATATTTTTCATCATTGTAATACTAGCTGCATTTGCTTTTCCATAACACTACTTTGCACTAGGATCAGCAGCACAAGAGGAATGATACATACTAAGGGAATTAAAGAAAGCAGAAGATGCAGGTGCACTAAAAAATGGGTGGCCTTTGGAGTACAGTATTTATGCATGCTATGCCAAGCTAAACAGAAACCTAAATGTTACACACAAGAAGTGGTACAACAAGAACATCTGTCTGTGTTGGGGGACTGAACTGGCATGGCTAACAGCTCCAGTGCCAGGTGCAAAGGACATTTCAGTACAGCTTGAGTGGCTTTGACTGCTAGCATCTGTATACATCACATTGTCTCTGCTTTCACCTTCATATTCCACTAGAGTATTTGTATTATACATCTGGCTTTAGATTCTAGCCTACCAAAAGACAGGTTGCAATACTTCAATTACTAGATCTTAGCCACATGGCTTGTTTTCATTTGGGTCTTGCTTTTCATAGAAGCGTAAAGCCACAGCCACTAGTAAATTCTAAATGTATCATCGAGGAAAATCAGCATTTTCCCTAGGAAAAAAAAAAGAACCATCAAAGGAAGAAGTATACCTTTGATCTATTTAAAATGCCTTTAGAGAAAGTTTTCCTCTGTAAGAAGTTGGATTAAAACTTCACATTTCTCTGAGAATACCCATTCTTCTGGGAGATTCTAGATTTTCATGTAAAGTCACTTTTTAAAATCAATCTTCAAAATAAAACTTGTATTTCAAGTACAAATGACATATATGATTCATAGAAATATTGGCAATATTTCATAGAAGACTTAAAATACTTGAACGAATGAGATGGCTCTCTGAAATGATTGGTAGGAAATGCCAAACCAGTCACTTGTGATGTACTCATTGAAGTCCAAACCTAATAATCTTTGAAATATTTGAGACTCCAACAAGAGTCCATTGAGACCATTGGAGCCTCTATTAAGTGGCTCAGGCTCAATCTTTTATTTCTTAATTAGGCAAAGATTTCAGGAATCAATTGTTGTTTAAAGATGAAAACTTATAAAAACTACCAGTGGGAATGTTAGTTCAAGTAGAAGTCAGTGCCCTGTTCACTGCTACCATGACACCAATGAATGCTGAGACTGTTCNGGGGCAGAGAGAGAAATTAAAATAAAAAAAAGAAATATAAGAATAGTTCTTGTATTCTGGGATATCAAAATCTACTTGTGTTGATGCACTGTTAATGAGCCTGAACCACAGCTCTCCAGGTTTTATTTGCCCAGCGCTTCTAACAAGATCTAAATTTCTGATCAAGACAAGAACAAAACATTGCCAATAGTAAAACAGGACATAACGAGCTTTGAAGGAATTTCTTCAAAAACCTGTTTCTCTCTCCTGGCAATTCCAAATCACCACCTTCCATCCCCAGTCCCTGGTAAAACCTCTTGAATATGTCTAATAAATAATCTAAAAAAGGAAAAGACAAATTATTTAAGTCTACACTTCTCTGGGAATTGGGCATTTGTTTCACCACATTGTAAATTATCTTTCCTAACTTCTAATAAGGTGTGACAAAAATGACATAAATACAAATAAATCCACAGGGAAGAGACTCAAAAAAACATTTCAAGAGTTTGATTTTAAGGAAAAAAAAAGCTATAAAAATTTTAAATCCCTAATCACTCATCATTTTTTGTTACTTGAGTTCTAACGCCAAATTCCTTAATTATTTTTTGACCTGCTATGAAACACCATCTGGCAGAAGCATGTTGCAATTCTAAATAAATTAAGTAACTGGATGGTTGCTTTAAACTATCTTTCAGAAATAAGTATTATTATACATTAGCAAAACCCATTTCATTCAGTTTCTGAGCTCTGATGCTGTGCTGTGATTTTTTTTCTGCCTGCAGGACCTGGGATTCCCAAGCAGTCTCGCATCTAGTGTTAGACTGTCATGAGCCTGATGAGCTTCCACAGTCACACAGTATCAGATGCATATGTCCATATGTTCCATTTGTATTTCTTGTATGCATTATTATTATTATTGCTACTGCTGGTAGACAAGGGTAACACCACAGACTCATGAGAACCATTGCCCTGAGGATGAGATCACAGCCTCAGGGTCCTGACAGATCTGCAGCAACAGATTACAAACCATATGGCTGATGGTTAAAATAAACCAAATGGCTGTGGTTTTTCAAGAGCAATTTCAAAAGTGGATCAGCTGTCTCTGTCATGAGACATCTCAGTCACACTTCAAAAAGTCTTTAGAATAACTTTGACCAGCCAATTACTTTCAATCTACTACCACAAATGTGTCAAGATCTGAGGAGAACATCCTATTGCTGGAGTCCTACAGATGTATTTTTGTGTCTGCACAAATCCATTTGCTAGTCTGGGGGATGTTCTGCAGAGTGCGCACCTCCCTAGGCATACATCAAGGGAGGAATCAGGTCACAAGAGACAAAGGAGTCATTGATTAATTGGATGCATGTTACAACATCACTCCTCGACAAGTTATGACAAGCGCGGAGTAACAATGAAAAATATTTGTTAGTGATGAAAAGTGGTGTACAAAACAGCAGTTGGCCATGAGCAAACATTTTGCAGCTATAAAGACCCAGCTGCTTTGGCTGACTAAAATGAAAAGGAACAATGCTTTAGTGGTTGTGAAAGAACACCTCACAACTAATGTATAACACAGGGAAAAGAAAGACTTCTGTATAAAGCATTGGTAGTCATAGTTCTCTTTTCATAACGTATCTAATTTCTTTGATTTGAGAATCCTAGCTAAGTATGTCATGCACTAAATGAAAACCTGTTCACAGCTGTTGAAATTAGTTTATTTTGTATGCCTATTTTGTCTTTCATTAAATATTCATTTATTGATATTAGACTTATGAAAAATTTAGCATAATTTTAATCCTCCCCTATATGAATAGTAGAAATTAAAGGAAAAGAATGTTTCATCCAGGTTTATAGGTATGTGTGATACAAATTGTGATATTTCCAGAAAATGACAACAATATCAGGAATCCATGAGAAAAAATGTCTTGTGCATCACCTAAATATTTAACTACAAGATCAGCTTATGTTAATGATATTTCAAGAGCTGGGTTAAACATGCTACAGTTTTTCCACCAACCCACATGAATCAAACCTTTATTTAATAACTGTAAAAGCTGCCATTTGCTACTTTTAAGATATCTAATTTCTCACATCCGATAATGGTCACTAGAGTTACAAAGTGCTAAAAATATCAATGTTCTTGAAAATATTGTTTGAGTTCTTACTGCAGAAGCTGACGCATCTGTAGCAGCATGGCAGTTATCAGCTTTTTGTAATTGCTGGCAACGTTCAGTTAAAAAGACTTTAAAAGTACAAGTAAAAACATTAGTGTTTTGACTACTTGTAAAAAACTGATATGTATACAATTAATATAAAGGAGACTGCCAAGTCAATCTGAGCTTTAAATTCAAATATTTCTTTTTGAGTTTGTAAAAAAAACCCAAGCTGTTGCAAAACCTAATACCAATTGAACATTCCAGGTATTTTACTTTAATTAATAGAAGCATATTGTTAAACTCAACAGATACACAAAATAATAAACAAGAGCAGAAACATCTTTATACAGTTAATATATGAAAAAACTCCAAGATTCCTCATCCTGATTTATGCAAGGAAAAAATGAAACAAAATCAAACTAAGAACTAGTATTCTCTCAATAGCAAGCCTAGAGAAAGTTCAACAAAAGTTTGACTCAACATATATTCAGATAAAATGAGAACTGGACTCAGTTCTAAATCTATTGAATAAATGGAAAAGTATCCTTTCAGAATAAAATAAAATTAATTAATGCCATTTTGGTTATAGCATGAAAATCAAACAAAAACAAAGATAAAAGGAGAGCAGTGAGGGAAAACAGAGTTCATTGCTAAGTTTTGATATATTTTTTTCTCCATATGTTTTCTTCTAAAATATCCTGGAATACAACATTGCCAATGCTAATTCCCAGTGCTTAAACAGTTTTTTATATCATCAAAACACAGTTTACACACTGAAGTTCATGGCACTTACCACGGAAAATACAATGTACAACACAATATGAAGTCCAGAAAACTGTGGTCTTCACAAGAGGACTGAATTAAGGTTTGACTGTTTAAATATTGGCACTTTCTATGTTTTGAGGTCTAACTCTGCAGCCTTCAGGTTGTTCTTTTAACTTACTTTTTAGGTTCAGTGTAAATAAAACATAAAACCCAAGTAAATTTACAGAATTTTTTACATGCATATACAATAAAAATTTATATAAAAATGCATATAAAATGTTATGCTTATCTAATTCCATTACTTGCAATTTATTTTCAATTAAATTTTTAATCTTTGAATTGGCAAAAGTCGTTGGTTAAAAATTTATCTAAAGCTTTATCAAACTGAAAGTACATTTTGCTGAGGCCCCCATCACACAGATTTTCTTGCTGCAATATTTCAGTTGTAAAGGCTAAGACAAAGACTGCCTATTGCTTTTCCTGTGTCACAAACTAGGACCATATTTTGAGGTTGTATCATAGGAATCATGACTACTGCTAATAATACAAAGTATAGATCTTTATTTGGGATCTGTTCCAAAGCCTGGCAGTTCTGTGGGAATAAAATAACTACCATGTGTTTGGTATCTTAACTTCCTAAATGGATACGATATCAAATGAGTTGTGTAAGATATTACTGCTTAAACACTTAATTTTGTTTTCATCTATATATTAATCACAGGGTGACAAAGACACAGGGAGAAAAGTCAGGGATTTTGAATGCCATTCAGCTTATCCATAAAACTGCTATGTAACTTAAAGAAAGCCATCATATTTCATTTACAGCCCTGGTCCAATTGTACTTATTGAACTACAAGAATTGTTTAGAGTTGCTATAGGTCTGGATTCTTCTGTATCTCATAAGAACAGGAAAACCTTAATTCTTGCAAATTTTTCAATATATAGACATGGTTTCACATGAGAAATCAGTGATCAGTCATGATCATCAACAGAACACCAAAGCTCTCCACCTTTTTTGCTTGTGCAAAACATAAAACTCTGTTCCCTGTAATGCCACTACCTGATTAGGCTCCTTAGGAGGTACTGGAATATACATAAATAATAAGCAAGAGGAGACAATTAAAAAAATAATTGCTACTATTAATCTATGAGATTAAGATGTAAACCACGAACTTCGCATTGCTGACTCCCAAGAGAGGTTTGGCAAAGAGTGTGTGCACTACGCAATGTCACTGAGCAGTGCTCCCTCCTCAGTTCAGCAGAAATTCCACCCCAGCACAGACTGATGATTAACTTTCTATTTTCCTTGGCTGAGTTGAGAAGTGTTCCTCACTTCAGCTCAGTCACTCAGCCCTCTTGCAAATGCCAGCTTACTGTTCACAACTATTTTTCCATCCACAGAGATTTTAATAGTCATGAATGAGGACAGTTATGAAAGAAATTCAGAGTGTAAAGGAAAACCTTGAAATTCATTTATTCTTTGGGCATTTGGGCTTCACATCTTTTTCAAGCTGACTAGCCCTTGCTCATTTGAACAATGCCAATGATCTCTTTCTAGGCTGACCATCATAAAGCCACTTGTATACAGTAGCATGGTTTTTCCCTGAGCTTGTGAGTGTGCCTGCAGCTCAATAGGACTATTCACATGAACAGATGTTACTCAATGCGAACACTGGTTCAGAATTAAGCCTGTCCTTGCTCTTTCTCTTGCTACAAATATCAGCTGCTCAGACATCCACGCTCTTTTTTTTTTAAATGGCTTTTTGCCATACACAAGAAAGAAAAATGGCTTTTGTAGTTTAAAAAAAAATCCCCCTATATTCCATTGGCACTTATATAAACTAATGTTTATATATCCCTTCATACAGTTTCTTGTATAAATGATGATAAGAGATTAGAAGTCCATTTAGCAGTTTGGTGTAATATTTTGTGGCTTTCACAGAAAAATAGAAACCTCTATCTGGTAATTTTAAAGTATACACTTGAATAGATATAGAAGGATGTTGGAGCAACATTGAATTTTTATTTTCACAACATGCAACAAGAACTGATGAATCTACAGATTATATTTGGATTAATACAATTTTTTTTCATCCCAACACAATTTTTTCCATACCAGATTAAATATATCTTTTATAAGTATGTAAAACAGTCTTGACCATTGGAAAAAAAACCCTAAGAATTATTAGACAGACAATTAACTGTAATGTTTCTAAAATTTTAACATTATGTCATAATATTTCTTTATCTAAATACCCTCCTCAGTTTTAGCCAAATTGTGACTGTTACAGCTTAAATTCACATTTGGTGTGAGATACTCCAACTGAAATTACAAGTGTTAACACTCACTAGTAGAAATAAATTACATATAGTATTTAAAACTGAACAGTAATATAATATCTCCCATATTTACTGCTTTCTTATTTAAAAACTGAAGGCATTTTATTCAGCTTTTTGCTTTTTTTTTTCCACTGGTCAACAGTGATCATTGGTATTAGTGCCATTTTGACCATTTATATTTTTAAATCTCTCCAAATTGATTCTGTGCTGAAAGCACAGCTGAGGCTCACAAATAAGTTAGAAAAGGTATAAAAAGATCCTTTGAAAAATGAAAAAGAAAAATACCTGAAGAGAGCAAGCTTCACAAGTAGCACCTATACAACAGGGTTTAAAGACCAAATCAGGCTTGTGGGCTTGTTTTTGTTTGTGCATCCTTTCCTTTTCCTGTGTTATATAAAAATCTTCCGTTATTTCTCTTTGTTGCAAACTGTGAACCCAGTAGCCTAGGAATAAAGATATGGGGGGAAAACTTTAAGGGAAACACATTTCAGATACAGCTGGACCAGGTGGTCCAATCTGCCAGTTTACAACTAATTGGCAAACCATTTGCTCTCCTTCAGACCCCTGGTACATCACCTGTTCTAATGACTTGTCAGAATTATGGCGAGTGGATCCACAATCTATTCTGACAGCTATTTAAGAACCCTTGACTGAACATCATCTGCCCCCACTGATTTTTGTATATATTTTTGGTTATTAGGTATTCTTTTACTTGTTTATCACTCATTTAAAAAGATTTTCATTAAGTGTTAACTCTTTGGTCTTCTATGTTTACATACCAAAAAACAAACAAACCTGAAGATGGGGTGAGGAAGAAGGAAAAAAAAAACCCTTCAAACCCTCAAAACAAATCTTCATGAGTGTTTCAAAAAAACCTGCAGGTTCCCTGCTACTTGATATCAACAGATGCTAAATGCATGTAGGTGCATGGTTATGCCATCAGAGAAAAGTGATTGTTCCTGTTTAGCTGGTACAGCCACATTTGCTAATGAACGAGGAAATCTGGAACACTTGCTATCTCCTTCCCCTCTCCTTCCATGCCCATGAATTACTCTCAAGGCAAATAATCCAAATAGTACCAATACTTTCTTAAGCACCAGACATGCAACTGTCGCCATAATTTACAGAGCAAAAACAGGCTAAAAAGATTCAGAATGACCAAACAACTTCTCCCCGCCCAAACCCCTTAATAGCAATGACTGTTTCCCACAGTAAAGCATCCATTACCTTTTTCATAGTCTACTATTTGGTTCAGATTTCTTATATCACCACCTTTCCCTTCCTCTGCAAAGTCCAAGTATTTTATGGCCTAGTATCTTCCATTAGCAAAATTCATAACATATACTTCCTAGTCTTTTCCTTTTTTTATTTCTTGTTAATTCCTTCATTTTCTCAGCTTACAGAGAACCATGCCTGTACTCCTAGTACCAGAACAGCCATCTGTTGTGCCTTTATTATTGTATCATTCATTCTATGCCATCTTCCATGTCCTGCCACCTCTTACTAACACTGCTTACTGGATACTGGCATGCTGATTCTTTTAATGTCACAGTATCTCCTTTTAAAGCACAGTATATTCTAATTCTGTTTAAGCATAACTGGTTTATTCACTATTAGCACAGATTGCAATCCACTGTATCTAAACTCTAGTCCTCCCTGGGCAGGGGATGCTGAAGGAAGAAGATGCTGAGAGATGTGTATAGGCTGGATACACATCTAAGTTCCCCGTCTGATCAAGAGAGACACCTACCTCCATCAAGTCTCTCTTCACTGGCTGCATAGGGAAGAAGCAAGTGTCAAATACTCCTTTTCACTTAGGATCTGATCCTTTAACTAGATTACAAGATGGGCAGTGATGAATGAAGGTTTCCTTTTGTTAGGAAAGGGAATTATAGCCACAGCAGCACTGACTGATTAGTTCCTGGTAGTAGGTGATACCCTTAGGTTTTAAACTCTACAGAAGAGTGCCTAACAGTTTTCACAGCATGTTGGAGGACCACCAATATTTAAGAAAAACAATAATTCTCATGGGATTAGGAGAAAAGCATGAAAAAGCATTCCAGAAAACAGGAGCATGGATTATTGTGAAGTGAGAGTAGAGTACCCAGACACCTTTCCTGGATGAGGCCGCTAACTAGCAGTCCATAGCGAAAAAGTAAACGACCAGAAGAAGTTATCTGTGCTCCTGACTAGCATAGCATTTTGGTATCTCCCTGTCTGAACTGAGTCACAACAGAGCTTGAGGTAGGAAGTACACTTCTCTCTCCCCAGATTAATGCTAGAAGTCACAACTGTTATCAGTATCTAACCAAATAGGCAGCTTCAGGCAACTGAGCAGAGCCTAAAGCATTTCAGTGCCTGGAAGGTTTGGGCAGTGGTAGAAGTTGAAAGTATTGGAAAATCTGTGGTTTAGATGGATTTTGGGCACCTCAATCACAAATTAAGTGGTATTTAGATTCATGGGATCCCATCTATTTATTAGTAAAATTTTGATATTAAAATTGATTTAACAGAACTGATTGGACTACTTTCTCCTGTTGATCTTACCAAATGCTGCAATGCATACACAATTAATTTCAATGTCCTAGGTCCAAATATTATGCCTTTAACTTCTTGAGAATCAAATTTTATCTTGAAAATTAAAGTTCCTAAGTGAAATATAATTAAATTATCAAAGTGTGATATGTACTTATTACACTTTTAAGAATTGAACACTAGGATGAGGTTAAAATGTATTGTTGGTTCTTCAGACCCCTGAGTGTCATATTTTGACCTAGGGAATTTCTGTAGCTAGATTATAAATTTGTGGTAATGAAAACAGTGAATTGTTCCCTAACAGTACAGTATAGTACTCTACTGATCTGAAAGAATACTGCACCTCATGGTGGAAAAAGCCCCAGACCTTCACCAAACACTGAATGAAAACAGTAAACTGTATTAATCCAAGGTACACAAAGAATAATGCTTGAAAGCAGTATACCCTGGTAGTGGGCAGCAAACCAGTTTTTATGCAAATTCAAAGTAATAGCTTAAAAATGACATGTTTTATGTAGTTGCTGTGTCTAATATGTACTAATACTGTGCTTTGGGCCCAAAAAGGACTAAAGTAGTTCTACCTCAGTACATACTATATTAGTATTAAATTTTTCTCTCCCCAAATTGATTGGCATCATGCATTCAGAAGAAAAATCATGTGTAAATCCATGCATAAAATACCTACAATAAATAAATAAAATCAATAACACACATGTTCCAAACTACAGCATAGAGACCTTTGTTTTTAAAGAATAGGCATTTTATAGGGATGGAAACCTGGACAAATGAAGCTTTGTAGTAGAGTATATAGTTTCATGGGAGAAAGAGTTAGAGAAATTGTCCCCCTGAAGGAAAGTAATATAAAAGAAGGGCAGAGAAGGAGTAAAAGCATAAATAGTTATACTATGCTTGCATAAAGAAAAACATTTGAGAAAAAGAAATAAACAAGCTCTGATCTCTTGAGTGATCCAGGGAAACAATTCAATTAAAATAACCAACATGCCAGATCTCCCTTCCTGATTTGCTTAAGTAAGCTTGCATTTGCAATTGCAGAATTAGATTGTGCATATATATGTGAGTGCTCCCCTCCACCTCTTCACCCCCAGGGAAAAAAAATCAAACTTCCAAAGCATCATTTAGCAAATGTCATGGGCATTAAAGGACCTCAGTTTCCAGAATTTTGGCTACATTAAATATAAGACTTGTATACATTGAAAGAATCTGTCTGAGATTTAACTCAGCAATTGCTTTGCTAGCTTGGCTAGCCAAACTTGTGTAATTTTGATCAGAAACTCTGAACTTGCTCTACAGTGGCTTTAATTTTTATTAGTTTCTATTCTACTGAAACAAAAAAGTTGAAACAGGCATACTGTATTACCTTTTGAAATATCTGCACAATTCAGATGCATATGACTTAAAAGCCAAACAAAAACCCCACCAAATCCCAAACAGTCTGGCTAGAAGAAAAACATATGGCATCTTGTTATCTTTACCACTTTGAAACATAAATCTCCAATATAAGTCAAACATTTTTGAAAGAATGATAAAGTAATGCAACCAAAGGTTGTTTTTTGATAGCTCACACTTTTCTGAAAATACTGGAAAAATTGTTCCTCTTCACATTTACTGCAACTTAATATTTCAAATAATCCCCCTCAATTATCTAGCTTTCATAATATAGTATTATAACTTCTATAAAGCTTTTAATTATTGCTTTGTAATGATGTTTGCACTCATTTTGTGCCCCCAAAGATCTTTTCTAAAAAATTCTCTATATTAAAAGAACACAATTCAAACTAAAAAAAAAAAAAAGAAAAAAGTTACTTTAACTATAGCTACTTGGATACATTTTTCTATGCCATTTTTCACACAACAATAGCATTCAGACCTATTTGGCCTTTATATTGAGGATTTCCAATTTCTATATTTGAATAAAGTGAACCATGGTGAATTAAATCACAAACCTGCACATAGTATGTTTTATTTTTAATAATTTATAATTTGATATTGCTTCTAACATACTGAATGAAGTAAGGACAAGCAAAGATTTTAGCAAAGAAACCATTAAAACTCAGTATGGACTATATCAGTCAAAAAACCTCTCACAGTTTGTGAATGTATTGCAACAGTAATTGGCAATAACAGCTGCAAATACTGCTAATTCTACATGGAAAAAAAATTACTCGATTTTCACTTTCAGATATCTGAAAATAATTTTTAAGAGCTGAATGTCTCCATTTCACCTGCCACCTCTTTACTGAATAGAAAATCAGGTAACAGCAGAGTTTATGTGGTTTAATTTTGTACAGGCAGTGTGGGATTCATGGCTCCCCACCTGGTACAGATCTGAGACTCCTGAGTACTTTTACACAGCATTGCCAGGAGATAGGAGAGCATTTAGGACAGCTTTTATAGCACAGATTTCTCTGTTCTCTCTGTCAGAGAAGCATGGCAAAAATGACCACAAAAGCTGTTCTGTGAGCTCTGGCAGAGGAACAACAAGGCATGCAATTCATATTTCTTGGATTTGGGTATGCTATTGATGATTTCTTTAAAATACTGTCCTAATTAGGATCAAGTTTTTAATTTTAGAAAGCAGTCTGTGTCAGACTGAATTGTTTAAAGAAACAAATGAAGTGGAAGAAAATTTATATTGAGCACATGGGGAATGAGCATATTCTCTCTCAAGAGAGAATATGCTTCATTTTAATGAAGACATATAAGTCATCAATTTTCTTCTTCTGTCTGCTGAACTTAACCATACCTTAACATCTAGGGAATCCTGGCTACCTTTTTGCCTCTATTGAAAGCTATGGGAACCTTCATAAAAACCTGTTCCAGTATTAGCCTTTAGTATAACCAGGAAGCAGTCCTTTTTATGACTAAGCTCATAACTACAGTGATTCACCTTCCAGGTGTTAGCAGCACAACACCAGAAGGAAAAAACCCCAAAAGCCTCAAAAATTAAGTTGAATATATTAAAAGAATATAAGTGGTCCTACATTAGCATAATTGAGAGTGACAGTATAGAACATAGAACTTACAACTATTCATGTCTGACCAGAACAGGTGGATAACTATATCTGCATGCGTATATGATTTAAGTTACAGTGACTTCATTCTAGAATGGTCCAGCATACGAATCCTGTCACGGAACTCTGCTTTGGAAGTCTTTATTTGGAACTCCAAAATCATTATAATTCCCCGTTACACATCAAAAATATGTCTGCAGATGTAGATGAAGTTGTAAAAAATAAAACAAATAAGGAACAACAAAAGAAAACAAAAAAGCCCACCCAAACAAACTTTCAAATATTATGTACATTAGCTTGATAGAGCAAAACCATGTCAATATGGGTATATGCATTCATATGTGGGTATATGTGCATTTGCATGAAGGGAGAAAGAAGGCAGAGAGGTATAAGGACTTACCTAGCTCTCATTGCAGAATTTCTAGTTTAAAAAGCTTAGAGACTGTATTATGTCATAAGTCTCTGGGCTTCACTAATTCCATGACTGCAGGCTTCTTTGTGATTTTGATTTTGCCATTGAAACTGATTGGCTGGCAGACAAAAGGACAGAAACAGCTGCAGCTGGTATTATTGATTATTTCCTCAATTTAAAGGAAGTAAATGAGGAGGCTAACAACATTGAAGGACAAAGGCTAAGTTGTTGCTCTACAGCTCTGGCAAAACCAGTCACTGTCTACTGCCACATGATCAGAATTAATTCATAAAATGCAGCTATTATCATTTTAATACCATAGATTGCTGTGGAAATCATAGGGACCTGCCTATTATGATAGTGAATTTTTAATCTCATTATTTTTTTAGTAAAAACTGAAATCTCTAATATGAAAAGACACTAAATCTAATATAAACATTCTGGAAACTGCTTTTGGGCTGTGATTAGTAACACAAATAACTTTCGAGAAATATACTGAGCTTATAATAGTTATTGCCTACCCTGAGAGGTCCTGCCCTCTGAATGAGAAATGTGACTTCCTAAAGAAAACACAAGATAACTGGAAAACCAGAAGCTACATGAGTGATTCACAACGGAAAAAATATAATCAGATTAGAGCAGGAAATGTGTAAATATAGGAAACAAATGATACAAATATTATTTGTGTTGCCCCTCTTCTTTACCCCCTTCAATGAATTGACTTGACATTAGCCATTCTTTTCTTATGCAGTGCTTCAATTGGAGGAAGTAAAGCAGAATTGAGTAGAGCCTATTGCCATTAAAGAAATGTATGTTTATGTAGATGGATGGTATAAACAGGAGCATGGATATACCCTCTTCATGTAAATCTTCGTGTAAAATGAGGTTTGTCTTCACACAGCTTCCACTGTTGAGCTACTGGATGGGGTCTCTTTGGGCTACAGAACTGTACCTTAGATAGTAGGCACTGCACTGTTTTAAGATGCAGTTTTCAAGCAACAACAGCAGGAGGAATCGGATGTTCCTTACAACCAACACTTTTACAACAAATCTTAAATTACTAATACAGATGTCTGTAAAGACCCACAGACCAAAAAAAAAAAACAGACTCTTGTAGGAGCTCCTCTGTCACTCACTCATTCTCACAACCTTGCCCCAAAAATATCCTCGTCTCCCCAGGAAGCCTATTCTAGCTAGAACTATCTATCTAGAACTCTCGATAGCAAGTTCTTCTAATCTATCTGAATCTCTTGATAGAATTTAATCCCATTACTTGTTCTGTTCTCCATGTACATACAAAACAGATGACTTCCTTCTTTAAGCAGTTGGAAGCTGTCCTCATATTTGTTCTTACGCTTTCCAAACCGTGCAAGAATCTTTTAAAGAAACTCTCTCTAGGATCTGAGGCCCTGCTTAAGTGATCATAAAAACACTGGATACGTGCATTACTGGATCATCTGAGAACACATATTATCTGCACAAGCAGATCTCAACATTTCTGTTGAAAACACCCACTATGATGCCTTCTCCTACAGCCATGGATTAACTCCCTGTGTTGTCTGCATTTTGTCTTACCCTTCTCTTGCCTTCCAGTCAAAATATTCTGTCTGTAATGCTAAACTAAACAAGGTCAGGTTTTCAGACCCTGAAGCTAACTGGCACAGAATGGCTTCCTTCCATGCAGTTAAATCTCTCATCCCAGATAACAGTATAACTTTGTCAGTACTGCCTATTGGGAACAGCCCCTGGCCTGCATCCAGACATTATCTAGGAAAGTTAGTTTCCATCAGGCAGTAGTCTTCATAATACACATGTGCCAGGGCTTGGAGCTTTTTTCTGTTTAATTTACAGCCATAAATGAAACCAAGGATGTTACCCTATCACGTTGGAGAACTTTACGGTCACTAACCCTTTGGGATGTGGTGCTCACTTACTACTTATCACCTTAGAAATAAACCTCAAGAAAAAGCCCTTATGCCACTTCCAGGCTGCAAGTTTTACTCTGTAAATACAATACCAGACTATTTAGATCTCCCCCCCTTCTAGGCATCATTTTTAGGGTAGCCTAAGTAGAAAGCTGTATATGGGTCTATAACCATGCAAAGCCCCCTTATTAGACACCCCATGAGAGAATGTGTATCCTTTGCCCAGACACTCAGAAGCCTTCATAAACCACAGCCAAGGAGCTGTAAAATTACCTCATGAAATTCATCAGGGCAAAGTACAAAGTCCTACACTCGGGGAGGAACAACCCCAGGCGGAAGACATGTGGGGGTCACCTAGCTGAAAGCAGCTTGGCAGAAAAGCACCTGCGGTTGTTCACCAGGTTGAAGATGAGGCAGCAATGTGCCTGCCCTGCAAAAGTGGCCAAAGGTATCCTGGCTTCATTAGACACAGCAATTCCAGTAGATGGAGAGAGGTGATCCTTACCCTATACTCAGCACTGGCAAGGCTGTGCCTGGAGTCCTGGGTCCAGTTCTGGGCACTTCAGTGCAAGAGACATAGACACACTGGAGAGGTTCCAGTGCAGGGCCATTCAGGCAATTAAGCAACTCTCCTGTGAGGAAAGGCTGAGAGCTGAGAATATCTAGCCTGGGGAAGAGAAGGCTCCAGGGGCTCTTATTAATTGCTACAAATGCTTGAAGGGAGGGTGCAAAGAACATGAAGCCAGGCTCTTTCCAGACACTGAATATGCATCTTTGTGCAAAATTCTTTTTCTAATGCATAAAACGAATCATACTGCCAAACTGTGAATCCTGAAAACACTAATTATTTAGCTAGTATGAACGGACCCATTTGCTCTTCTTTTTTTTCTCACTCTGGGGGAACGATTTAAGAAATATATAAGAAAAACTTGAGAATACAAACCTTTTTTCTTTCAAGTTGAAAAATTCTCAGCAAGACAGATCACAAAACCAGATTCTGAAGAGAACGTCTGTCTGCACAATTCATATTATGACAGTACTTTGCTTTTCTGTTTAATTCCACTATATTTCAGTATATTAATGCCAATGTAAAAGAGCTGTATAATTCCATAAAAACAAAAATTATGATAATTACCAGAAAATATTAAGAGAGCATAAGATACCTGGGGAATTTATGATTCAGATTTTGTATTTTGTTTGTAATCACAAGTGATACAAACAAAATCCTTGTGCTTAAGGAAAATAATCAAAAGAAAACCACTGTCTGAAAGAGAACACAGAACTGCTGATCAGTTATCAGGAAAGGAAAAAAAGGCACTAAACTCACCTCTATGAAAAAGTACTGACATGCTGGGTAGCTGAAGCTCCACTGTTCCCTTCCAATGCCTCTGAATTGGCAGCATGCTCAAGTTAGAATGGGAAGCAGGATGTGTGTTCAAAAATTTGTAGTTAAAAACTTCTATACTGGCCCAGGAAGAAAGGTGAAGAAAATTACTGAAATTGGCAACTTAGTCACTGTGTTCACAGGCAGACCCAAGATGGTAAAAATCAGAGTTTGCCTGAAAATAGATTTAATATTAGCCTGCTTAGTTTATCCAAGTTCTGTGAATGTCCACTGCTGAAATGTCAAACCTGAGGACAGAACAAGGCTGTGATTCCCTGTGCTCTGTTAGTCTGTGGTTTTATATGATCACACAGGAATCATGCAGCTAGGCTAAGCTAGGTCAACTAGCGAGCCAAGTTCTACTAATTCTTTTGAGGAGAAAATGGAGATCCCAAAGACCATGTCATTCAAAATTCTTGGGAAAATTTCTGAAGATTAATGAGGGCTGTGCCATACAAATAGCTAGAGACACGCAGGCAGAGAGTGACCACGCAAACAGAAGAAGAATGGTGAGAGATTGTTGCAAAGATGAAACCAGATGGAGAACTGCTAAGAGGCACCAAGGCACCCAGTAGCAATTGACAGCCTGGTTACTGCAGCACTTGCTCCCAAATGTTTCCATGTAGGCAAGCTTCATATCCAAAGAGTAGAAAGATTTTTAGAAACCCTAATGTTGAATTAGGCTGCAGCAGCAGTAATGGTGCCCTTGCATGTCTGTTTATGTAAGTACATACTGCATTTATGCAAACTTGCATACTGGCATAAGCACTCCTTTGAGACACAGGAAGCAAACTAGGTTTAATGAAAATTACTTTTGGTCACTTGCTGAATAGAAATGGTACGAGTAAATGTTTTTTGAAAACACTAAAAAACTCTGTATAGCTTACACCATCCTGTGTGAACCTCTGTTACTATGAACAGTCTGAATTAAGGCATAAATATGATTTGTCTGCCTTTTAAGTTCTCAAAAGTGTGCACAACCTCTCTGAAAGCACATGTAATGGTGCAATAGGAAAGACCATGGAGGACATTCTCTCAGCTCATAGAGACTAAAGGAGAGGCCAGAAGACTGATAGGTTCACTGTGACCAGCTGACTGCACATGTTCTCCTACAGCTCACTCTATGCCATGTGGAAACACTGGGAGAGGCCTGCCCAGCACAGACACATATCCTCAGGCTTCATGGACATCTTACCATTTTGTATTCTTACAAGTACATAACAAGATAAAACTGAATTACTTAAGTATTTATTTAGATTGTAGTTCTGATTCAGCACCTACTTCAGAAAACAGGAAAATCTCCACTGGTTCAACAGGAACAGAATGAGATTGATAGGCGCATGTGTGACTGCAGATTCCTTTGTCTAATGCTGCTCTCACCTCTTATGAAAAGACCTAATCTATTCTTGCATACTTAAAGAGGTATTTATTAATTTTTAGCTTCCTGTAGATAATTTGACTGCTCTATGCAGCCATAAAATTTTATGACAGTAAACATGAGAAATGTGCCTAAATTGCACAAAAATGTTTCTAGACTGCCTGTTTTATTTTTCTTTTACAGTGTCAGTCCCATTAAATTTACATTGGTGCTAATTTTATAAAAACTTGCTGTCAAAATTATTAAGGTGACAAATATGCTGAGTCAATTAATTGCAGCTATGGCCCCTGAATGACTGTGCACTGTACTTTTCAGCCTGAAATATACATACACATGTGGAAACACTGCAGCAAATGCTGCTATACTTATCCAACTCCAATGATGACAGTGAGAGATCATTAAAATGAGATTTTAATTGTTCAAATCTCAACATACCCATCAGAGCACAATTCTTTTCAAAATAATAAAAAAGAGCTTATTTCTTAACATTGTGAAAAATCTACTGTGACAGTAAAAGAGAAATATACAGTTATTAAATAATATGATTTATTATAAAAAATAGCTGAATATTATACTGCTGAGGGCAGATTTATCAATCAGCTGCTAGACTTTCCCAGTACTAAAGCAGAGTACTCAGGAGATTTACAGGAAGAGCTACTAACTATTTCAGAACTAACACAGGACAGATTTCTATAGACTGGAAAGAAGATCAAGATTATGAAGAACAGATACACAACAGTATATCTTTTGATGAGGGAATATTCCTACAGTCATGCTCTGTGCCTACTTGGATGAACTCTCCCAGCCTGGAAGTCCTCAGTTGAAAGAAACAACATAAGGCTTAAAAGTCCGAGCAATTCAAACCACTTTTTCCTTACACTGAAATTACCTAAAACAAGATATTTCTTCTTGCTCCATCTTATCCTAGTGTTAGGGGTTAGAACGACTTTCAATCCCCTCTGCCTGCGATAGCCACAATATGGCATTGAGTTCAAGAACTTAACCTCTCCTGAATCCTATGTAACTCAACCACTGCAAGTGAGCCGTATCAGTTTGTTTCTAGTCAATCTGAGAATATCTAGCCTGATAGAAATAACACAAACCTCAGTTCTTCAATGCCAGAATGTTATTTTTCTGCATATTTTCTCTGTGTTTTTCCTTTGTCTGTCTTCTCTTTCTATGTCTTCTCTCTGTCTTCTTTCATGTTTGTGTAATGGTACTACATCGAAATTAAACAATATTTTCATTATGAAAACATGAGATAATGGTTTTCATTTTCACTACAGACATGATTCCTGTAAGATATTTTTATTTGTTATTGTTCACAAAGCAGAACCTTGTTTGGTCTAGTAATAACCTGTAACTATATATCTGATGAATAGTTAATTTTGAACCCTCCCAAAAAAAGTTCAGTAAGTGCATATGTAGATTTTATCCCTGTTTGGAAAAAAAAAATGTATGCCCAAAGCAGAAAGATACTTCTGAAATTCTGATTGACTGTACCACAGAGATCTCCCATGCAACTGGCACAATATTTTCCCAGAAAAATGATAAAATATTCCCAAATCCCATTTTCCTAACTTCTCTTTCTCTTTGCTTTCCCTCATACATTTTGCATTCATCTTTGGCTTGCATCTGTTTACATACTAGTCATCTATAGTGACTTTAGATAACTTTACATACATTCATCTATAGTGTAGTGGTGCAGCAGTCACTGCATCCTTTTCATATAATTTTTGCAGCTTCTGTTTCCAACTTGCTGGGGTTTTTTTAAACATATAAGCAATCAAGCCAAGAAAGGGTATGAGAACATAAAATATAATGTAGCTTGAACCCCAAGTTTTTACAGCTTAGGTAAGATTATTGCTGATGGCAGAGAAAAGTAACACTCAAAATAGTCAGCTAGAAAGTTTTAGGCTCAAAGGCATGATAAATGAGAAATGCCTGGGATCCAAGATGTAGGAATCATAACAGATTTCTGATGTCAGGGAATACAAAATACTTTACAGGGTATCTGGCTTTTCTCTATAAAGGCAACAAAACAGAGCTCCTCCAAACAGGACAACCTTACAAAGGTTGTCCCCTTTTAACCTTTTTACCTACAATTTTCCATATAAAAAAAAGTGATTTAAGGGAAGTTTACATAAATATCACTAAGCCCAAAAGAAATGTTTCAGTCCCTCCACTATAAATCTCCTTCATATGAACATCAGCACAATTTTGTCTTATTTTTTCTGTCATCATCAGTTCTCAGCTTTTCCTCCAAATACAAGAATTCACAGCTTCCTAACTAGGCTGATATACTGTTTTATAACAAAGGAAAATGGAAATATTCAAAGATAACCAAAAGACAAAAAATTTTAAAATAATTTTATAAAAGCACTAGCTTTCTTGTGAAATAAACTTACGAAATAAACTACTGAAACCCACAACAGAAAATGTTATGGGAGGATTCTGGAACAAATTTGAATAAATAAGATAAATAGAAATATTAACTGAACTATGATTACAGTTTCAGGGGCAATATAGACTTTGTCTCAAGACATATAAAGCAACCATAATTTGCTTGAGGTAAGGAACTTCCTTTTGAGGTATTATCTGCTTATCTTGTGGAAATTCTTGCCATCTCTGTTAAGCTGCCAGCACAGCTATGCAAAGAAAGAAGAACCACATCAATCTGTAAGCAACATCGTTTGATTATATAGAAGTTATTCTTCTTGGATTCTTGTGTTTTCTATCTAAAAAACCCAGATCACTACTTTGGTGTTAAAATGTTCCTAGAAAAAAACATTTTTGAACTGAATGTGCATATATTTAATTACTGAATTGGAAACCTTATCGCACAAGCCAATTTTCCAGTTTCAAAAAATGTTAAAGGAAAAATAAATTCACTAATTGTCTGGGAAAACGACCACATGGCATCACACTTACAACTTACAAAAGATGAGAAGTCTAAAGCATATATTTGAGAAGGAGCATGTCAAAAGCTCTTCTTCAAGAGCACTATAAAAAGTAAGGGAAAATAGGAAATAAAAATAAAGTACTGTGTGGCAGGGTATTGTCCCAGTAGCAGCTGTAACATAACAAGACAGAAAAATGTAACAAATTGCAACAGATAATTGAACTTTTGTAATTTGTACATTTCCACACATATTCAAATAAAAGCCCAAGTGCAAGGTAAAACTATGTTCTCCAGTTCAGAGTAGGCAAAAAACTAAATAGATCTCGTTTAATTCAGTCAATGACCTGCCTGCAGGCTGACATAATTTTCCTTCGCTATTACTAGTCTCTGGTGGATACAAATTTTGACTCCATCTTCTACAAATGATATTTCTGTAAATTACCAAGCAATCCTGATTTAGACATTAGGCTAAATAAATCATCCAAGCCAAAACAATTGTAAGAAACGATCATTATGCTGCCCTAGCAGTGATCTCCAGACCATGTTAGAAGAGAGAGAATTCAGGCTACATGCTCAATTTGTTCATCCTTCCACAGTACAGATTATTGGTTGCAATGTCTGGCTGCATTTTTTGAGTCAGATGCTGTCTACTCAGAAGCAAGAGTAAAATCTACAGTGCCCAGGTTTTCTATTTAGGCATGGGTTATTATTTCAAAAAAGGCAGAAACCTATCAAACTTTCATCCTAGGCAATCTAGGTCAGCCTTTCCCCAGAATTCCAGACCCCTGATGCCTTAAAATGTGAAATAAACCTTTAAGAAATAACTTATGACTATTCAAAACTTATATCACTAACAGAACAGAGGAAAACTATTCTCCATAAAGTGTAATTGGCAACCTTAGAAGAGTGCTAATACCTAAAATATAACTACTCCTCTTATGACTTCCCAAATCAATAATAATAATGTTTGAATATGAAGTTAGACCTCCTAAATTCAATAGAAATGTCAGGGACAGTAAATTTTAAGGAGACCTCATACCCAAAGACATGAAAGCTCTTCAATATACAGAAGAAAAAGTCTTCTGGCTCCATCCCAAGAACACCTAATGTATCTCCAGTGTAGAACACACATCCTCAGTTCAAGAAATCATCCATCTGCCCCCTGAGAATGACACTTTCTTAAAAACACAAACATGCAGCTTGGAAGAAGAGCCCTTTTGTTCAGTTTTAGGTGCTGATGAAGAAAATATTTCCAAATGTTCCTTTGTGTTCACAGAGGCTAAAAATGATCTTTCATGTTTCAGAGCTTTTTTTTTTGAATAAATGAAAGATATTCTTACTGAGTCACATGATTCTATGGTTTGGGGACTGAAGAAAAACACCAAATGTCTTGAGAGCTGGCAGCTCTTGGAGTGTTACAAAACAAGCCCCTGAGCCAACTAGACTGAGAGATGTTGGCCTCGCACAGTTACTATAGTGTAATGTTAAATGTTTAAGATAAATGCCTATATAGCACTGGAAAGCTGCCTCTGACTTTACGTTTATGTAGGTACTCGATTAGGATTATCGCAGATGCCACTGTACACAGAGCTCTCATGAGAAAACACGCTCCCTGGTTCCCCCAGAGCAGACATGGCTGAGTTCTGGCTCTGCTGGCCCACAGCCCTCTGCATCAGCCAGCAGCATCTCTGGGCATGCAAGGAGGTGAAGGCAGAAGGCATGTGTTATCCTGACAAATATGTAGCAACACAGGTGCACAAAGTTCTGTTGCTCTCTAAGGAGAGTAGGCCTGAATTCAGTGGGGGCGGAGCAGCTCTCTTCCCATCTAAATGATGTATTGAACCTGTGCAACCATGCTGCACATTATACTGAATTTTGTTTCAGTGGTTGCTACATATATCATGTGGAATCATTCCTTAAAATTTAAATTGTGAATCTTTTTCCCTGCCAACTTTGTTTCTTCTCCAGAGAAATGGGCAGGATAATGAAATAACAAAGAAAAATCAAAATGGCTTAAATAAAAGCTATTTAATTCCTGTGCTTGCTGGCTTGTCTTCGTCACTCATTGAACAGTTGTACTAAGTAAAATTATTCACACCAATGAACAGAACAGAATTTGGGTCATTCTCTCAATTACTTGATCTACAAGATTACTCTGGTGTGCAAACATGGTCTCAAAGCATGCTAGCAAAGATGAAAAACACAACTGTCAGCTGAAAGAAATACAAATTTTAACCTATCTGGAGTCCAAATCCAAAACAAGAAGAGACTGAAAAGTTAGCAGCCAGCTTATAACTCCATCATGTAGGCAAGAATGTTTCCAGCGCTTTTGGAATAAAACTTCAAAATATTGAAATTTTCTTAAAATTGTTACAAAATTTATTCTAAACTAATGGAAGTATTTTTCTTTAATAACATTGAAATATTTGATTTTTATTCTGGCAAATCTGTTGCATCATACAAATAATAACATAGTTGGTTTTTTAAAATTGCATTTTAAACGCCATAAATAAATTTCAACATTATTAAAATACACTAAGGGAGTAAAAATTATTGTATTGATTTTTTAATTGAAAATCTTATTTAAATATTTTTATAATATGTATTTAAATGAAGTTTCATATTTTATGTATCTCTAACTACAAAGCTTATTCAACATTTAAATTGCATTAATGAATCAATGGGGTCTCACAACCTGAGAAACTGATGCAAATATTATTGAGAACATTTAGTACCTGTGCAAATCCAGTAAACGAAAATAATGCAACAGGGATGTGTTCTTAAAGCTAAGGACACACACAACTAACAAGATCCACATTGGGTTGAATCCGGTTTGAAACTGAAATCATATAAAAAAGACTTAAAAAATGTATTTGCTTGGAAAAAATAATTTTGAAAGTACTTCAAGAACTTGGAGAACAACAGCCCTGTGCAATTATTTAAAACAACATATATACACTTTGAGGAAACAAAACCTGTCAAAGTAGGGGGATGGAGCGGGGGCAGGTAGGCAGGAGAAAGTTCACCTTCATTTCAGTTGCTTTTAGGCACTTAATGGCTGAAGTCAGTTTGCCACTCCAGGTCCTCTCTACAACAAATGGAGAGAAATGGGCAGTCCCAGATGGTGACCCTGTGTGAGTCTCAAAATGCTTAAATACTTATGAGTTCTCACTTCCCAAATCTTCCCTTATTGATTCTGAAAACACAAGGTGTCTGCAAACACACAGAAAACTCATTACACCACATGAGCAAATACGCAATCAGTAAAAGGCATGGCTCATCACACCTCAGTTCAACTTTTATACTGATACAGAATGGGAAAGAAAGGAGAAGACAACTCTTGTATTAATTTAAACAAGATTTATGAAGAAACCGCTGCTAAGTGGCACACAGATTTTGGAAGCTGGTGATGAGGAAACATGTTTTTCCAGTCCAAAAGGGACTTTTACTAATCTATGTTTCCAGCATAACCCCTCCTCCCTTTGGACGCAGCAATTAGTAGCAGTGACAGAAACATCTATGGGATAGTAAACACTTCACATTAATCTAGTAAAAGAACAGCAAAATAATAGCAGACACTAATTGAGACACTAACTTCAGTAAAGACAAGAAATGGTTGGAGACTGAATGTGACAGGCAATTGAATGACAGGTCCAAAGCTCTAATGGAAATAAGGTATGTAATAAGGATGACTTTCAAAAGCAGTTATATCATTGTCTGTTAGCACCCCTTGTGCTGTGAGAAAACTGGTTTATGCTTGATGATGTGGTCATTCTTTTCGCCAAACAAGTCTCCACAGGTTGCACTGCAATAAGTGTCAATTTCTAGCAAATAGGGATTTTTTTGTAAAAGAAAATAAAGACAAGGCTAACGTACTATTTGTTCACAAGGAACAGTGGGCTATCAAATAGAAAAAAATGTTTATTGATTCATGATTCAAAGGCAAAGTTAAACTATGCAGATGGAGGTCACTGGGAATTGTTCTAATTAGCAAAGTGCAACAAGATAGATCATCTGTTTCTGCTTCCTCTCCAGAGTGTCCAAATATATCTCATCAAGAACAGCTGCCAGGAAATAAATAAATAAATAAACCACGTGAGATACAAGTGTCATGAAAACTCTCAAGTGCCAGTCAGTGCTTCTTTAGGATCTGGAGCTGCACTTTGCTATGAATTCCTATGAAAGAAAGAGTCATCAACATACTTCTGTTTCAACATAAATGCATATTGAAGTGTATTTCTACAGTTTTACTCTGGCTCTTGTTAAATTCATCATCAAACTTACACATATATATGCTCTCATTAAGCTTGGAGAGAATTATGTAAGCAACATATTTCTCCAAGGCATTGTGATAGACCTACAATAGCAACTCCACCATTGCCTTACCCTTTGCCTGAAATTAATGCTACTTGAAGTCAAAAATGCCCCTCAAAAGCAGTGTAATTTGACAGGTTAAAAAAAATATGCTTCCACAGAAAAAAACTTTACCACTATCTTTATGATGTAATCCTAATTCAAAACACTTCACGTTGCATATGTCACCGTTATGAATGTGTTGATTTTAAAAGATCACATAACACAGAAACATGGCTTATTATGGAAGAGAGGAAAAAAAGAAAACGTAGAGTTTACTTAGGGAAAAAAATCCTAAATAAATAATTCATAATTGAATGAACTGAATTCTGGTCTTTTAGAAGGTGCCAACAGATGGTTTACATTTATAGAAAGTGCACTTGCTGACTTTTAAAACAGAAATTAAAATTCATAAACTATATCATTAGTTCCCCTCTGAAGCACCATTATATTTATGAGAAAGATTTGAATTTTCCCAGGTGAATGGCCTTTAATCATAATTTTGCTATGGAAAAAGTACAACATGTTACTTTTTAGCTACTGTTTTATGTTTGTAGGTTCAAAGTTAATTTAATGATCAGTCAGAAGACAAAGAGAAACATGGAATCCGAACTAGGCTGATGTTTTCAGCTATTACAGGTTTCAAAGCAGTTGTAGTGTTTTTCCATTCCTTAAATGAAGAGCCTGTACTGTCAGTCCTCATGTGGTATAGGCTCATAAACTCAGACATCAGTTCATAATATTCCTACTTAACACTGTATCCACCACAAAAAGCAGTGAGCCTGCAGCTCATGTAAAAGTGGGCATGGAGTTCTTCTCGGCTAAATTTAGTAATTCCCTAGTATAAACACAACCAATATAATATCATAGTATTATTGAAACACTTCATTTTTGTTAGACTAAATGTTAGCACCTAACAGGGTTATTATTAAGGCTTACTTTACACTATAAAATAAACAGCAATTAGCTTTCATTATTTTCATCCAACTTTTTCCTTGTTCCATAGCTGATTTACTATTTACTATTTATTTTTTGATGAAGCAGAATAATACTAGCAGGTATGGAAGAATCCCACTAGATAGGTGAGGAGTTTGCTGTCACAGGGTCATGATTAGAACAAAGGAATTCTCTTTTTTGGTAGAAGGCTGTTGAATTTAAAAATAATCTCATAAATTAGTTTGGTCAAAAGAAAGTTGACAAAGTAGGAACCATTAAGGAAAGACTGCATATTTAGTCCACAGGTCAAATGCCTTTATACTTTTGGTAGCATTATATATCAAACCATGGCGATGCACTGGAACAGCCACCTGGGAGCTGTGGGCAGATAATGAAGAGGTTTCCCACAGTTATGCACCTAAATGAAATATCTAAATGAGGAGATATGTGTCCTTATGATCACCTTTTCCAAAAAGTATTTACATGCAGGAGGCAATAAGCAGAATAAGCACTACACAGCAGCCTAACATCAGTATGTAAGTTAGACAGTGTTCCTAGAAATCATCTCCGAAGATTTCTGAAATCTAATGTTTTGCATAACACTTATTCACCTCTTAATTCTACACTTAGTTGAACAAAGTTTAATATTCTTTACACCAAATTTTTGAAAGAAGATTAATTATGGTTATTTCTCATCTGAATTACCATGGCCACAGATTGCTATTCTGGGCAGGGGGTATGGTAGGCACTATACAAACAGGAGCAAATGCTTGTTCTTGCCACTTCCTCATGTGGTCAGACTGTGTTTTTGTGTTTCATGAATGTGTACCTTGTTTACAGAGAAAATTCTAAAGGGCAGACAGTGTTTTTCATAGTCCTTCTCACAGGTAATCCTGGTCTAGTCAGCCTAATGAAAGCATTTCTCATCAGACAATATGTAACCTGAACATTCTTGATCTTCTTAACTAAAGCAAATTAATGTTTTAAGTAATTTCCATACAACAAAGCCCACCATATCACCTACAAAACTGGGTAGATTCTCCTTCAAATGCCAACAGGTATGGATCAATCTCAAAAACCTTTCTTATTTTCTGCATAAGACAAAGGAGAAGCTAATGCCAAAAAGAAAAACAAACAGAAAACAAAAACACCCAAAAAACCCCATCCCAAAACAACCAACCAACCAAAACACCAAGAACTTGAAATTTGGGATTTTGAGGACTAGCTTTCTCCTGCGGGCATAAAATCTGCCAACGAAACTCACATCCCTTTCACATGCAGTAGATCTTTACGGCTTTCTCTTCACACTGTATCACTGGAAAAGTGATGTGACCAACTTATTGACTTAAACACAAACATACTAAAAATCTAAATATTTTATTTATGCACTTCACTACTCATGTTTGATACAGAAATATGACAGTGGAAAAGCCAAACTGATTGCTACTAAAGTATCTTCCTCATATCCAACAAAACCAGACAACATTCTTAAAAAATCTTGTTTAGAAATATGGAAGACTAGTAGGGATGCAAAAGCTAGGAAAGCATCTGTCTAAATTGTTGAAGAATGCATAAATGAATCAAGTCTTACGAGGAGCTTGCCTTTGAATTTCCTGACACTTATCTTCTACACATTCTTCAATGCTCCCCTTCCCCCTAATATCTATCAGATATTCCATTATATTAAATCAGATGGAAAATGTGGTTTGGAGATGAAAAGGAAGAGAGATCTCTGAGCAGCATCCCAACAAAAACAGGGAATGGTCACCACCTCTTGTTCAATGAATGTTATGTATGTGGGAGAAACCAAACAAGACTCAGGATTAGAATTCTGCCAATTATTCAGATGGTTTAGATACACGAAGAATCATTCTGGTTATTGCTGAACTTGATCCAGTTAAATCAGACTGGTATGGAGGTAAAGTATGTAATACAAAGGTAAATAGATCATCAGTGTCTTATGAATTAATTTTAATGGGAAAAAATGAGCAGTGCTTTGTGGCAGAAGAGTTTTTCACCTGAGAGCATGAAAAACGGCTGATTCTGTCAAAGTGTAACCTGAATTTTGTTAGTTCTTATAATCATGCTACATTTAGCTTCAGTAACAAGCCCCAGGAGAGCACTAGGTATTACACTTGGATCTGGATCTAGTCTTTCACTCTCCATTCTCCCATGCACTATTCAAACAAACACATTTGCCCCAAAAGGTTTCATCTTACTCTGAAGCACGAATATAGCTTTTATTAACAGAATTAGGGGGTCTATAATTTAGACAACAGACAAAAATTATCATTGCTTTTAATGTAAATTGCTAAGATGTGAAAGAAAGCTACTTTATATGACCAGCTTAGAGAGTGGTGAGAGTGAAGTACAGCCTGTAGGAAAACAGTTTTTTTAAGACTTCTTTTGGTACCCAAAGCCAAAGGCAATGTATTCAATTACTGGAAATAGTTATTTCCAGTATATTTTATAACTACTAAAGCCAAGCCTGCTATCGGTCTCTTGGGGGTTTTATGGACTGGAGTCTTTGTAAACTAACAATAAAGAAGATGGTATCAAGAAAACCAGAATGGGCTGTGGCCCTTGATACAAAATAACAGAGAAACTGGCAATTCAAATTGCCAGAAGTTAACTTGATAACTTCTATATTGTATATACTAACAGTATATACAATATTGTTTCAGTTACCTGTTCAGTTTAGATGGTTCTCAAGAATATGTTTTGCACAGAAAGAGTCCTTTCCACCTGTCCTTTCTCTCAGACACACTGGAAAACATCTGGTAAGTTACCTGCCTTGCCTTCTCAGAGAAAGTCAGATGTGGAAAGAGTTTACTTTGGGGGATACCTGAAATATTAGGCTGCCATGTGCAGGCTGTCCTGTACATAAGTGACTTAGCTGGGCCGTTTGTGTGGTGACATAAGATGTTTCTCTTCAGGTCAGAATGTGAATACTCTCAAAGCTCTGGAGTATTTCACTGGGTTAGATTCAGGTCCATTATTAACATCTAATTTCCTGACTGATATTAGAAACCTCATTAATACTCTGAAATTTGACCATTAATATCACATATTGGTTATTAAAGAGCTGGAAGTTTCTAATCCTTAAAATATTTTTTTCCTTAAAATAGAAGATGTATATTTATATATCTGGCATCTAAGTTTCCTGGGACTCAAAAAAACCACCAAAACTCCAAAACCAAAAGTAAACTAAACAAAACAGCCTATTCATTGTTTGCTCATACAGAGGCTTATTCAAAACAAGAGATACTTTGATTAGGTTTCTTGAAGAACACCTGTAAATCACTATGTTGGAAATCTGCCTGTAACTAAAAAAGTTATGAATAGCATAAATAATTTCATGTATGACCTGTAGCTGCTTATTATGCTTTGTACTTTTGCACTTAATAACAGAACAAAATAATAAATGCTAATAAATGCTGTTGAATGATTCAATTTGCCAGCACTCAAATGCAACTTCTTAGTCTCCCCTAGTCCAAACATTTGAGGGCTCTTGGCCTACTTAAATGACTGAGTATAGCCTTCCAGATGCAGACAAATAAACTTGCAAATATTTTATTTGCCTGTGAGTAATTATATTCAAAAACATATCTCCACTGAAAGTAATAAATAGTCACTTATGCTACTTCTACTCTGAACTCCTTTGGAATGCTGAGTGCTTCACCGGTATATTGGGTCTTATTTTTTCAAATATTTCACATGCTAGTTTGCACAAATTATATATTGACATTTTTGTAGACAAGAGAGTGAGAAACTCATGTTCACTTCTACCTTCACATAATGTTTTTCTCATTATCACAATTGGTCCTTAAGTACATTTATTTTCCTAAATCACATGAGCATTGCTATATATATATATATATGCACACACCTGTAGGAACAAAAAATCACAGTGACTTTGAATAGATATACCTTGGTCATACTTGCCATTTCCTATTAAAAACCTATTATGATTTTTACAAAGTATCACAGAGATTTGCTGCTTTTGGAAACAGAAGAGAATCTCTTTATCCTTCTGCAGTAGAAACATCTTTTAAAACACAACCATCAAAAACTCTTAGTAATTACCAAGGAGCTATGCAGCTTATTGATCCACTGTACAGTGAATATGCGAGTCTATGTTCTGCTTGGTCTGGCTACCCCAGCTACAGTTGCTTTGGTCTCCACCTGCTCCTTGTGACCTGTCTTCGGTGTAGGGGTGCATACACACAGCTGTGAGGGCAGAAATTTCTGGGATAGCTGCTGGAAAACTCTGCATCTGTCATGAACTGATTCAACCAAGTCTCTGACCTGGTTTGTGACATATGGACTCCCACACACAAAAGTAACTCAGAAGGATTTTAGCATCTGGAGGCTTTATTAGCATTCCTTCAGAGCATGGTCACACAAATGTAAACAAAACATTGACACATTAAGGAAATTCTTAGACAGTAAGAAGAAGGATTACCACAGCAAAGCCCTTCAGGTTTATCTTGTGCCTCTTTTAGACTGTCCTATCACAGTTGCACTGGGGAGTGGGCTATTCGGACACCTTTTTTTTCATCAAAAATGGGTTAGCAAATCTTTCTGAAGGCAATATTCCTGTAAATAATTAATTCCAGTTATTCATGACTATAACTGAGTTTGAATAACAGATACCACTATAATCTGATTCCTCTGATCTACTTCAAACACCTACCACAGGAGCACAAGAGGAACCGTGCCCTGGTTAGGTAGACAGCTATGGTGCAGCTACTGTTGAAAGGTAAGGGCGTGAACATGGGAGCTGATTTCTATGCCAAGGTTTGCAAGACCTCGAATGTACAATTTAAAAAGTTTATTTGTCTTCTTCAATTTGCACTGTTACTTTTTTTACAGTCTTTCTCTACCTAGGTCTTACTCAGAATAGGAAGTGTAATCAGGAAGAGATCTTTGCTTGTTCTTGAAGACAGGTGGTAAGAAAGAACAGACAATCACATATAACAAAGTAGTCTAAGTATTTTCTTCTTGCTTTCTAAAAGAACTACATGGCATTCACTATAAAAATTAATGGAAATATATGGGTTTTGGATTTGTTTCTAACATTAAGGCATGCAGTCATAAGGAGTACCATTAAGTGCAAATTAGGAGCTGTTCCTTTTATGTAGGATCTTTAGAAGCAGTGATAAATCTATTTATTTTTTTTCTCACTCATTTATATAATAATTTGATTCATACACATCTAAGTATGCATATGTATACATATGTATATGTATGATCACATTGAAACATCAGTATCTATTTCTGTACATAGAAGGGATAATTTCTGAGAAAATTCCAGCTAATGAACTAAAGAATTTTTGTAAGAGTTAATATTAACCTGACATCACATCTTAATTTTGGGTCAAACTATTACACAAATTTTAATCAAGTATTTCAAAGCTCATCAACAAACTAATTTTAAGCGGACTATGCATGTGTATACATGCAGTCAGTAATCCAACAGCAATTAAGAAGGCCACATAAGGCTGAACAACTCTTTAGACTTACTGTGGCTAAACTTAAAATAGAACCAAAAAATTTTTAAAAATCCCAGGCAAGTTTATTTTTGTCAAAATGAGAAATAATACAGATTTTTGCCTGTATGAACAGGTGTACTGTTGTTTTAGATACCATTGAAAATTAAAGTTTGTTTCAAGACTACTTCTAAAACACCTTAGAAACTTAAGGTTCTAAGATCTTTTTAACAAAAAAAGGTTTGGGTTTTTGTTTAAGCATTGACTGTAAGCAGTTTGTAGCTATTTTAGATATATATGCAGAGTTTTCTGAAGAAGCTGCCTGTGTGTCAAACAGTTGTTCAGAGACCTCTTTGCAGTTACCAGCAAGATTGGCTCTTACCACTGTCATTCCCTTAACTATGTCTACTGACATTCCACTTTTGTCTTCAAACCAGATGTCATCCATTACAGACAACATTTGCTCCACAGGTGCATTAGTGTTTCTGCATGCCAAAACAAATTCATCAAGGAGCACGAGATCTTAGAATGTATGTTTTTTTTTTTTTAATTATTTACAATTTTCACCCATCTTTCAGTGAACTTTCTGCACCCAAACCCCCTTGACTGAGGGAAGAGGAGAAACCTCCAGCTGAAGGCAGCCTTTCACTTCAGAATGCATAAAGGCTCCATTATTTAAAAGTAAAATAAAAATGAATTTACCCTCCCTGTGGTTTTGGGACTATGTTCTGCATGCTATTAAGACAGAGGATTTGGGTTTAAGAAGAAGGTCAGATTTCAATACCAATGACCTAGTAAAACAAATGTCGCAGAGATGTGTTTAGCACTGAAGGCAAAAAACACACTTTTGAAGAATACGCTTACATAAAACCAGGACAGTGATACTAAACCTGCAATATTCTTTAATGCAGAGGATTTAAGCTTCCATTACAGTAACTGAGGCTGCACTGCCAGTCAGAAAAGAGCCCACTGAAGCACTCTTACATCAGTGCCTTGACACTGGGCTATCTCCTTAACAAACATAACCATGGTCATAACTATATGAAAGGCAATGGGACCGAGACCAAAATTTTCATGTCAAATGAGATCTGCTGCTGCATTTTACTGTTCATGTGTCCTTCAGTCCTCCACTAACTCTGGTCTTGTCTTCTTGTCAGCCCAGAGTAAGCTGGGATCTAGACTTAAACAGCAACTCCTTTTTAGACACTTGTAGTTTATACTAAAAATGCTATTGTGTGGAATAAGGTAGGAGCACTCCCAGTGCTGTTAAATCATATATTCAGCAATTCTTCCTGAGTAGAGGCCTATATATTCGGTGCTAATTATTGCTGACACTGCATGGATGCAGTTGCTGATGGCTCTGATATTAGCGTAAACAGAGTCTGTAATTAAAAGACCATGACTCTTCCTATAAAAACATTTCTTCCTGAGTATCTCATGCAGTGATGCAGATTTCAAAATCTACTCAGCATGTCAGGGAAAAACTGAAGGAACACCTCAGGTGAAAGCACATGGTTTTTAGATGTTCTTAACTTTCAATTACCACAGTATTTCTAATTTCTGAGTTTAGGAAATTTTAGTAGCAAATAATGTATTGCTTCTCTTACGAATACCTAAACTCTGGTTTTACTGTTTTTCCTTATAATGGGGGGTAAAAATTGACAGTGCCACTAGTTCCAGGCAGTTAGAACTTACGAGTAATATCCCATACTCATGAAATTTTTTTTTTCCTCAAAAGCAATATAATTCTTTGGGTTTTTTCCTTCTAATTTTTTAGTCTAAGTTTCAATTATGTAATCCAAGCTTTTCAAAAGACCTCAAGGTCTTGGTGCAGACTACATGTGGGGCAAAATAAATTAGATCGTCTCTGAAGTGGGGAGGAGAAACAGCAAGTACTTTACCTACTAATTCCAGATGACTTCTATCTCTGGACTAGGGAAAAATCATGTAAAAAGTGGCAGGAATGTACTTGGTTCTCAGTGAGGGGAAAAGGTGACAGTGCTCTGAGAGCCTTTCCTGCTCTCAGTCTGTTAGGTTGGAGGGTTATTATTATTAGAGCCAGGGCATGCGGACATCTGTCTGCTTGCTTTCCTCACATGTGCAAAAACTGTGTGTGGTCCTCTAAATGAAACTATCAGCTATGCAGCTCTGTATTCATGTACCAATTCTGAGCAGGCTGAACTTGTGCCAATTAGAAAGTATTTTGTTATGGGTGGGCGAAATGGGGATATGTAAATACCATAATAAAGTAAACAATTGCTTTGAAATCATTTCTTAGCCATCTCTCCAAATTTTAAATTCTTTTAAAATGAAGTGTACCCTAAATTAACATGTCTATTTTGAAAATGTAAGCTTGTTTTACAGCAGCACGCTCCACTAGATGATAATCACTGTATGAACAGCTGCTGTGGGAGGTCAGCAAAGTCAAAGAAGAGAAAAGGTAGCCACTCGCATATGATGTTGGGTGATCTCTAGCTGCAGTTGGTTTAATGCACAAAATCTACACTACTAAGAAGACAGCATTAATAGAGACTACTGGGAACCAGTTTACATTTAGAAGTTGTTACACACATAAGGATAGGCTACTGTACTCATTAGTAAGTATCCTGTGATTGCACAGGTGTTTACTAAATACTTGGGAAATTTTCAGCTGATGCACAACATACACACATATGCTTCTTAACACTGAACTAAGAGATTCACTGTTTACTGGTTTAATTAACTTTTCAGATTAGGGCAGCCTTCAAGATTACATTGGAAATAGAGCCACTGTAAACACACATACTTTAGAGCATAAATCCTGCAGCAGCACTATCAGAATGCAAAGCCATCACAACAGCAATGGTCTAAGGTGTATGCAATGCCTTTTTGGGGTCTTAACATGCAGCAGGAAGCATTTTCTATTAAGGAGTAGAAATACATACTCATCTGATTTCATATTCCTGCCAAGATAACCCAGCTATGCCACTTCACATGCTCTGCCACCTTTTGTTGCTAGATATGTGACAGCGTCATCCACCATGCTGTACGAGTAATATATGTTAGTTAAATGGATTTTTCTTTTTCAATTATCTAGCAACATTTTGTCAATTATCTAGCAGCTCACATTGGCAAGACTTATCATAAACTTCATAGGTCTGTCAGATTCCTATAATGATGGAACATATGTTAGGAAGACCCCAAAATCCCTTAAAAAAAAATCAAACATTTAGCCTAGACCAAAAGATATTTAATGCATGTACAATGAAAGGAATCCAGTGATTTTTTGAATTCACTGGTCACAATGTCACTCTTTCTTTCAAGTTCTTGCAAGTAGTTCCTCCACTTTTAAAGCTAAAAGGCCATCTTCTCTCCTATTATCTTTTGTTTTAACACAGTCCTTTTACTTCCCCAGCAGAACAAATCTTTTTCCATGAGCCAATTGTCAAGAGAAATTTTCTTTAACTACCTGTCTCTCAAAGCCACGCGAAGCCTTGATATTGTCCTCAAGAAATGTCTGACAATTTAGGGAATTTTTTCAGATTTTGACAAGACATAATATTCAACACATTTTTCAAGTTATTCAAAATAGATTTCATAAAATATTCTAGTTAGCTTGTAAAGAAATAACTTCTGAACTCTAAGGCACTAAACAGACATATTACTAATTTGTTATAGACAGTCTTGACAGAAGTTGTTTTAAACAGAGAAAAAGTATGTCATTAAGCACACTTTCCCCCCATTAGTTTTATAAAATATCTCTTTTTCTACTTTTTCAATAATAAAAATCAGAGTAATACTCAAACATGATCTACAGAAAGAAAAAAAAGAATTCATATAGTACTAGTTTTATGCAAGCGATATCCTTCGACTATGGCTGACTCAAAGTAACGTAAAAGTGAACTTTCACATTCATTTTAATAAATTACCATAAAAATCTCTGCTACACAAAATAACATGAAACCTTACCTAGATAAAAGTGGTCAAATCCCTTCTGGTCTGTCTCTCTTCTGGTACTGCCAACAATTGAATTTTCTGATATACAACTACTTTGTAACTCAACATAGAATACAAGACACACACAACATGTGCAAATAATTTAGCAAAGCAGACAATACTTCATAAAGGTGGACTCATGAGTAGGAAGCAATAAAAAATTACTACTGGATCAACGCAGTTATGTACATGATGTCAAATGTTCATACTCAGAACAGAGGTAGTAAGAACACGTCTGAAGAAAGACCAGCAACGTTCCGTTTGTTACACAGATCTCAGCTACCAGCCTCAGCAGCTCAGAGAACGGAGTCAATAAAAGCTGCTTTAGACTCCTTTCCCAAGGAGTTTTAGTGTGGCCAAAGTGTGGCCCAGGTGAGAAAGCCTTGTCAATCATTCATCTACATTCTCTATGAGGCAAACGAAACACAAGAAATACAACAGCAGTCTTTCTAGCTGGGATAAAACATTTGGGATTTTCATATAGTTTGAAATCGTGTTTGTTTGTTTTTATTAAACTGACTTTTTCATTTATACAGGAATCATAACTCTGAGACAATCCTGTAGCAACACAATGAAATGCTTTAGTAGGGGTCACCACTCAACACAATTATTAGCAGATGATCTTAATTTTAATCACTATAAATACATATGTTTTAAAATTATTATCACAGGAAGCAATGTTAGATTTGATGTTCAGTGTTCCTACCTTTAAAAGGAGAAGTTATTTCATTGAGGCTTGATCAAAGTGATCTCTTCATTCTTTATATTGAAACAATTCTTTTGATACAATATAAGCACAAAATTCATACATGGAAAAAACTGAAAAAAAATATATATTGCAGGTACATACCATGATTTCCTCCCTCCAGTATTTACAATTCTGTAATGTAGAAATTTTTACTTTGTTTTTTTTATCTTAATATTGGATTGACTCTTACTTTAAAATATAAGATTCCGCAAAGTTATTTAGTAGTATACAGTCTTACACCCAGCTTAGGTACTCATCAGACAAAGTTTTACAAACCTGGACACATGCATAAACAAACAAAGCGACATCATCACAGTGATATTTGAGCTAACTCTTTGTGTCTCAATATAAAAAGGGGCCTGCAGGCTGAAAATATTAAAAATAAACCTTATTTATCTCCACATTAATTGATACCTAATTATCAAAACATATATAGTTATTTGAGTTGTAATTTTATACCTGAAAAACATTGCCACTATATATGGGAATAACCGTAGAGATTTTTAGCTGTAGAAAATGATAGTTTAATAAATTGACTCAGACAGAACTCGATTAATCAACTCCATCACCCCAATTAATTATACAGCAATTATTCTCTGATGTTTTAAATGTCTTCTGATTACGTCTTACTCAGTAATTCTCAAAGTGTCTACATCTTAATATTATTTCCGATGTTACAACAAAAATTGCTGATTGTTTCTTACTAACATAACTTTTTCACGCTCTGAGGTCTTAATCATCCATTTCATCAGTTCTTTGGTAATGGTTCTAAACATTCCCAAACTGGCAAAGAATAACTGAGATCAGCTACGTTAGTTAGGGCACAGTGCTGATAATGCCAAGGTCATGGGTTTGATCCCCATAGAGGCCATTCACTCAAGAGTTGGACTCGATGATCCTTATGGGTCCCTTACAACCCAGAATACTCTGTGACTCTTGAAATTTTAATGGAATAAATTTAAAAACTTGAGTCATGAATAATTTTCTTCCAGACAGACTAGAGAAAATGGCCATATATGAGAAACTTTTTAGTATCCGTAGAAGGTCACAGAAATATGAAGGAATTTGCACTCCAGGAAGCTTTTTACCATTATTTTTACAGATCTGTAAGCCTTTTGGGATCCAGAGGTCCTAAATTTTAAACTACTTTCTCACAAAAAAATAGGACTGAAATAACATGAAACACAAAGTAGCAGGTCAACAAGACGAAATTAAATACTTTAAGAGGAAAATTATATTCTCAACTATCTCTAGAGACCAGCTAAATGGAGGTGAGGCTTTCTAGAAGATACTATGGGGTTAGGAATTCACCTAAGTTCAATTGGCTCTGAATGATTTTAAATGCAAACTTGCAATTCAACATGTGCCTTCATGTTGACCACAATGGGTAAACTAGGAACTGGTGGATATACTGAGACTCCACCTGAAGCAGCCAAAAAGGGTAATTTACAAACTTCAGATGAAATGAAAAGGCAGAGCACATTGATCAGAAAAGAAATGAGAGGATAAATTCCAGTGCACTATTTTCCAGTAGGGGTTACAGTCCCTCTGTGGTTTCACATGACAGTGCTGATTTTGCTCATGGGTGGGTATTCTGAAGCTTTCCAAAAGGCAAGTCCCCAGCAAGGAACTCTTATTTCTCAGAAAGAAGTAAGACCCTCTATGATAACACTGCTGAGCCAGCCAAGTCTATGATCAAATGAATAAAAGATGAAACTAAAACAAATTACATACTGACTGCCACATACATGCAGTATGAAATCAGACTTCTTAACCAAACCCTTAGATTTTAGCAAATAAACTTTAGATCATAAATTCTTAGACTTTTTAGAGTGTAAGTTCTAGACAAGCCCTTGAGCAACCTGATCCAATTAGACCTGCTTTGAGCAGAGAGGGTTGGTCCAGATGACCTGTGGAGGTCCCTTCCAACCTAAATTATCCTTTGGGTCTCTGATTCTTCAAGCAGGAAATGTCCATTTGATCTGTGTTTGTAAAGCTTCTAGTGCTCAAGACCTTTGGGTGTTATCACAGGAAAAACAAATAATAATCACTAACTGCCAATTTGTTCATACAGTTGATACAAAGGAATACAAGGAATGGTTTGGTAAGGCTCAGATTATATACTGGATTCTAAAATTAGGTTGTTTTTTTTTTTTTTTAGGATACCACTTATTTTCCTGATTTCAAGAGTATATTAGAACCACAAGAAACTAAAAAATAAAAAAGTCCACAAATGTAATCTGTAATTTTTTGCAAATCCATGACACTCCAGTTGGTATTTTAAAGAAGGCTTCTTAATGGTTGGCAGCTGAAGCCACTGAAAAACATAAGCAAGCCTTTCTGATAAAATGAAGTTATTTAACTAGTAACCAGAGTATTCATTATAAAATAACACACATACAAGGTATTTACAAGTTCCATTGAGCATGTGCAAACCAGAAAGAGAGGATTTAGCTCAAGCCTGTAATTCTACTATTTCTGCAGTGCTAACAACCGTTACTGTAAATGTAAAGACATGTCTGAATACTGATAAGGAGGATGATGGGACAACTCCTGAGCCTTGCACAGCGGACCTTTAAAATTGTTCAATTAGCCTCATGCAGATTTCTACATCATGGAACGCAGTGTTGAGAGGACAACAAAGCAAACACAGTGGCTTTAAGCTGTGCCTTCTCAATATCAGGGAAAGAAGCACAGCCAGAAAACGTAATGCCTGCAGGAACCACCCACTGGGACTATAGAGAGGTAGCACTAAATCATGCTACCAGAAATCACAACATATACAATAAATGGCAAAATCTGTACCTACTTGATTTTACAATTAAGTATATACCTCTACTTTACTACTATTTTTTCTTATGTCAAATTTCAAGGACTTCCGATGATAATAAAAAACCCTCCCACTGACATATATGAAAGACAAGCAGTGTGTTTGTGACCCTGTTGCCTGGAAATAGTAGGTCCAGAAACAGTTGGCACTAAACTTTAAATAAAATTATAGAACTCTTTCAACCTTTCTACTCTCACTGTGTAAATGTGAAAGTATTGTAAATCTTGTTGACAGTTATTGCCATATCTATTGGCACACACTCAGCAGCAGTTTTAGAAGTGTTGTGCAGCATAGCTAGTGCCCATTACCTGTCTCCCTATATTTTCTTACAATTTATTTTCACCCCAGCAGGCAGCACCTCACAATGCCATTAATTTGTTGGGCAGCTCATACTTTCCAACACAAACTGATTTACAATGTGCTCTTATAAACTACCTAGCGGTTTACTGGCAATGCTTACGAGTATCAGGAGGGAGGCTACAATTTTAAGGCAGCAGGTAAAAATTGAGCAGGTCACAGAGATGACATGGTTTGACCAAATCTGTCTTAATTTTATTATCATCAGCAGAAATGCACAAAATCACTAGACTTACACTTGGTCTCTGTAAATATGTGACTAAAACAATGTTACTATCAAACAGTGCTTTTTGTTGGTGATGTTGGACATATACTTTTCCCCCACGGTATTCTAATAGCGTATATGCTAGCAGTCCATGGGTGCAAGAAAACAAATGGACAAAGAAATCTTTAAATTGATTGTAACAGTAAGTAAGAAAAAAACCCACCCAAAACCCTTTCTTCTTGCAGAGTAATTAGGCACTAGTAAAACATTTGCATGACTCCAATATGTATTGATAGCTACATGTATTTGACTACTTTGGTTAATACAGGTCTTTGCAGAGTGAAGTTAAAAAACCACCACTCGCAGAAAAGAAATCAGCTCTTTAAATATAGCAAACTGAATCTGACATTTTTGTTTTGTTATATGCTTTTTTCCACATCTTCTCCTGTTTCATGCACAAACACTAATTTTCTCTTGTAAATTCTATTTTCACCTGTAGTTAGTAATGCAAATGTATATATACACAACCTGAGGTCTTAACAGGTTCTTCACATCATCAATATTTTACATATTGTTTTATCAGTAATACTAGTGTGTGCACTAACTGAAGCTGTCTCTCCTGTTGTTACTTAAAATTAAATTGCTGTCAATATGACACCTTTTGCATACACTCAAGGAACTTGAAATTTTCTATTAACAAGTAAGAGAAAACTAGAATGGATCAGAGAACATGATTATGTGTTACAGCAGCCAAAAATGATCTGCTAGGTCTAAAGATTCCAGCATCTGGAGCAGGGCTAAATGAGCAAACAATCTGAGTAATATGCTATCAGTATTCCTGAAGAATAATTCTTTGCCATTACAGAAATTGAATACTATGAAATGGTTATTGAAGCCTTTTGTACAAAGGTCAAAATATAAAAACATATGTTTGGCATCAAAAAAAAAAGTTACTATAAATCTAAGCCATATATGCAAGTATCAAGTCATTCAAGAGTAAGGAGAGTCTGAAGGGCTGTATCAATCTTAAATTTATCCAACCTTTCTACTTAATCTTATATATTTTCCGTGTGCTTGAAATGTTTTCTAATAACAGGCCAATTCCTTAACTCACATAGGAATCTAAATTACAATAAGCATATGTATTCCTTTCCCTGAGAAAGGAAACACCTGTTTGTAGCTGGTTAATTACTGACTTTTTGTAAGCTTTTGGAAGAAAAAAACCACCTACAAATAATTTATACCTGAAAAAATTCAAAAACGGAGGCACAGGTGAGTTTTAACTGATATGAAACTCAAAAACTATGTTGTGATAGTAACAGATGTTTATACTTTGTTAATTAAAGAAAAACTGTATCAAATTAATAGGATGGTTATTTTAAAACTAAGATAGGGCTACTTTCTGTTCTGTTTTGCTGCTGCAATAATTGTTACTCATCCCACTACACAGCAGTAGGAAATAAAAGCTCCACAAAAACATGACAATGAATGCATGTGTAGTTAAATCAATATACAGTGTAGAAGATATAACCAATGAGGAATTAAAAAAAATAATTTGCTTGTTTCTATGAAGTTCTTGATGAAGCAGAGAAAAAGGCATATCTTTATTTGATTACAAACCGCAAAATGTCAATTAAACCTATCTTTTAAAAAATACACACATAATTATTACTGTTATTATTATTTTAATCTGAGACTTGTTAATTTTTTTTCCAGCCACATTTCAATATATAAAAAATGTGAAATTCTGCCCTAAGCTATGGTACTTTATTATTCATTCATATTAATCTGGTCATTTTTAGCAGAATTGGCCTCAAAAGGAGTTATGCCCTGTGTTAATGCTCTTGTACAAATATCTATATTTGATTCATAGCATGGTAAATTTTAAATAACAACTACTCATCTGCCCTATCGGGTGTTGTGCCTCTAGGCTGGACATGATAGCTAAAACATGGTAGCAAAGGTATAGCCAGAGCAAGACCATTGTGGATTAATGATTCAAGGAAAGAGTTCAGGAAAGGCAAACTAATTTCTCCTGTCATGTACAAATGAGATAGTTATTACAGAACCTCATATCCTACAAGGTGTATTTTGAAACGAAAATCAAGTTTTTACAAAAATAATAGCACCAAAACTCTTGCCTTCAGTACTAGAAATTGAAAAGAAAAAAAAACACTTAAAAAAGGGGGGTGGGGGGGAAGAGGTAAATAAAAAAAGCCTGGCTTTGCTGATTAGTTTTGCTACAACAACAACAGCAAAAAAAAGGTATTTACTACTAATTCTGCATTGAGTGTGGGGGAAAAATATCAAAATATCTGGATATTGCATTTACATCCCTTACAATTTATCTCTTAACTAGTGGCTGTCATACAGGTAAGTGGACATTTACCTGGGTTAATGAGGTGCAAGATATGTTGGGCTCCCAGCAAAGCTAAATTAAGCATTGGAATACTGTGGAAGAGATCATTTGAGCCCTCTGCAGACACCTGTGCTGAGGTATGTGCACATATATGACTTGCACAAAGTGTATATTAGGGCATATCCCTTGTTCCAGGTCAGCCAGACCCAGGATACATTTACCATGAGTACTGCAGAGGAGCCTAAGGTGCTCTGAGGAGCTGGCTCAATACAAGAATCTTAGCCACATCAGGAAAGTGACATTTCCAATACTTAGCAGTCAAAGTGAGCTCGAGCAGAATATTGCAGTAATGGTGTTGGCACAGAATTTGGTGCGATTATTTAGATGCTACACTGTAGACTTTTGCTGAAACAATAAGTAAGTTCCTACTTCTTGTTGCTACTTAACATGCCATCCCTTCCACCCTCACCTCTCTGTACAAACCAATTTACCAAGACTTTTTTTTTTATACAATAGCTAGAGTTAATTTCACCTACTGCATTTAATGTCATAGGAGTTATACATGTAAATCCCTATACTTAGAGATAAGATAGTACTTTATGCCATTTTAATCAATCTTTGTCATGGGTATGTTACTTAATAGCTCTGTCTTCCTATAGAAAATGAGCAACTTAAGGGAAATGAAACTTTTCAAAGATACATTTTCCTTCTGGCAGACTGTGAAATACACCGTAATTACCCTCTTTCGACGAAAAAGGTTTGTAAGAAAATGAACATTCTGTGCACCAATAGGTAAAATACAATGACAATCTCAACTTCCTTGTAAATAAAAGGAAATTGTTCTTCTACTATGATCTGTATTGCACATAAACACATTAGATAGATGCTTTATAAATATAAAACCAAATCAGACTATCAAGCCATTTTTCAAAGTCCTACTACTTTCTAATAAACTCAGTATTTCACAGCTGAAAGGAATTGTATTTGTATTTCCAAAAGATTCAAATTGTCATGAATTATGGACTCCATCTTGCACACTGATGGAACTACGTGTATGAGTAACACAGCACCTCTTAAAGATAAGAGGGGGAAAAGAAAAANAAGACCTTTTTAATAGCATAATCAAATCATGACATTCCAGCCCACATGCACCTATTATGAAACCTGTACTATCTTTACCACCTTGGTAAAGTAAATGTTTGAACATAGATCTTCCAAACTAATGGTGCAAGGCACAATTTAACTAAACGGTTAGGACAAAGTGCCATTTAGCCCTTTTTGACATCTGAATATGTCATTTCAGTAAACATAAGCATGCAGCAAAAGGATTGAAGGCTATACAATCCTCAGTAGCTAATATGGGAGAAAGGCATTTAAATACCAACCTTTCCCTCAGACAGTCAGATCAAATCTGAGTTTTGAATTAGGAAAATTACCTCTCTACCAAGAAGAAACTTGTTAATGTGGGAAAACTGTGATGTTTATGTCTTACCTCCTTTGTTTTTTCTTTCTGTTTTTTATTCTCCCTCCCCCGACCCCATGCCTATACAGAAATAAGATACTGCTGATTGGTGGTTACGCATCAGAGTATGGAGTGCTCTGTTCCAGAGTTTCTAGAAGAACCAACAAAAACCTGGAAACTAATAAAGTAGAAGGAACTTCTCAGTTGCATCCTGCCTTACAGAGGTCCTAGATTGGCAAGAACAGGTGCTTCCACCGGCAGAAACCAGCAAGGCTTCCTTGCCCTTGTTGAATCTGCAATCTCAGCAAAGCCAGATATGAACACCTCACACACTGATGAGTCATACCATGAAGCTGCCCCCCCGTGAGAGAGCACCTCCCACTGCCTGTTGAGTCCTTGCTTGAGACAGTGGCCAATCACTGCTGTTTGGAAGATAGAAGAGGCCAGCGTACAACGGCTGCAGGCTGCAACTTAGATGCACATAAAGGAAATGGGATACACAGCATGTTATTCAGATGTTTAAAAGGTGACAAAATAATGCAGTCCAAACAGGGTACAATGTAACACCACTGCATACTACCTTATTCCTCAAGGCTGCCTGTACTGTAGTAGCCCAAAGAAGTGTTCCTCTATTCCAGCCTCCAGCACTTGGAAAATACACTCCAAGCAGGGCTTGCACACACTGAAAAGACAGATCCTCTGTCAATGTCCTTTCTGCTCAGTAGATTGATGACTACAGAGCTCATGAAAGACATGGGACAGAACAGAGAACAGTTAAGCTCAAGAAGTCTTGTCTGGGGCAACTGAGTGCCCAATTCCCATTCCTTCTCCAAGGACTGTTGCACTACTTGATGAACTGTCACCACATGCAGAATGCATGAAAATTCATCTCACCATCTAGTTAGCAGGAAGTGAAGTGTCTAACCCAACCTATTCTTTAAGTTCCACTTAAAATAATTGGAGAGAGAGTCAGCTCCCATGAGCACTTTATTCTTCCTACCTTAAATGCTTATTTTAATGCAGCATAAACACTTTTGTTGAGGTGAATATCTACTGATTATAGGGTTGATTTTTTAGACACTGACATTAATGTCGCCCTGAGTTTAACACCCCTCAAAAGGACTTCATTTACTCTAAACAACACACACTCACATAATTGCAACAAAAAATTCTACACAGAAATAAGTGACCTTTAGCTTAAAGCTTCATTTTATGCTGTAAGATGTTCAGAATAGTCACAACACATACTTTGACAGGAAAAAAAATATTACTTGAATAAATTTAGAAAATTTTTTTCAAATGTTCAGTCTAATGTTAAAAGTTGAATGCCTTAACACAGAGTAGCTATGAAATAAGTCTAATTGGCTATTTTGGTCTGCGGTAATGTGTTAATGTCTATGTTGTCGAAATCTGCCTAAACAAGGTAAAAAATAAGGGCTATTACCTTATGTAGCCATGACATTATCGATATATTTTAAAAAAATATTATTATAGAGATTTCATTATACATGCCTTGAATCATGCCAAAAATAACCTAAAGTCTACCAATAGTGAATATACACTGAGTATATTTAGTGTATGTAATACATATACTGAGTATATAGAACACAGTTACTAACTTTTTCAACAAGGAGAGGTCACCTGGCCAGAGTGTAGTTTATGAAAGACCTCCACAAATTGAATTAGCCTGCTAGTCCACAAAGTCATAAGTTGTTCAGAGAACATGGCAGGAATCCCCTTGTTACAGGGAAGCTTCTCCTCCTTTCCGTAGAATGGAATTTTATACCTAATAAGAAAGGCATATGCTCCTAATATGTATAGATATTTTGAAGTGTTTTAAGACCTTCACACTCTCTGCATATTTAACTGCTGTTAACTGTAGTGAACTGCCTGTGTACACATTAATCTGCCTCTAAAACTTCTGCATTTCCATTCAGAAAGTCATAATGCAGTTATTAACAGAGATTTCCACACAGACTTATTGAATCATATTAGTAAGCTTGGTTTATGCCTAGGTGCTGTGACATGAATGCACATTGTCTTGATAGTCTAATAGTCTGACATGTCAAGGAGTGACAGCTCACTGCAGCTCTTAAGAAGATGCGCAAGATCAACCTGGCAAGTACTTGGTAAACTATCAGTGTGTCTGGTGAGGTACAAAATAATTATGAAGAAAGTATTGCTCTGAAATATTCTAGTCTAAAGGTTTCACTAGTACTTAATAGATATTGTCTTCAGGAATGAGTCCACTGAAGTGAGTGGAACTACTTGTGCAAAAATAAGCTACATATATGTTTGCAATAAAGTTTTAAGAGACTTTTAAATAGATTCCATTTCAGGACAAGGCTCTAACTGAAATTCAGCAATGAAGGCGAACTAAAGTAACAACCTCCACCCAAAAGGAGTCCTACTTCATTTACCAAAAAGTTTACCAGAGAGACTTGGAGAAAAACTATTTCATTTTTTGTCACAAAAAGTTTGAAAGTCTTATTTAGTGTCTCCATGAGGAAGAAAACTGTTTAACACTTAATGTAAGTGGTATATATATTTCATGTAAGATGTGTTGTCATGATTCAACTTATGTTTTAAATGTAACTTCCAAACAAGTAGCTCAGTTATTTGCACATATGTTTCTCAACTCATAGTTTAATTTCTATGCAGTATGTTCATCTTTTTAAAGCACTGATTTTTGGCATTTATCAGTATCTGTATATAGGCAAACAAAAGTCCTATCCAAATAATGTTTAAGGATAGTTCACACTAATATCTAAAACTGTAAATGCATTGTGGGTAGGTACATCATAGCTACATACATACTAGAAGATCTTAAACAAAACATGCAAAGTATCAGATTCACAGTCATCTACTTTCACAAATTGTCACATATATCTGTAGCTATATTTTTCCAAATTATTGACATTGTACAATTGAAATTGCACCAGTAAATTAGAACTTAAAATTAAATTAAATCATTAAAAACCCACTCGATTTTTACCCTAATTACATTTGATGAAAGACTCTCTACTTCTACACAGGAGCTGAAATGAAACCAGTAGTAAATATGGGTTTTTTTCTAATTAGCTATAAGCTAATCAGACAAATATATTTTCATACATGTTTTATATGAAAGTATCAAAGCCAGTTACTAGTTAAATAGAAATACGATACACAGACCCACACACCTAGATGCTACGAGTGCCTCATGTTGCCCTTTAGTATACATGCACAAACTTCTAACGAGATAAGTAGGGAATGTATTCAAATAGTTCACATTTTAAATTGCTACATTTCAATATATTGTTTTTCAGACTACATGCACATAATTAGATTGTTTTCCAAGCAGATGTCCATTTGATTACTTAAAGTGCAAATTGTGGTTTGGCTATTGAGTATGCAGAGAGGTGGATAATGGGAAGGGCAAAGAAAATACAAGCCTTTTTGCATCAAGAGGTAAATAGGAAAAGAAAAAAAGAGAGGGAAGTAGGCTCAGAGGAATATATCTTCCTTGCACTGTACAGATATGTAAGAAAGAAAAAAGATTTGGCAGAAATTTGACCCTTTTTCCTGCAGTGATGAACATGTTGTTATGTACACAGCTTGTTATGTGATACGCACAACAGGAGGACAGCAGCAGCACCTCACTAGTGTGAGTTTTCCGCGGAAGTTTGTGAAGTCCTTCTGGGGCTGTTGTGACAGGATAAGTGCAATATGCCCAGGGGCAACAAAATATCCAGAGTGAGGAGACAGCTTCCACTAGTCCTTGTAAGTACACCATTTAAGGACTCAGAGTACTAAGCTTCAATCAACTAAAAAAGTCTAAAACTAAATGTGTATGCCTCTCAAAAATTCCATATACAGTAGTTAGATTTAAAAAAGCCAACCCCCCACAAAATCTGACACCAAAACCTGACGTATATATATAAACACATATCCATAGGAAAACATGATGTTTGATTACTATCTCCCAGAAAGTGCAGTGTTTAATTGTCAAGTGATTAGACACTGTATTTGAAAATAAAATGAATTGCAATGATATTTGCTCAGAAACAGTTAATAAATTAACACAAGTTAGCAGGCAGATATGTATTTGTCATAATTCTCAATACCGAAATACTTATTTCTGCACCTGGCATTAATAGTTTGTAAAATGCTTTCTTCCAACTAAAAGGTACGATGTGCCAAAAGTACACGCCTAAGAAAACAATCAGCCAGTGAAGAAAACATAACACTTTAGAAGTAACAGTTATTTCCACAGTGAGTAGATTCAGATTTATCAAAACTATTTTAGAAGTCTAGGCATAAAATTGGTTGAATTCCATTATTCAGCAATAATCTTGAATTCTGAGACAAAGTAGCACATTCAGTCTGAGAAACTACCTTAGCTACCTGAATTAAATGACTGGTCTTTGCAGTACAAAATAGGAGTGAATCTATATAGCAAATCAATTCATTTTCAAATGTTCACACGACATTCATTTTGGAGTTCTACTTTCAGTTGTTTTAACTTGATTCCATGGACTGAACACCCACTTCCAGACAGAGCATGCACATCCCCAACCCACCCTCCCTCCATTTAAAAGGAATCCAGTTTGCACGCTCAAGACTGCTCAGTGTTGCAAACTAGGACACAATACAGACCACTCGGAAATACAAGAGACATACTCCTGTTCAGCACTCAATTGATACTGTAGATGCAAACAATAATACTATCCATATACTCAGTGGTGACAAAGATGCTCTACTTTATGATAGTGAGAAGTCAATCTCTTCTTTGAGATTGCTTTTTGGATGAAACTACTTTCATATCCACAATGCATATAAAGTGATTAGAAACAAAGTCATGAGAGTAGTTTTTCTAAACTAAGATGCCTAATGCCTGCATTATGAACACATCCACAGATAATGTAGAATCCTGTTCACTCTTGAATATTCTTATCATAATTTTATTTTATCCTGTCCAGAAAAATGGAAATGGAGTGTAACAATGCCCTTGTAATACACCAAATATAGTCAGTAGATTGAAATCAGTGCTACGTATGTATCAGATGTACATAACTTCAATACTTAAAGACGTGTTAATGTCTGTTTCACCACTATAAAAAGGACAGATGTCCTGTCTCCCTATTTTCAGAAGCAAAATTTTGGTGAGCCCTTTACCAACCAGCCTACATCCATCTCTTGAACCTCAGGACATAATACAGACATTGTAGTGCATGCAGAAGCTTAGCACCTAATAAGACTTCAGCTGACAAACTGTATTGGTAAATCACATTGAGATACTGAGAACACATACCAAATTGCTAAAACACACAGCAGTTGAGTCCTGGTATCTATTGCAGCCTCCAAGCCATTAAAAAAATACTTTAGTCCTAAACTTTTGCATCCAGATAATTTAGCTGAATTAAAACTACAACACATATTAATGAACTAAGATATAACTAGTGACTTAAAAATCACTACTGATAAAATGTAAAAATAGGATATTCAAAACTAATAAAAGGATCACAATAGTGTAAGACAAAGTCCTGATCTTTATTCAGTCTGAACAAGGAGGAGAATCAGGAAGATACTCTGAAGCAAAAGATAATCTTTTCTGCAGAATAAAAAGAGGAAAAACAAACTACCAAAACATTTTCAAAGTCTGGTCTGTTCATCTTTTTTCTGTGAACAGTGTGATGGTTTATGATCACTAAAACTTGTGATATGCACCAATGGGTTGCAATGCATACTATTCAGATTCTCAAAGTACAATAGAAATTACTGTTTATTATAGGCTTTGTCAAGAGTAATCACCAGGAAAATATATGAGCCCTGAAAGAATAGTTCATACCTGTGTAAACCAACTACAGCCTATGTACTCAAAGACTGCATACAGCATCACAGTGCAGTAACATAAAAGGTATAGGCAACTTGGTCTTTTTTACTCTGAAGTAGTTTCCCATCCCTCTAGCAAAATCTTGCTAGAAACAGGGCATGATTATCCCCAAGTTTCACTCACATTGACATTAAGGACCATTATAAATGCTCAGGAAGCATTTTCCAACTCCAAAATCTCCAGGTACTTCTAGACTGAATGCCACAGTAGCAAACAGTGCCACATGGTGTGTTTAGTCTGCTTAACAGATAACATCTGAGGCAGGTTTGCAAGTACATAGACTGTAATTGTTAGCATGTCTTTGTTTACGCCTTTTCTCCAGAGCTTCCCAGCAGAAAAGCTAAATGCACGAGAAAAGAAGTATCTAAGAACTGTCTATCCTTTTTCAGACACAAGGCAATACATGGTCAATTATACAACTGAATTGACTGATGGAGCCACATAGCCTATATCAATCTGTAACCTTACCTTGGCATACAAACTTCAATTCCTTGGCATCTGTAACGGTGGTTCTTTTATCTGACCTCTTCTTTTCTGTCCGACGATGGCTACGTCTTTTCTTTGTCTCTCCCCAAAGATTCGATCCACCATGCATGCTTGGGATGTTCAGAATGGCAATTCCTTCCAGAGATATATTGATTAAGTCCAGCTGAATTCCATCACACTGATAAGAAAGGAGAAAAAAAGGGGAAAGAAAAAAAAAAGGAGAGAGAGAAAGCAGTGAAAGAAAAATCTTAATGTTCTCCCTATCAGATATTTTTCTCCAGCAATTCATCACTCTTAACACTGCTAATAGTTTATTCAATGTTTACATCTACGATATATACTTATATCTGAAAAGGAGGTATGAGATAAGATCAGACCCTCATTCAGAAGGTTTTGATTGATTAAGTGTGGGGCCATTTGGAAGATTCGTGTTATCTGACACCTATTCACTGACTCAAGTAAAATATATTTCTAACTTCAATACAGCTATAAGCAGAAAAGCATTTATACTACCAAAATTTGTATATCAATAACTGAAGGGGTTTCGTTGTCTGTGCCAGCTAAGTTGTCTGTCTGATGATTTTGGAATGATACTTGTCACTGTAAGAACTGAATCTCTTCCACATGAAATGGAATACTGAAGTCCTGGCATGCAGAGAATACACACCCTCATGGAAAAGGGTCTAAGCAACAAAACATCACACAGGATTTAATTTTAATCCAAAGGCAAAACAAGCATATCACCATAGGGCCATGCCTGACTAATAACTTCTACTAGGAGATAAGATTAGTAGAACTGGTTACAGCAAAGTCTGATGCAGCTGAAGCATTTCTTATCCCAGAACCTCCATCACCCAGTTCTTTGAAATATGCAACATTGCCAAAGGAAAAGATAAGTTACAGAGATAAAGAAGAGGTATCAGTGACCTAAAATGCTTCCAAGACTTACTGGATGCACAGAAGTAATCTTTGTGGGATTCAGTGATGGGATCATGACTGTAGTGCATCTTGTCACTAGTGTGTATTTCTCCTGCTCCCTATAGCAAACCCAGACTATGAGGCATTTGATAGCCAGATTCTTTGCTAAATCTGGCTTCCAATTATGTCTTATAAAGGGACTATATTTTTCAGTTCTGGAGAATCATTCAGGAATCTTAAGGTATCATCCTGTTCAGTGACAAAATTACAGCATCTTATCCGATGCCTACCACATGTGCAAATACAGTTCACCTGAGGCACACTGGAAAAGATGCACCTAGCTTCATAGGATACACCTACCCTTCACTGGCTATCATTTATGCAGGCTATGTTCTCCTTTCTACCAACATTGGTTAGGACCAAAGGAAGCCCCTAACTCATAGAAAATTGTAGCAAAATACTGAAGAATCTCCACAGAAATAAAAAAGACCCAACTTCATAGTACAGTGGAACCTGTGGAAGGCAAAGCATTCAGTTCCACTCATTAGTTCACTGGACCAGCCAAGGTTCCCAGGATTCATATACATGTACCTTGGCTTGAGTTAGATTAGCTTCATTCCTCACAACAGAGATAGAGTATATAGATATCCTGGCAAGGCACACGCATCACAGTGTATAGTGGCATATTTTTCTAAAACATTAGATCCTGCTCCTGCAATGTTCTGCAAGCTAGTAGGGGATCCAGTCATCCACTGAAAACTGATTTAGAGTATTATTTTGTAATTCCAATATACAATAGTCAGGAAGAAAACTGGAAAAATAATTAACCATGCTTCAGTAATAGTCCACTGACATCTTGCAGCTTGCTGCTCTGTGGGTCACTGGCACTTCTTCCTCTCTGCCTAAACCTTTATTGCAGCTTTGAAGAAAAGCAAAGTACAACTCAAAAATAACTGTGAATAATTATTTGTTTACTGTGAAACTTTCTGAGATCACAAAACAGAACTGCATTATAATGCACACATACCTTCTTAATTCTTCTAAGAAGAGCATAAATCTGGAGAGAGAACAATTCCACCACTAAGATTTCCATTTCATATTTGCTTTTCAAGAATTAAATTTTAAACCTGTGGATTATATTCATACAGGGAAACTTTTAAAGTCAAAAGACTTATCTGAAAGTGAGTTGGCAGTTGTGGCACCTACTGTAATTGAAAGTGTAACTTTCTAATCACACTTTCCTTACAACAAAAAAGGTACAGGTCTTAACTGTGATTTCTGGAAGCAAATTTGTGGTTATCCCTTATATTTGACATGTATTAAATACTAAGATGATTTATTTTGCTAAAAATTCTGCTCATGTGTATGCTCACTTACTGCTATACATTCTAGATAAACAGATATTAATTTCATAATTAAAAGTAATCTTGTGTAAATACCCTGCAGGCCTCAATGAATCAAACACATACTGTGTGTCAGGCCTCCCACTGTCTTCAAGTGGAATGTACTGGCTGGATAATTAGATAGTACATATTTTTTAACCTTATTTGCATGCATATTATATCTTTTGCACATTGACAAGCAGCAGTAACAACAAAAGTCAGATTACCACAGGGAATTCCCACAAAGAAGTCTTCATTTCTTATAATTTGCAGCCTAAATTAAAATAATTTGATCTTTGACAAGGATGAAATGTCAAGCAGAAGGGGGTCCTCTACAAGCCACGGCCTGTGGCTTCTGAAATCTGCCTAATTTATGTCAGTCACTTCTTAATACATATTTAAGTATTACACGAGAAAGATGATAAATATGCAATCTGACACCTTTGGTATTTCCCTGCTGTTAATTTATAAAGGTCTGGCGTCCCCCAAACTGACTGAAATTATTTAAATAAAAGAAGAATTGTGAAATAGGATGGTGAGGGGTCTAGCTTCCATTTTCACTCGATATTGAGCACAGCAGGTAGTACACTAAGACAATTATGTGATGAGGCCTCAGAGTCCCACAGTGATGAGCAACTTTCTGAATTAGGAAAGGAGCCTTTCTTTTGTTCATATACAGACGAGAAGTTTGTGCTACAGGTAGCTCTGTGTTATCCTAACACATTCATATACTACAACAACAAAACACGTTATGTGTTCTGCTACTTTTCTCTTTTTTTCTTTTCTTTTTTTTTTTTTTTAAATGTCAATTCATGCAACGACGATGTTAAAAATAAAAGCATGCTTTTAAAATGTGGAGCATGCCTATCTAGATCAGAAATAAAGTCTATCCCTTTTAGTTCTTTTTTTGCCTTCTTTCCTGGCCTCAGTCACTTTTTGAGTATTATTATTTATACTTTCTTTATTATATCAAATATTTTCAGATCATCTCTAAGTTGAAAACATATATATCTGTGCCTAAATAGAGCTGAGAATAAGGCTTTGCTGTGTAACCACGGGTAATAAAATGCAAGAGTATGCGAATGTTTTCAACTCCTTTCCCTCACCCATTGATACCAGGTGATAGAAGGTGTACACTGGCCTGACAATGCTTTTATCGTGCTGCAAGTATGGTCCATGCCATCCCCACTTACACTTCATATCTATCTACTCTCATTAAATACTCTTCACATAACTTTCTTTCTTACTGAAGTGAAAATAAGGTGCAAATTCTCTAAACTGTAAAATCTTCAGCCTTGTTTACTGACACATCATTATTAAAATAAATACTTAATTTTGTCCCAGTTTTGTTTGTTTGTTTTTCCACTTGGGTTTCTTTCCCTTTGGAACCTCTGTTTCTGTCCTCAAATTCTTGAATCCCAATTTGGACACAAAACCACATCTTATTCTGGACAATGTAAGAACTGTGTCCAACTTTGTTCTGCATTTCACACTCGCACAGAAGAAAAAACATACAGAACATGAGTCCAGAATGTATATCAAGAAAATCAAGCTTAATTAGGTTAGAAATCACATATAGGGTTGAACAAATATTTGCCCACGGAATGTTTGCTCACTGTCTCAAAGCTCGGAGATGCAGATCTCTAATCTTTCTGGGTTTTGTTAATGCAAAATTTGGCTGTAGAGCAAACATGTTTTTGTATATTTTATAAGGAGTGAAATATGGTCTCATACATCAAGCTCTCATTTACAGTGACATCCTCAAGTAAGGGGCAGCAGGTTAAAAATTAGATTAAAAGAGTGCCACTTGCAAACGTTGATAATGTTCAAACAAGCATATTAGCAAATATTGTAATTTAATTATTGTAAACAAATCTCCAAATAACTACCTCCTAATACTTCTTGTAAACTTTGGGAAACCATGCTTTTTGTTCCTAATTGTAGGACTAATGATAATGACCAGGATAGATGAAGTGAATATTAACAAACATATCTCATATACTGACAATGTAATACTATATTGGTAATAATAGTTATTGACATGAATTGGTAGTAATTATACAACTGGGAGCACTACAAACCTGTACACCCACTTTTTTGCTTTGGGATGTCAACATTTACTCACCCTTTCAATGGTTACAATTATATGATTTAAGTTTACATCTTAATATGTACCAGGATATATATGATTTTCACCAGATATTAATATTTTGTTGGGAAAGTCTGCTCTTCAATTTGTATTTAATTAAAAGGTACATTTAAATTGCAGTATATTCAAATCTAATCAGGTAAGGATTTCTTCCTATAACTAATAAAATATTTTTCTATATGCTTTCCATAAACCATTTGTGTGAAGCACTGTCATGGGAAGCACGAGGGATTTTTTGTTAAGTTTATTTTTTCTAGGATTTTTGGTTAGTGTTTTGTTTTTATCACATTTTCATCCAACATGTGAGAAGCATGTTTCCACTTTAAAAAGAAACATAACAGCATAACAGGCGAGTCTGGCAGGTCTTACAGTTTCAGTCTCAGTACTTCTTGCTACTGCTCTGCTACCAGATCTATGGTCCCTTCAGATCATTTCAGACTTTACCTTTCAGGAGGCTTTCACCAGACTCTCACACCTCTCACCATACCTCTCCAAGTGCTTCATGCTACTATTCAAATACTCCATTAACATGTGCAGTTCCTCATTACTATTGGAAAGGAAAAGCACCATAATCCTCTTGAGAAATTATTTCATTATTTAACTCAAGTTCTCAGGTTTGTACCTTTACTCATTTCACATTTTTCATGTGCTTAAACATCAGCCCCCCCCCAAACAGTTTATGCAATGTTTATGTAATGTAGCCACTTATTCTATCAGCCATCAAAGTAGCAGTAGCACATTATTTTAAATTCCTATTTCACCCGTAACTATCCTGTGTCTTTTCAGTTAATGTTCAATGTGTAATGGAAAGATGACCCCTTGTGCAGAGAGAAAAGCTATGTAATGAAGGGGAATGATTCAAAAAAATATATATATTCTTTAACCTTTATTCAGGAAAGTAAGTACAATTTTAGGGAATTGAGTTTTAAAGGTTATAAAATCTTGGGACCTGGAAATAATAAGATTTTTTTTTTATTTTATTTTAATCCTGCAGCAGCTCTCACTCCTTCCAACAGTCTTTCATTTTTCCACCTGACCTAGCCACACTCCCTATTGATTTCTAATGCTATACTTCACCTCTTCACCTTGTCTACTGTATTAAGACTTCACTAATCATCAAACTGAACTTTGTTCCAGTGTTCAGGGCTACACTACAAATAGACACGATAAAAATAATATTTTGGAATATAGGGTCGAAAGGATGTGCACTGCTTTGCCTTGTCGGATTCAGGCGCTCTGCACCCTTTTTTTGCATTTCAGCCAAACTAGTGACATTTCAAGGATAAAGGCAACAATTAGTTTCTTACTTCTATTTCTACAGATTCATGAAGCTTCTTACAGGTGGCTGAGAAAGTTTCCGAAGTGCCAAATTCAAAATACCAAAATTTGTTCTTCATTCTGAAACAAGGAAAAAAAAAAAAAGAAAAAAGATCTTATTCACTATCAATACATGACAAAAGTGATCATCCTGTCTTCCATTATAAGTAATGGCAAAGGCTTGGGAACATGTGACATCCCATTTGAAATAGATGAGCTCATAATTTTCAAAGCTTAAATGTTGGTGTCAAGTTGTATGATATCCCCTAAAGGGATAACAGGAATGTGTTGAACTGACAGGTTCAAATGTACCTTTGACTTTTCTTTTTCAGTGACTATCAGAATATTTTTTGTCACTTAACCAGTGACATTCCTCAGAAAAATGTATCAATTTTATTTTATGCCTTACACCTACTGTACAATTTCTGATTCACAGTTAACATCTTTATCCCACAGGGTAGTAAAATGCACAAACAGAGCAAGCCCATTGTGAAGAAGTGCCAAGACAAAAATGTAGTTTGCCTTAAGTTAGATAAAAGTAAAGGCAAATATTCATTGTCCATGATGACAGATGAGTTATTAGAAGAAAATAAAAATTCCTCATCTAACAATCCTTAGATATTTTGCAGAGATATTTAAGAGAGCTGTATTACCAGGTAATTCACTCATAGAGACATTTTAAATGGGCAATGAGACCTGCATCTTGAAGTTCATTAACAGATTCTACAGGAAAATAAAACTGGATTTAATGCTAGTAAGTTGCTTAGTTTACCATGACAGCTGGCAGAATTTACACTTTTTTCTTCTTAAATGCATAAAGTCTGCACTTCTGTCTTACCAGAGTTATTACATACTGTTAAATACAATCAGGACACCAACAGCACCATTTCAAATATGTGTACTTTTTTGAACTCTCATGACAATTATTCTTTAACAAGAAAAAAAAAAAGCTAAAATACGACGACAACAACAAAAGACACTGAATTAGAACTCATTCCCAGTTAGGACTCAGATATGAACACAGTTTCTCCAACTGTCTAAGCTGTTCTCTGACACAGGCATGTAACTTGAAAACAATTGAGTCTGCACGACCTGGAAGTGGAGAGGAGTGAAACACAGATGTAGATGACTGTAAAACATGTCAGCAAAAGTATAAACCCTACCCAGCACTTATTTCAAAACACACATAAAAGTCTACTTAGTCGTTCTTAAAGTCTACTTAATGCTTCTTAGAATTACAAAGTGAGATGGGGCATTACTGTACAGGCCAGTTCCAGAAACTTGTTGGCACAAGAGCCAGCAATTCCTGATGCAGTACGAGAGGGGTGTAAGGATGTCCCACCTGGCAGCCTACACAGGGTGGTGAAGAGAATAATAAGGAAGTGACACAATTCTGATGACAAAGGTAGAGGAATTTCCAAAGGTTTTTATGCAGGAAATCTGAAAATGTTTGGAAATAATTTTTGAGAATCTGGTCTGGGATAAATGGTATATTCTCGAAGGAGTTCCAACAAGCAGAAGTGTTCAGGCCAGATTCAGCATTCAGATTTCATGAGTTTGTGAATGGAAATAATCTGGTGCATGTTTCTTCTCTACCTGGAGTTTGGTTAGCACACTGACATACTGACCTGGGATCAAGTGCTCTATTTACGTAAATGCATATGAAGAAATTTAGAGTCCTTTAGTTTCTAAACAAATGTGAACCTAGTTCTAAATTTCCATTGGGTCCCTTTGGAAAATCTGGATGCAGCTATTTTCCTCCTACTTTCTAAACAGGGACAATGAATAATGAAAAAAACCGCCAATAACAAATGTATTTCTTGTAATTGTAATATAGTCAATAACATTCTATTAGGTCAAAAAATATCTTGTGTCCCTGTCCTCCATTCTTGAGTTGACTATACCTCTGTTTTTAAGCATAGAAAGACAACTTATTTGACAGCTTTTCAAGGACAAAGATACATATAGACACAAATAATTTTACTCTTCATTTTCAAAAGTATTTACCAACTTCCTTTATAAGCCAAGAAATAGATTAGATTCTATGTTTTTATTCAAATGCACTATATCTTTTATTGAACTGAAAATTGTATTAGAGCTTTTCTTACAGATAGAAAACAGAGTTGAATCCAGAGAAATTATACTAAAGGTTTCCCTAAGCAAGACAAATCTTATTACTCTAGTAAATGCTATGTTGGGTTTTTTTTTAATTATAAAAAACCCTCTCTAAATTCATATCTTCCACTTATATTCCTCTTTCACACAGGTGATGTTCATCTGCTTATCAAGACAGCAGCAAAGAGTAGAAGAATCCATTTAGAAGATTAATGAACTACTCTCATGGCCATACTAATTTCTTTCAAAACAGTACCAGTAAATTTTAGGTTGGTAAACAAATACATATTTAATGACAATTTTGCCACATTAAAACTGTAAGAAACTGAATCACAGGCTGCTGTCATGTATATCTTCTCTCTCTCCTAGAGGAACTGATGATTGCAACTTTTTCCAGCTTTTAAGACATGACCAAAAAAAAGTTGAAGCCTGTTTCAGTTAAAAAACAGGAAAAAAAGTGTTACACTTTTCTTTACAACACTGGTTTTGCTGGAAGAGGAAAGGGAATAGGTTATTTAAGAAGGAAGTTTGGTGTTTTTGGGGGGTTTTTTTGCCACGTGCTTCAAAGTGCATAGCTAAATTCATAAATCACTTTGTGTTTGTCAACCATGATTAAATGCTGACCTATCTAGTCTTGCTATTGTAATACAGTATGTCAAAATATAAAACCTATGGATGTAGGCATGACAAAACAAAACTGTACTTCAATGTACTTTTATGCTGGAAAGGTATAATTATACTGCTATATTTATAGATATATATAGTATATATACTATAATTATGATACTTCAAATAATACTGGTCAATTTTCTGATAAGCGGACTGATCTTTAACAGAGATGAAACAAATTTGCAAGACAGTATAGAAACGCTAATACTGCAATTTCTTACAACATTTCTATACTGTGGATAAATATCAGACTTAGAAACTTGGATAAGTTTCTTGAAAAAGTTCAGATTAATATTTGGTAATCAAGGCAAAATAATCAAAATAGTCTGTGACATGGGTTTGCTCCATTATCAGTTAATCAGAAACCCCCCTACTGCTAAAACTATTTTATATAACCTTTCTGATTAAGCAATTACAAGGCATATAATTGAAAAATTGTCCTGTATCTAAATATGGAAATAGTAAATACTTTAGTCAACACCTGAAGAGCATCTATACTTCATTGCAGTATGCACACTGTCAAAACATGCCTAACAATAGACCAGTTATAGGCTGCTAATAAAGGTCACGACAATAAAAAGAGGAGCATCTTAAACTTTAATAACAAATTCATCTTCTAACATTAAGGGTCTACAGGCAAGAGCTTATTGCTACATTTGTAAGTTTGACACACTTTCTCCTACACCCCATTTACACTTCTTATTTTTACTATTTATATTTATTATATTTATTTCCACTTTAATTGTGCAGTGTCAAGCTTCAATGACTTCAGCTAAAAAATTCTACATCAGAAAACTTCTGACTGTAATTTTTATAAAATTTCAGCTGAAATACTTTGGTCATTTTTGAAAATGACTGGAGGAAAACATCTGTATTTGCTGATATTACGTGTGCTTGGTAACATACATTTTGAACTGTTATAATACAGCAGAGCAGGGATTTTAAATTTAGCACAAGAATGGCCTTGTATCAAGAATATGCTTCTAGCCATCTGCATTAAAATACATATGGAATTTAACTGTATTATGACCACTTGGAAATAGACTCTGAGAAGGCTTTATTTTCAATATTGTCATATGGCAGTGAAACAACAAATTTTTCTTTCTAGCTCTGTCAACTTTTTTCCTTTAAGCTATACTAGAGATTTTTTACCATGAAAGTACTAGAATTCTTCATTTTTCCAAGCTAAATTCCTTGAAATGTCCACTGCCAGGAAGCAATCTCTACCACAAATCTGTGCAAGAATGTCTGCTCATGGACAAGCAGAACTTGAATTCCTCCAGAAGGTATACTGTTTCCCAAAATATAACCTCTAAGCACTGCCTTCTGAAAATATTTTTTAAAGCTATTCCAATTGTGTTGCAGACGTACAGTTTCTCTGTAAGTCAGTGTCAAGAGTTGATTTCAATTTATATCATAAGCTCACAGCTCCCATTCTAAGAGCAGCATTCATGAACAACAATGTGCAGAATGTAATAAATTTAAAAAAGAGAATAATTTGTGACGATAAAAAATAAAGACTAGAGTGGGTGCTTATAATTTCATCCACCACATGTCTGGAAGGTGCTCGGAGCCACAGATTCAGGATACACACTTAAAAGGAAGAGGTGTCTCTACCTCCCTTTTCTCCCTTGTTCGCTCTTTTGTCTCCTGTTCAAAGCAAATGCAGAATAACATGTGGAACCATCGCTGCAGGGAACCAAAAATACCAGAAAATTGTGCTGAAATGCAGGTGCATTTCCACAGAGGAGAAACTGTGAGCAGTACAAGAGGAAAAAGGGGATGAGAAGTATACGTGAAAAAAAGAGATCATCATCAGCGAAAACAGAGAAATCAAGAAAGAGAAGAATGAGGAAAAGATAGGAGCCTAATTTCAAGATGCAGGGCTGTTCTGCAATGCTGAAAAAAGTATGATGATAAAACAGGGAATGGAAGAAAAATAAAATAATCCTAAAAGGAGACCCGAGTAAAAGCACATATTTCTTAAGTCTGAAAATACAGATAATAAGGTCTAAAAATGAAACTAGGAGTATTGGAAATGCCATGCTGGGAAAAAAAGTTGAACATCTGTTCCAGTGTTTGATCACTGACAGTGGTTAGTACCAGAGACTTTGGAGAATAGTGTCAAACTCCACATAATACACAGCTGGGAATAATTTAGCTCTATGGAAGGTTTATTATTATTTATGATTCTATCAAATTCAAAGAGGTTACATTTAGAGGATACATAAAGAAGAAATCTTTTACGATAAGGATGGTGAGATAATATAACAGGATGCACAAAGAAGTTGTGGATGCCCTGTTCCTGAAAGTGTTCTAGGCCATGTTGGATGAGGTTGTCTGAAGTTTCTGCTTGTGGTTAAATGAGTCCCAGCCTCTAAGACATGTTCAAGAGCAAGTGACAGGTGTATTCTTTGATGGATTAAGAACTGGCTGGATGGCCAGGTGCAAAGACTGGTGTTGAATGGTGCCGCATCCAGGTGGCATATGGTCATTAGTGGTTGTAGTGGTTTTGGTTTGGNATCTTTATTGATGATCTGCATGAGTGGATTGAGTCTAACATTAGCAAACTTGTAGATCAAGTTGGGTCGGAATATTGATCTTCTGGAGGGTAGAAGGGCTCTGCAGAGGGACCTGGACAGGCTGGATAGGTGGACCAAACTGAGGTTAAGCAAGAACAAGTGCTGGGTCCTGGACTTTAGCCACAACAACCCCATAGGGTTGTTGCTATAGGCTGGGGACAGAGTGGCTGGAAAGCAGCCCAGCGAAAAAGAACCTCGGGGTTCTGGTTGACAGCTGCTGAACATGAGCCAGCTGTGTGCCCAGGTGGCCAAGAAGGCCAGTGGCATCCTGGCCTGTATCAGGAACAGTGTGGCCAGCAGGACCAGGGAAGTGATTCCTCCTGTGTACTTGGCACTGGTGAGACCACACATCGAGTGCTGTGTCCAGTTGTGGGCCCCTCAGTTCAGGAAGGATGCTGAGGTGCTGGAGCAGGTCCAGAGGACAATGAAGGTGGTGAAGGGTCTGGAGTACGTGTTCTGGAGTGGTTCAGGTTGTTGGGGTTGTTTAGCCTGGAGAGGAGAAGGTTCAGGGGTGATCTTGTCACTCTCTGCAACTACCTAAAAGGAAGGTGTAGCCAGGTGGGGGGTTGGCCTGTTCTCCCATGCAACCAGAGACAGGACAAGGGGACATAGTCTCAAGATGCATCAGGAGAGGTTTAGGACATTAGGAAGAATTTTGACACAGATTAGATTAGAGATGAGGTGATTAGATTAGAGGTGATTCGATATTCTAATGGGCTGCCCAGAAAGGTGGTGGAGTCACCATCTCTGGAGGTGTTTAAGGAATGACTGGACATGACACAGTGCTATGGTCTAGTTGACAAGGTGCTGTTCGATTATAGGTTGGATTCAATTTCAGAGGTTTTTTCCAACCTAATTGATTCTTTGATTCTGTGAAGTAAAAATTTACAGCATATTGTCAGAGAGATTTTACTTTGTATTTCTGGTAATAAAAATGGGTGGATACATTGGATATTATCCAATTAAATAAATACTCAGTATCTGACAAAATAAATAAAACCTCATAAATGTTTTGATGCTTTGTACATTCAATATAAAGAATATTTTTATGAAGTTTCTCACAGAAGTTTTCAACAGACAACATATTTTCCATCTTTTCTTCAGTTCATAAATCTATTATCTAGGTAATTTTATACTTAGGTAAAAATGATTTCATTGCAGCACATAATATATATTAATAAGAATGTATGACTTTTTCTAATGTTCTTCTTTTCTTTCTACTTCTGTCTTAACAATCATATAATTCCTGTTCTGCTTTATAATGAATCATACGCAAAGGTAAGGAAATAGCCAGTGGAGATGCACATCCATAAGAGATTTATGTTTGACTGGCATGATTTTAATAGAGACATCTTTGCAAATTTTTTCTTTTTTTTCTGTTACTAACTGTACTTCTGGCAAATCTAAGTGTTAATCTCCTATGGCACATAGCACAAGCAGAAATTGTATAGTGAAGAAAAGTTAAAATTCTCATAGAACAGTTCCAGATCTACACAATAAATACAATTTTAACATTATCATAAAACCCATACCACCCATAGTTGAAAAGCTACCCTATAAATGTTTATATCACTAAGTAACATTCTGCCTGACATTTATTAGTTCTACTGCTGTAACACTGCATTTGGCTCCATTTTCCCTCATGCTTTATAACAAACACTGTTTTGCACTGTAGCTCAGTGCTCTGCATGCAGTTGTACTGCAATCTCTACTGCCTGCCTGCCTACCTGTCCCCCCTTCTCCAGGTCTCTGCCCAATTTTCTCAAAGCTGTCTGCAGCTCATTCCATCTGTGACTCCCCTCTTTCCCCCTTTCCTGTTCAGTTCTAGTCCTGCCTTCAGCTGTGCTCCCACATCTGGCCAAGAATCCACTCCTGGACACCCTGCTCATTCTGACCACTTTCAGTGATAAACACAACTCATGAAGAGTTGCCAAAGGGCTTCACAGTACTTAGTGACTGGGGTATAAAAATGTAGATGACATTTAATGTGGATCAATTTAAAGTGATGCATAGAGGAAAAGAAAAAAAAATCTAACTTTAGGAACAACAGATAGTTCTCAAGGAGAAACTCTTGGGCTTACAAATAGCTGAATGAAGCTTTCCTCTCCTGGAAGGGAATAATGTGGAGGAGGAGAGAGGAGACCACTTCTGATCTCAGACTCAAACTATTCATTTGGATTAAAATATTTTTACAGACAGTCCAGCTATCAATACCAGTCAGTTCACACACTCAAGACAGGTACTGATGCTCCCAAACATCATCTGTTGTTTGTATATTCGCAGAAAAAACGTGCAAAAAGGTGCAATGAAGTCAACTGGAAGTTCTCCCTTTGCAAGGGTGGCCAAGAAAAAAACAAACAAAAAAAACCCCAAACCCAACAAAAAACAAGAGCAACACCAGGTTAAAAATCATATCCATAAGCCACAATCTTCACTTACTAGCTGTGAAACCTGTTCTTAATGGATTAACCATGATGCCTTTCTTGGACACTCTCCTTACATTACAGATTCCAACAGAGAGAAGCCTACTACTAACATTTTATCCTAAAATACAAGTAAAAATGCCCATATTGAAATATAAACAACACTGCCCAAATTTTTAAGGCCTTTGGAGCAGATGCTACGTGCTATAATGAAGGAGGAACTCATGCCTTTTGAGATGTGGCTCAGGTTGCATCTGATTTTTTGCCAATATGCAACAGGATGTTCATGAGGAAAAAGAAAAAAAAAAGTATTACTCTAGAGTTACAGAAAAGTGAGAGAAATTACAGCTTAACCTACAGCATCTGATATAAAACCTAGCTATTATGTGATATGATACCTGACTGACATAGTTTACAAGATATTCCTCCATGTATGAGGATACTGTTTCTAATCTTTGATAGTAATCTGTTTTAAATGAAGAATTCTGATGCTTGCTTTTGAATACATTCTGTTTTAACAAATTTATTAGTAAGACCAAAAAAAAAGTTGTTTCTTAAAATATTTACTTAAAAATCATTATATGTGATTAAATCTGTCATTTTGCTCCACTAAATGAACATCCCTGTTACACTTAAATCCTCTGTGTCCATTCATTATTATGAATATTTCTGCTCTTAACATTTCCCTTATTTTTATTCTCACATTCCTCCTTGGTTTCTCTCACAAATTCCCCAGTCTTGGGAGCAGATGCTGAGGCGCCAATGACTCATTAATCTCAAGAGGTTTTTTTATCATGAACAAAAATAAAGTCTATAAACAGTTCCACATATACCAGCCTCTGCCACACTAGAGAACTAATGAACCTGTATTAAAAAAAAAACAAAAAACAAAAACAACCAAAAAAAAACCCCTCTCTGTATATATTATAATAGAACTACTATCTCAGGGCAAGGACATAGACCTCCATATTTCATCTTTAAATTATGTGAAACAAATAAAAAAATTTTCCTTTCCCTTACCCCTTACTAATATGGATATGCAAAAGCAGACATGACCCTCAGTAGTACTTATATTAATGAGTCCTCTATTAAAACAGTTCAGAGGTTCAGGGACAGCTTTGAAGGAGCAACTCCTCATTGGCTGCTTCACATGCACAACTGCAGCTTTGTTTTAGAAAACAAACAAACCAACCAACCAGTATTGTTTGCTTGTAAAGTAGGTGCTGATAGGTAATTAAATAATCTTTTTCTCTACCCAATGTTTTGAATCTCACTGACAAACTGTAGTACCTCAATACTGGTATTCAATTATTGCCAAATAAATCCTCCTTTTCCCTTAAAATGCTTGAAACACTATGCTTTATAACATTCCCATGATGGACACAATAAGAAGATTAAGTGAAAATGAAAAAAGAAAAAAGTAAGCAATCAAATGTGGTAAGGCAAACAACGAGTAACTCTTCTGTGAACACACAGGAGAAACATCAGACAGTGTGTAGGAGAAAATCTTTGACTAAATCTTTTTTCCCTTAGTATCCCTACAGAAATATTTAAACCTGACAGAATAAGGAACAGACTCCGCCTGTCTGACTGGGATTCAGAGGACTTTAAAGTTTCTTTTCCTACTGAAAGAGCTGGTTTATGAGTTTACGAAGCCTCACTCTTTTGAAGTTTCATTATGTCCTCATTCTATCCCTATGAGAAGATACATTTTAAGAATGAGGTGGCTTGCCTGGGATTTAGCTTAACACCACACTCCAGCATGTCAGTGCATTTGACCACCTGTGAAGTAGACAGGTGTATTCCTATTCAAGACAAAAGACACCTATTTAATGGAACTGAAGATGTGATTTACCAGACCTGAGCAAGCAGAACTGCTCTCCAGGTTTCACTGAAAGAAATAAATGGCTCTCAACTGACTACAGTGAAAGTACTGGCATCTAGTTCATATGTATGCAGTCACTTTTGAGTCCGATATTAAGCTGCCTATTCTCAAACTGAAAACCTGTCTTGTTTCAAAACACTTCATCTAGACAGAAGGCTGTTCTTCCCCCAAATCCTTCACGATAGATGAAGTCTCATTATTTCTCATTTTTTTTTCTAAAAAAAAGAATTTACAAAACGTAGTAACCATTGCAAGTATTGCAAATATTTCAAGTATTTCAGTAGTACAAAGCATCTAAACATCCTTATACCTAGGGCTTTGAGTAACTTAGCACAGAAGAACCCAAGATCTGAACCCCATCCACCTGTGTTCCCTGTGGCACCTTAAATGCAAAAGGCAACATAAGCTGTCCTGCCTCTCTCATCTCATCTTCTAGGAATTTTAAAATACGCACATAAACTATGTTTCTCTTGAGCAAATGAATGGACACTCTACTACCTGCTTGCCCACAGAAGAGTTGCAGAACATCTTCCCACTCTCAAGTGCAGATCATTCAGGAGAGAACATGCAGGTGAAACATGGGCCAAGTTTCATTCACTTTGTGAAATGAAATTTCATAGTTATTAAATAAAAGTACATTCCTTTCTATTTTGTAGAGTAGGATGAGATGAGTGTTACTTTTAAAAGGCCACTGATTTTTTAGAAACCTGAAAATATGACAATTAATGCTGTATTTGTGAGTCTATAATTTTAGGCAACTTTTTTCCCCTGAAGATTGAACGCAGTCATCAGCTGTGGTTAAAAATGCTGTTCTGTAAATGTGCAGAGACTTCAGAATGCATTTTTAGTGTGACAGAAGGCCTTTACTTAGTAGAAATCAGTACTTAGCATTGAAAATGCACATGCTAGCTGTATAAATAATAAATTCTACTACTATAATTACTTACCGTCTTACCCTTCAAAATAAAATCTTAGAAGAGTAAAGCTAGAAAGAATATTGTGGCTTTGCTCCCATGTACAAAGCTATGTGACCAAGGATCATCCCTCCAAAAATCTTGTTGGATTATCAGCAAATCACAGTTATATACTCAGCAGGTCATTGTTTCGCTTATTAGATTACTGTAGTGAGAGGACTTATTCTTTAATCCCTTTCCTCCATTAAAATTCAAAATACATGCAAACAAGAAAAAATCAATTAATTTTTCAAAAACATACTTAAACCTGTAAAATGGTTGCCTATGTACCTTGTATGGAATATGTGGAATATGCTTGTGATTGTTATATACATTTCACTTTGGAGAAGCCCCTTTTGACAGGAATATATGAAAGGATCACATTAAGAAATCTGTCTTTCTAATTTTTTGATAAATATATGCTACAGGAATTGTAAATTTAGTACCAATGTCTGGTAGGATTCTTTTCTGCAGCCAGAGAATTGGTGAGGAATCAACCTTTATGGGTGATAATTCTAAGCTATCAAGCCTAGTAATTAGACCCGTGCTTCTGCGTAAATTATATTTGTCTAGTTCAGTGCCTTCAGTTTTACTTCTTATACTGCAGCTCCATATTGCATTTCTAATCATTACTTCACCCCAGCGTTTTAAAAGCTTTCACAGCTCCATGCTACCAGCTGTTGTTTTCTTTCTTAATGCATTTCACTTGCAAGGAAAAAAAACCCAAAAAAACCCCAACAACGTCCCCCCAAGATTTAGATTTCTTTGTACCTCATCCTTACTGACTGCTTTTCAGCTCCTGAAATTAATGGAAACAACGACTTTTTGCATTAGTCAGCAATACTTTAGGACTTAAACTTCATAAGGAAATCAAACATAGTGAATGAGTATATTGTCTTTTGGAGGCACTGATCTGATTTCTTCAAGTTTGCAGAATTTTGGACTTCATGATTTTAGGTGATAGAATACTTTTCTAAATGATCTAAACTAAGTCAAATTAACCAACTCTTAAATGAAAGTTAAAATACATGTAATCTATAATTTGTTCCAATCCAATAGACTATTATTATATTTTTAGACTATTATTATATTATTATAGACTATTATTTAGTCTATAAATTTATAGATTAAATTTAAAAAATAACAACAGAAAAATCTGTCAAAACAAAGACAAAGCTTATATTAAAACTGGCATATTTTTTTGTCTCTTCATGTTATTTGACATGCAGAAAACAACAGCTGCACAGCTTTTGTTAACATACATGCACAGATGAACTGTGAATACTCAGTAAGGAAATACAAATTATCAGCACACAAACCGCTGCATCACATCATTCGCCATAGTTACATGAGAACTGCAGGTAACACTTCTCTACTGACACTTGTAGTTGTATAAAGCTCACAGAAGTTATCTCACAGACTTGGCTTTCTTTTAAAAAAAAAACAAATCTTAAGAGTGTATTAGAGCGTATAAGCCTAGCATCTAAAAAAGGTCTGCAAAATGTATTCTGCCATAAACTTTCTGTAGAAAAGTAACAAGAACCATAAAATATAGGTCTACAATACACATCTGAGAAAAGGTAAGTGAACATTTTCAAACCTAAACAAACAAACAAAAAAAAGCTTAGGGAAACTGTGTATGAAGTTGTCTGTAAAATTTTCTGCTTGAGACTTCACAAAAGCAAGTACTACATTCTTAAGTAAAAGCTTAGTGTTCTGACTATAAAAGACATACTTTAAAAAAATCCAACAAAACAAACAAACCATGGTGTACCAAACTTTCTTTGTTTTTCAATGGAGAACATACATGAATCCACCATTTTTCATTTTAATGTAGATTGCAGAACTACAATGAAGTATACATGGAAATTCTTAGCTTTTCTGTAGTTCCTGTGCATCAGTCCACAAGCTTCAGAGGCAATAAAAATTATTACTGTTGCACAATATATAACAAAGTCCTAATGACTCTTACCTCACAGTAATGCAAATTTTCTTGTTTAAGGCCTTTCCCAGAGAATGGGAAGATACTCAAATATTTCTTCTTCCCATTAGTTTTCAGTTATGTAGAATGGTGCTGAGGCTGAATCAAATGTCTCAGTGGAGGATTAATGATTTAGCTGGTAGCAGAAGTGGCATAAGACACATGTAGGATTTGAAACATAACTTTCAGATTTAAAAGATGCATATTCGCACATTCTTGTGGGTTCTCTAGAGCTGACTGTAATTCTAGTTTTCAGGTAACCGTTACAGGTTTCTGTGTTAAGATATAAGCAACATATCAATCAAGTCTAACTGCCCACAGAGAAAGGCTTGGGGAGGAGGGAAAAAGCCAAGCATGTTTAGCGAAAACAGCGATGTTTCCAATAAACACAGACTATTATGTTAAGGTAGAACTGTGCAATGCTTTCTGAGAAGAGGTCTTATCTTTGCAAGTGGACTTTAAAAAGATATTCCTGAAGAATATTCCTAAGTAGTAATTATAGACTATGTGTTGTAATTGTGTAAAATTGTGGCTTTATCTCTAAGTAGGAATATTATTAACATACCAGCTCTACTCTTGTAATTTCCATGAGAACGTGCCAAAGAATGATTTTGTCACCGCACTTTTTCCCAGACAGGCTATCTCTAGGAAAAAACAGTCATACTATTATTTTCCTTAGCTGTATCGCAATGTAGCAGTATGCTCAGGAACATTTCTTAAAGCTTGCCTAATTTTGAAAATACTCCATTCCAGCATCTTAGCTTGCTTTGTCTCAGAGCTGTTCCTTAGAGCTAGAAATTGCTGTGAGTATGAAGTATCATAGGCCATTGTCACATGTTAAATTACTGTTTTTATCCATCAAATATTAAAGCTGCTCAGTACTGACCTTGAGCACCACTTACACTCCCAGAGCCATAGTCCTTTTCTAAGTCAGCAGGGTACAGCTGGCACGAAGTCAGCTGAGCAATCAGGTTCATACCTGTTTACAGAAGTTAAGTCTCTTAAAAGTGCTGTGTCTCACAGAGTACAACCAGAGGCTTGACCACTCTTGAGAAAGGTGTCTAACACCTGACTATTCCTACCAAGGAGTATTACCTGCTCATATTGATTTGCAGCAAAGAATTTCTCAGTAAGTATTTCCACTTAACATCTACTCTCATGGAACCTGTGTAGTGGGAGATATTTATGAGTTGCTTTCAGCTTAAAAATAAATCACCTCTAATTCCTCTAAGCGAAATCAATCAAAAGTCTTTAAAAAACGGACTGGTTGTTTGGTCGATTCTGGCAGAAAAGTAAACAGCACTTCAGCTTTTCTCCACCATTAAGGTCTAAATGGCCTAGAAAGTAAATCAATATCTCCAGTCAGCCTTCTGGCTATTGTTTAGCCAGTAGATATGGATTTTCTCTAGCTTACTGCACTCCGTTGGGACTAACCTGTAATCCTCAGAGAGTAATAATAAGTTCATTATCTAGTTCAGCTCTGTGTTGTACATTTAAATGGACCACATCCATCAGCAGCACTTGTTAAAGTTAAAGGACAATGACATCCCATTCAACCTATTTCACAATGAAATACTTGCAATACCTGATGGAGAAAATTATTGTAAAAACCTTATTTGCTGTCAGGTTATTAAAAATGAAATATCACAAATGAGGTAAACAGTAAATAAGGATTTTTCCTTATGTAACGTTGTTTCTTTGTTAATGAGTTAAATTGTGGTGAAGTTTATTTCTGTCATACATCATGAAATCCTTCATTATTCATATCAATCTGTTTCAAATATTTCTGGTTAAATACCACTACAAAGCAGGCAGCTGTCAGAACCAATCAGTACTTTTTTTTTCATTCCTGAGCTACCAGATGTTTGCTGGACTAAAATGATTTTTCTTCCCTCTGCCTGGAAGTGCACAAGGAAGCTCTCTCATTTTTAAACACTGAAGTTTTAAAAGGCTCTACTCTCCGAGCACAGAAGCTCTGCTCTGCTCTCAGCCAGGAAGAGTTACAGTCTCTGATCTGAGCACTCTGTTTTACTGGGTACACACATTTTCTCTGATAAAGGTATACAGTCTATCACAGCATGACAAATAAAACATTAATTTTACAGCTTTTATACTGAACATTTAAAAAAAATACAAACTAGCAACTGTTCTCTAGATGATCTGAGCATTAAGAAAAAACACTTACTACTTACTAGTTGCTGTGACTAGATCCATACTGTAAATTATGCACATGAAGACTGCTGCCTGCTAGGGAATGTGCTGCATTTTATCTACAGCCTCATACTCTGCCCTCATGGATTATACAAATATACATAAGAGTCACAGCCACAACTGTTTCTTTTCTCTAATTCAAGAACTATTAGATAGAATGAAACAGGAAAAGGATGAGGGCTATGGCTCTATTCAGGCAAGTGGTTTGAAGAGCAATAGTTCCTATAATAAGTAACCATACTTTTTTTTCTTTCAGAATTGCCTATCCGGATTGCAATCACATTCAGCTGAGTGACAGTCTTCAATTCAAAAAGAGCTGACATAGTCCTAAAAAAGATTAAGGAACTTGATCCTTAAAACCAATCTTCTAAATTCAGAGGAAACATCCAAACAGCAATGCTGTACGGAAGGACAAATAGAAATTTATGACAGTGGCAATTCCCAAGAGGCAGCTTTAGTCTCTGGTGAGCTGCTGTTCGTACTGGGATCACCACTAGGTGACAGCTGGAGAGCACCCAGAGTTCCCCTGCTATGTCCTTCCTAACAACTCTGCTCTGTTCTAAAGCAATTCACTTGGTTTGGGAAAGTTTTTTTTGATTACTCCACACAGCACTGTAATGAAAATCAATAGAACTTAAGTTCCTAAGTACATCTCACTTTAAAAGAATCTATTAATATTGTGTGAAATAATGCTTATACAGCCTAAAAATGGAGCCTTAAGGTCTTCTGAATGTCACTAATCTTTGGCAGAGAGTGAGGTCTGGTGGAACAAGTCAAAGAGATCAAAGCCATGGAATGAAGTGCCTGAAAATGCATTCTAAAAGGTGTCCTTCCAAAATTATTCACAAACGTTTGCCCTTGTAATATGCAAAATGTAAATCAAAAATAGTATCTCCTCTGCTTTTTCATAGGACTTGGGGGTTCACATTATCCCCAAGTAGGGATATTTGTTTGCTTTTGGTATTGTTATTGTGGGATTCTGTTCCCTTCATTGTATTTGTTCTCATGGAATTGTAGTGGCATTGACTTGTGAGAGAATTCTTTCACCAGCTCATTATGTCTACTGATGGGTACTGGTATTCTTCATCACTACTTGCAGCTTCTGTGCCTTTTAATACGTCATCTACTAAACCAAACAACCTTTTACAATTTTTAACAATAAACAACATCTCGTGCAGATGCTTGCTATGATCATCTCATAATTTAATCTTCAGCTTTTTATGATGAATAATTAAGATCATTCATCACTGCTTGGTGGATTTTTCCCATCTTTTAGCAATTTTTGCCGCTATTTCAGAAACCTTTGAAAATTTCAATGTTCTTTTTAAAGACTGGACACTAAAACTGTATAAAACATCACAGTAGTGTTCTCATGAACACCACATAAATTTTAAAGAATGACCCTCCTACATATGTCTCATTCTCCTGTTCATAAAGCCAACGTCCTTATTGTCTCTTCAAACCACAGAATCACTCTTAAAAGTTCCTGTTCAGCTCATTACCAAGCACAACTACCTAGTCCTTTCCAGAGTCAGTGTTCTCTAAAATAAAAGTTCATCATTCTCCACACATGAGCTACATTTCTATTTTCTAGATATTTGACCTTCCATTTAGCTATTTTAAGAACAATTAATCCAGACAATTGTTATTGACATTTCTTAAGTATTATTTAGCACTTTTCCAATTTTTGTAAGACAAAAACTTTGCTATCAATGTTTCCTTACAGCTCCCTGACAAAGACATTATGTTCCACTGTAAGAAATAATTGCTTATGTCTGTACAAATATTTTGGGCATAAAAATGTATAATAGTAATTATACCTACAGATTAGCCTTTGTAGAGTGTACATTTATTTTGCATAACATGCTTATAAAAAAGTTATTAGAAACAAAATACAGTTAAAATTAATTTTGGCTTTCATGTAGCATATTATAGACTCCTTCCAGTCAATATCTTTTTAATCTCCTGTTACATTAAAAGGTGCTGAAACCTAGATGCTGTTAAAGAAAGTAAACTTTTAAGATACTTGTTTGATATAATATCTTCTTTGTTCAGTTTTGTATCCATACCTCCTTCCTATTTAGTACTGGTTTTCTGCAGGAACTAAATCCTCTTCACAATCTGCATAATTTGATAATTATTTTAGGCACTTATAATACTTTCATATCCTAATAGCTAGTAAGGGAACTTACACCCCAACATCTTGTATCTACAATGAAATCTGATCCTGCTAATTCAAAAATAAAATTCACGTGCTTCAACGAGGTCAGTATCTCAGTCTTGATCTTTCAAGGCATTAGCATAATGCGCTCGAGTCTGATTTTAGCATTGTTCTTTCCTTTGTATAATGCATGTTTGTAAAACTTTCTTCTGTGATTTTAGCCCGAAAACAAAACAAACAAAAAAAAGCCAATTTCGTTATTTTTAAATGTGATTATGTTAAGAAAATGAGCTTTATATAAACATTCTGTTATTTCTTCACTTATCCGCTCCTGCTGTCTCTCAGGTCTGCAGCAGAATGTTTTACCCAAATGCTAGGACTCAGGAAGGCAAGTTCTTTACAGAGTTTTGTTGATGAGGTGTCACAAGATACCAAAAGCTGCCCATAGATAAGGGTTTAAGTAAATAATTGAATATTCAAAGCTGATCATTCTCAGTTGATCCATATATGAGTGGAAATTCTATGATACAGCCAAAAGAGAAAAGCAAGAGTCTCACCAACGTACATAAAGCAAAATGGAATCAAAGGTACCAAACCATTGCAAGTGTTAAAAATTATCAGAAGCACTCACAACTCATGAAAATTGTTTAGAAGTGGAGGTAAATAGACTTTTCCTAGGGCAAAGACCTCATGGGTAGCACAGCTTCAAGATGCATCTGTTTTTCTTTGCTGTCCTTAGAGAATGTGAGAAAGTGGATTTTATTCTATGAGATAAGCAGTGTGCCCCTGGGTGCTGGCAGAACAGTTACCTCTCCAGCTAGACTTGGTGGAGACCATCCTGACAGCCCTTAGGCACTGAGGGAGAGGTAGTGAGGAGAAGTGACTTTAACCATGCTGGAAAATGGGAGAAAATCACCTAATCTGCAACTCCCTTGAGACATTCTTCACTTGGGAGCAGGCAGACAGCTGTTGAACTTGAGAGACTTCTTAACTTGCTAACATGGTTCTTTTGAAAAGGTTTCTCAGTTAGATGACATGACTCTGGGAATAAGGTGCTTGTGCAGGTCATGTAGCAGGCTTTTGCATAGTTTACATAGCTCAGAATACGATTTTTAGCATGGTTTCCTTTGACATTAAGGCTTCTGCTGAATGCAATGCAGTGTCCTGGCCTCGTACTCCCTCTGGGACACTGTGTCAGTTCAGTTGGCCTTGGGCTTCTGGCACAAGGAGTTCTGTTTTACATTACTTGACTGAAGTCTAATCAAAGTACACATAAAGAGATGGCAAAGAGCAATAAGAGGCAGAGGATCCAAGTAAACTCATTGGTGAAGAACAGAGCATAGGCAATCCTGCCACTGATGGAGAAGTTCAGGATGTCCAGCAGAGGCCACCAAGGTGGCATTTGCCCTGTGTGAGGAAAGGCTGACGAAACTGGACTTTGTTCAGCCTGGAGAGGAGGCAGGGGAAGAAATAACAGCCTGCTCGTGCCCATAGGACTGAGCCAGGTTCTTCACAATGAAGACAGAAAGTGTATGACAGAAAGAAAGGGAGGCATAAGTTGAAATAAGATTTGACAGGACACTTTTTTTTTTTTTCAACAGACAGCTGAGGGAACAAGAATAATTTGTCTAGAAAGGCTGTGCAGTCTCCATCCTCTCAGATTTCCAAGGCCAGACTGCATAAAGACTTGAACAACATGGTTGCCTCAGAGTGGATTCTAGGATCTGGGCATGGGCATGAGAGAGACCTGAAGTCCAGGATGATATGTGATGGCTCTGTGACTATGAGCAGAACTGTGAATCAAGAGGGTAAGGGCCTGTGTACACTCCACTAAAAATCTACACATGTACCTAAGAGAATCCATCACTGTTAGACAAGAGTATAACCAACTATTTATGGAAAACAATTACTGGAAGATATCAATGACCTTCAACCTCTACAAACCTTGCAACAGGGAAAACAAACAACACAAGAAACACCCAATATTACAGAAAACAATCTGCTAATCAACATGCTATTGATCCCTTGTTTGTCAAGGTCATTTAGTGTTTTAAAAAATGATCTCACACTAAATCTTTAAAGAAAAAGTGGGCTAATTTGATTTACAAAGTAAAGTGCTATTAATTATGGAGGACAGTCAATAAAAAAGCTGATTACTCTAAACACAAGGCAGATCTTATGGCCTATGATTTATGATGATGATTATGATGGCAAAATATTTGCAGTTCTCACTATCATCTAACTTTGGTTAGCTGGAACAAAAGATTCAGATAAGACATAATCAAGCATCAATACAAAGAGCATTAGGAGAAAAATAACCTTTAGAGCAGTAAAAGCATCTGGATTAAGAACAGTATACAACAAGAAAAGAATGATCTGTTGTTTCTTTTCCAATGCAGAGCACACAAACCTCTCCTTTTTTAAGATCAGAGCCAGACTTCTGTCTTGCTGTTGATGTTTCCTTTTGTATTACAGTCTCTAAACGTCTAAGCTACATAACCAGACATCTCAATGGAGTGCAGCACTCATCTAAAAGGATGTACTCATTGCAAATTTTCCCATTTGGGATTATTAGTATGTCAATAAAAGTTGGCAGTTTCTCTCACAACTAAGGCAAGCCTTAGATTTTACTAAAAACACCTTATGGGACATAAAAACATTCAAAGGCCTGATTCCCTTTTAATAAAGGCATATTATTTGATCCTTAAGTTAAAGATTAAAACCAACATATCAGATATTATAATTTATAATATTTAACCTTAAGTAAATGCCATAAATCAGAAAGAAATTATACAATTTAAGCCTAGAAAAAAGAATCAGAAGAACAAAAATTATTTAAAGAAGAAAATATATTTGAGATTAAAGAGTAGAAAAATGAAAAAATTGGAAAATGTATCACAATGTATGCAGTTTAGCTTTTACGTTGTTTTTAGTTTGTGAAGTGATAATGGGATAATTCACACTTAGAATAATTGTTTCAAGTTACCAACAGACAAAGAGAGAAACAGTATTGGTTATGGCAGGTCATATTTTCCAACTTTTTCTCATAACCACAAGATTTAAAGCATGTTTCTGTCACTGAGGTAATCAAAGGGCTTCAAAAGTCAACATCCATAGCCTGCATTTTCAATATATGTCTTAATTCAGTCTGGATTTTACAGCCATTTTTTTAACATAGTTATTTATCCTGCAGAGCTTAGAGAGAAGAAAAGCCAATTTTGAAAGAACTTATTGAACTTCAGTGTACCAAAATAATCTTCCCTTGCGCACAAGCAGTTGTTTGAAGAAAGTATCATTAATGTAGAGTTGCAAGGCACTGGCAAAACAGTCTTAACTAAACTTATGCCTATCACTAAAAGCTTTCATTGTGTTTGCTTTGTTTTCATGTGAACAACATGGCACTTAATTTTGACAATCTGTCACTTTTCTAGGATGTTCTGAGAGCAGTCAGAGAGAGCAGTACTTTTATGTTTTCCATCAAAAGCCTTACGATGCAGAACTGCTTGTCTTCTATTAGAGTCCTTGTCAAGCTCAGTGAGCTGTTCAGGCTGAGGGAGGACTATGTCATATTGTTTCAAGCTCACATGTCAGCTGAGAGAGATATAGATCTGGTGGTTTCTATCAGCATTACTGCTTGCTTGTGCACTCATATATAGCAGATATCTTTGTTTGCAAGTTGCCATTGAATAGTGCTGCAGTGCTAGTACAAGCAATCTATAAAAGGATAAGGTAGGAAGGGGCTGCATGGCATGTCCTCCACCAGCCTGCTCTCCTGGAGTAGATGTTTGCCCCTGCAAAACCACAGAGGCAAACATGGGGTAAAATACTGACAACTCCAAACACTGTAAGTTGATACAGAGTTGGCAAATCACTTGCATAATGTTATTCATCAGCTCTCATTTTTAAGTCTAATGGAAAGTTGTATTTTTCCCTAGATTTAATTTTCTTTTCACTATTGAGTAATTATAAAAGTATCAGATAATTTCTGAGAACTTTCCCAGAACAATATATCTGTATGTTGTTTCCAGTTTCATAAAGTTGTAATCCTAAAATAAAGTCTTTCCTTAGAGAAATTACTTTCTAAATCTCTCTCAAGGTAAAAAAAAAAACAACAAAAAACCAACCAACCAACCAACCAAAAATCAACACAAAAAACCACACCAAAAAACTCCAAACCAAAACAGAAAGAAAAAAACTCAAACAAAAAAATACAGTTTAATTTTTCATATAAAAAGAAAATTAACTCATTATAGCCTGAGCAAAAGAGGGACCCATGACACCCACAAACATTACTCTATTATTAGCAAGAAACCTAAAAGTATGTAATAATTTTGCATTAATTACATAAATAAATGTAAAAAGTTATTTTATGGAAAATATGGAAAAACCCTCTTTTGGCTTTTTACCAGAAATAACATTAATTTGAAATTCATGCATCATTCTTTCTGATGTTAAACCTCTGCACAGGTGATACTTTAAGCTAACTTAAAAACAGAAAGATGATATAACATCTTAATTTAAATATCTGTAAACTAGTACTCTGAAGATACCTACCATTCTTTGATGTCATTTTAAGTGCAAAATAATCAATATAATTATACAAAATTACAGAAGATATCATGTTTAAAATGAATTGATATAACTTAACATCAATCAAACTACCATATGTTCCTAAGATCTACATCAATAGCATGTCTTGTGTATGAGCTTAATCCCATTCTCAAGCCCAGACTTGCCTTGTTTGCAGACTATTGTACATCCGTGGGAGAGTTCAAGGGAAAACTGTGGCTGTTTCATGTTTCTGGACTCACAGATGAATCACCCAGGTGCCTTCTCAGAAGGCTTGAGATTCAACTAAATGTACAGGACTACAGAGCAGTAGTAGCATCTGTGCAACACACAGTACAATCTAGCCCATGGCAGGATCTGTGCTCTACAAAGTATGATATATATTACACACTATAATCTGAGACAGCAAGCTATCACTGCCAGTGCACATTAGTTCCTTAGGAGCGGATGGTAAAGCTACACACAAATTAGATTGTCTGATACATCATTTGGTCTGTTACTGTGTCCTCAAATCGTACCACAAGTATGAAGTCCTATTCAGATAGGAGCTTCGCTCAGCTGTGCTCTGCATCCCACAGGCTGGAAACATTTTTCTGACTACATAAATATACACCTTCCAAACAAATGCCCTGACTTTGAAGAGAGCTCTCTTACAGAGATCAGGTACTCCAAGGAGGCTCACTTAAAGTTATTTATAAGCCTAATTTTAAGAACTTATTCTCCAAAATCAAAGTGCGACTGACTAGATGGTCACAACAGCAAATTTTTTTTATTAGAATATTTTCATTGTCATTCTTATTATTCCTACAGCAATGAGAAACCTCTGTCATGGAAGAGGACAAATTTGTGTCAGAAACACAAAACAAAAAGATGGTCTGTGAATCAGAAACCTCTTACATTTAAAGGAAATGTAGGTTTTGGGTCTTCCACATTATTGATCAGATTAAGAGGCTTCTGTTCTCTGGAAGGACAGAAGATTTCCGAGAGAATGCCAATGTTATTATTTCTTATATAATGCTGTTTTCCAATTTGGAACAGCAGTATTGCCAACTTTAATATGTAAAAAATCATGCACTGGGCCTCAAAAAGCATGACATTGGAAAAAATATATTTGGGTATTTTATATTTGTCCTTTGCTACTTTGCCTAAGGGAGCATTCAAACCATGACATTCTTTACCACAATAAAGACAAAAAACTCCACATTTGCAACTGAAAGTAAACTTTTCCGACAAGGAATTTAGGATTGAGACCAGAAATATCCAAACACACCAACATTTTTAATTAAAAAATCAATACTATTTGCCAGTACTGGAAACAAAAAGCCTGCATTCCTTGAGTCACTTGTAACTCAAGGACAGTCTCATAAAGTCCTTGGGTAAGACTTTCTATTTGCATAGGGAGCTCTTGCAAGGAGCAGGCCAAGATTCATATGAAAAAAGGGAAGAACAATGAGGACTAAGAATGAGACCAATATTATTGTGTGTTACTTAAGAGGGTAGTATTCTCCTCCAATTTGCATTTATTTCATATTTATTCCTCATGTCATTTTGAAATGGTTAGAGATTATTGTCTGACTGAACATGTTTAGAAAGGAGATTTAGGAAGCCATGGTGAAGGAAGCACAGGAAGATTGGAAAAAGTTAAGGTGTGGCATCTGGACAGATTCAAACTACATCTGCAGGTATAAAATTCCAGTCAGATACTACCTTGACAAGAACAAGGCAAAGACATGGTATTATTTTTACTATCAGAGATTAGGTAGCAACATTGCAAGTCAAGACAAAAGCCAATATTAGTTTCCTGTGCCTCATGCCTAGTGGAATGTGTTTCATTATTTGCCTAAATTACCCATGAAAAACAACAACATACAGTTCTTTAACATCAATGCCAAATGTCCCAGAGAGGGAACACACCTGGGATGTCAGCCAAACAACCCACCGTTTTAGCCAAAAATGATCTATGATCACAACATCCATGTTTGAAGCTCCACGAAGGAAGGGAAAGAAGAAGGAAAAGGGGAAGGGAACCTCAAGATTATTTTTGGGTTTTTTTAACACAAGTTTTATGAGAAAAAAAAATTATTTTGTAGATAGGGCTGATCTTCATTAACAATGATCTACTGCTATAACTGCAGGATGATGGAGAGAATTTTGACTTGGTGAACCAGCTTCAAAAAACACTCAGCTTTTGAAAACACAATACCTGAGATTCAGCTCCATTAGATATTTCTGAAATTTTTGATTTGATGGACAGTTTCTTTGAGGGAAAAAAAAATAATATCATCAGACTACAACAAGGATTTACAGCAAGAATATATGGCTGAAAATAAGAAGAGATCCAACAGCTCCACTGTAAATAAAAAGAGAAGCATGTTATGATGTTATGCCACATGCACTGCTTGGCATTCATTCAGCTCACTGTAGCTGAAAAGTAGCTGTAAGCATCTATGTTCCATTAACACTATGCTAATTATTATCATTGTCTCATCAGTAGTTTGTTTACAACAGCTCTGGGTGACAAGGATACTGAGATGCTCTGTCAAAGCCATCACCTGATGAGATTTTTATTGGCATAAGATCGTTTTTTTCCCATAGTCAGCTACATGACAAAAATCACTGTTTCATTAAATGCAAATACTATTGCCTGCCTTTGGCTTTTTATAATGACCCATATCTCGCATTGCATTAACTGGTTTCTTAGGTAAGTGAGGATAAGATAATCTATATCTCTTCTGAAAAAAATCACATTTTAAGAGTAAAACATCAAATGGACACATTGATGTACATTCCATGTACAAAAGATATAAAAAGAAATGCTTCTCTAACTAAAAGAGAAAGAAAGAAAATGTTTAATTATTCTTCATAAATGACACTTACATACAGTTGCATTACTGAACATTAGGAATTCATTTTAGATTAGGCTTTGCTTATGAAAATATTCTGGTTTTTCCTACTTTCCTTCCTTAACTGTCCATGCTAACACTGCTTCCAAAAAAAAAAGTATGTTCTAGCAAGGTAAATCCATAGCCACCTAGGCACACTGCTGGCTCATGTTCAGCCCGCAGCTGACCAACATCATCAGGTCCTTTTTCACTGGCCAGCTTTCCAGCCACTCTTCCCCAATCTTGTAGTGTTGCACAGAGTTGTTGTGATCCAAGTGCAGGACTTGGTACTTAACCTTGTTGAACCTCATAATGTTGGCCTCAGCCCATCTATCCAGCCTGTACAGATCCCTCTGCAGAACCTTTCCACCCTCTCATCAGATCAACACTCCTGCCCAACTCGGTGTTTTCTGCAAACTGACAGGCTACACTCAAATCCTCTCTTCCAGATCATTATCATTCTTCTGCTACATTACTAATTAGAGATGTAGCTACAGGAAGGAAAAGCAACATTGCGGTTCTGGTATAAACCTGGCTTTAACAGTGCTTAGCTATTAAGTTAAATCACCACGTGTCATTGAGCCAAACGCGATTCCTTTTGTAACTCTTGGGCCAGCATTTCAAATGTGCATAATGTCAACCCAGTTTACGTGAAGCTACAGTTGATAGTGTTGCTTATCACCACCATAAAGTTAGGCTCACCAAGTCTTTCCATAGTGGAACTGTTTGAGAAACACTTACGCGATTAAACAATAATACCTTTTGTATGAAACAGTTGTCTCCCCTGTATCTACCTTTTTAATGATCATGCATGATTCACATCAGAGGAAATCCTCATATTAACTACTGCAGAAGGCTTACTTTTTGAAAATGTACTGTGGATTTCACATCAGTCCTTGCCACATAGTCACAAGCAGATCAGCCATCATAAAGGATAGTAAACAGAAGTTTGAAACTACAAGGTTCTGTTTCACATAACAGATTTTAATATGCCTTAAACAAAGAATATCCTTTAAATGGTCATGGACCATTAGACACATACATGGAAGGTACTAAGAAACAATAAGTAAAAAAAAAAAAACCCACAAAAAACCAAACCAAACCAAACCAAACCAAACCAAAAAAAATTCAGAGTAATGTTTAAAATTCTATACTTAAAAATCATGAATGAAGATGAGGAGTAATTACATATAAAGAAAAAGAAAAGAGAGAAGGCACAGCCCAGTGAAGCCGACTTTGTAATAGAATTACTTGCCTTCTCCACAAGCATATTTCCAGACACGGGGCATCGAGACTAACAGAACTCACATCAACCATTTACAAAGCAGGAGACAGATAAGCATCTTATTCCATATATTTCTCTTTTTGCTCAAATTAGTGATGTTTCAAATTTCATCATTATTTATTTATAAGTAATTTGTCTCCATTTATGATCTAAGAAATTTGGCAACTGAATATAAAAAAAATATTCCAGACCATGGTCTCAAGGACTTTTGTCACAACTTAGTTGGCTTATTTATAATTTCTTAGAAGAATTCATGGATGCTTGGAATTAGGCTTAATTTTTCACTTTTGCATCCAGAACAAAAAGAAGAATGACAACAACAACAGAAGAGAAATATATTTTTTATATTGACTGTCCAGGGAGTGTGCCTATGCTGCCACTTGGTACATAAAAAATCCTTATCATCATAATTTTTCTCAGCTGGGTTACAAGGCTTTTTCTGTTATGAACATATATTTTTGCTTTGTTTACTTTTGCAAATAGTAATGCAGATACTAAGACTAATGAAATCCATATGACTGTGACTTTTAGTGAGCTAGGACTAGGAAGGAAGCAAGAAAGTGTCATGCAAGTTTTGACTACACATTGGGCCAGGATTTTGGCCTAGAATTGATGGAGTTCTGGAAAAGATCTTATGACCTCCAGGATTCATCTATTGATGGTGCCAGAATCTCACAGTTTACTCCCTGTGAGTTCTCCCTCTTTGCTTTGGGACAGAATTGGAAAAGTATCTCCTGAATCCATAAGTACACTTCTAAGAGAAGACATTCTGCTTAGCTTTGAACTATGATTAAAGGGTACAAGTCAAATGGACAATAGGGTGAGATTTTGTGTGTGTGTTTCGGTGTGCTTGTACTGAAAACATACCTTTCCATCGTCCTTTAATCTATTCATTACTTACCCAAAGGACTTTCCTAGCCTTTTATGATGTCAAGTTTCAGCAAGGAATGACTTTTTATGACCCTATTATAAACTCATAAAAATGAAGGTTTACAATGGAAAAACTAAGATGTTTATTTCTACCTTTAAAAGAAGGAGCTTTGGACTCCAGAGTGAACATTGCTTTTATTTAAAAATAGTCAGTCTTCACAACTATTTGACATTTTGTCTTGGAACTCTAAATTCTGTTTCCTACAGTTTCTTCAGCTAGATCTATCACTCTTACAACAAATTATGTGCCTTTCCCTTACCAATGAAGTCTTATTCTTCTCTGTAAAATGTGTTCTACATTTAAACTTGTCATTAAAAGTTGAGTTAGGAATGAAGTTGTTTACAAAATTTAATAATGAAAAACACGTATCTATATTTGAGTTTTCAATAAAATGGAGGAATGAATGACTTAAAGCTTAAAAATTGATTTTTTTAAATGGGGTTTTAGAGGCAGAGAATTTTTAAATGGTACTAACTGATCTGCTGTTTTGTAAAAAATCCCCCAAACAGAAGAAGTCCCATGTTAAAAATAGGCCAGAGTGTTTTCAATGACAGTTGCATAAAATAATCCGTAGGAGTACTTAGTCCCTCCATTGCATTGATGAGTTAGTGCCTATAGAAAAAAGGGTTGAGAGATCATCTTACTGTGAGAGTGAGCAACATTATTCCTATCTAATATACAAAAAGTAAAGGAATAATTTCTACATACTACATCATCATTAATTCTTAACTAAATCCTTAATTTGGTTGAATTTGCAAGAATCTACAAGACATATTTTCACCATAGTAAAAAATGAACTTGGGATCTAAACAGTGATAAATTAAACAACATACACAATCCTACAAAGTCAGTACTTTTGTCAGTAAATCAAGCTCAAAACACACGCCTTGAATTCTGGTTATATGATGCTGTGATGTCTGGCAATAAAGGAACACCTTTAAGACTTAAAAAGATGACACACAAATGCATCGCGTAGCATGCCTAGTACATACAATACTAGGAAAATTGATGTGATATTGCAACACAAGCCCAGCATTACTCATTTGCAGATGTATTTTAAACAGTCATTTCCTATAATCTTTCTGTATTTCCTCCGCTGCTTTTGCTGACTTTCCCTATAATGAGTAGATTAAAAGGAAAGAAAATGGGCCTAATTCATTCTGTACAAATGCAAAAACGTCTCACAATTTTGTAAAAGCCCTTTTCTATAGATTTTTTTGGATGCACTGTAAAATGCCTCTACAACAAGAATATGAAATTATTATGGCTGCTTAAAACAGAATGATTAGGTCTAATCACAATTATGAAACTTCACGCAGAAAACAATCATAGTTTTGCTATTGTACAACCCTGATGTACAGTGTCTGGTGTGTCTATTCTGTTAAATTAGTATTATTCAGTTTGGGTTCTCTTGTATAAGCTTTCTCAGAATGGAGTCTACCCAATTTTTGTGATACTCTTTTGAAAATCTGAAATCCTATCCACACCTACCTACTCAAATGTACTAAAAGAAAACATTATATAAAGGAGTATGCATATAATGAGGAACACACAATATTACAGATTAGATTACATGAAATACAACCCGAAAAAACCCTTTTTGATAGTCATTACCATTGTCATCAGAACTTTCCTGAGTGCAGTGAATATTTGAATTTTCAAAGTATGAAATAAAATTTTAAATTCTCTCACTGCACCAGTGCATTTACTCATACTCTTATATCTAATTCATATATATTTCTACAGATTAAATAAAGAGCATAAAATAATACCACTGAAGCAGAAATTTTTCAGGGCAGCCACACAATTTATACAGTTAAGTTTTATCAAACTAGTTGATAATCTGTGCCACCCTCTTTTGATCAGAGGATAAAAGGATACAAATTCCTTATGATGACAAATGTGAAAGGAAACAAGGACTAACTTAGGAAATCACTGAAATCTTTCAGTTAGAACATTAAATATACTTAGGAGGAAAAGAGGTATGTCATAAGATAGTGTCTTATAAAATAGTTAGTAAATTAAATTACGACTAAACCAAATTAAATTGACAAAATTCTATTTTATATCATAGGATGTTAGGATTATTTCTTCCTTCTCTTTCAGACAATGTTATTTCCTATTTAATGTACCCATGAATCTACTTATTTTATAAAAGTTTCAAGAGCCCCTATGTTCAGGGAAGTACTTGAAGTTACATACGTGCTATACAGATGTCCTCGTGCTCATGTGTGAGGTTCAATAGGTATGTTAGGTACAAGGAAGCACTGCAAGGACCACACAGTTCACCAACAGATGTACATCAATATAGAACTGTAGGACTATAGGCAAAGACAAAATGACAGCTTAACAAGATAATGAAAAAATCTTAAGAAGGAGACATTGCTTGCCCAGTTTTTTATTAATCAATCACTACCTGCATTACGTGAATGATTCATTGATGAAGTTTACTCCTTCAAATGATTTATTAAAAACTAAGAAATTTGTAGATGAACTTAAATGGCATAACACCAAAAATTTCTTGTAGGGGGTAGAGAAAAAACCTGCACTGTGCCCTCTCCATCCTAAGGTTATCCTGAGGGTGTTTTTAGATGCCAGTCTCCTGGAGGGAACAAAAATGGTAACACAAATGCTGCATCCTAGGCTGGGCTGAGAGGAAAGAAGAGCCAACAGGTAAGTGGGAGCATGAACAATAAAATTAAGAAACACTGAAAACGGTCACTCCCATGTGGTGTGGGCATGCACATACAAGGTAGCTTAGTGACAGGGATAGTGTTAGCAGTCAGAGATAAGACAACATAAGGATAGACATCATGCACAGTAAGAGAAAGAGATCTGACACATAAACATCCTGATTTTTTTTTCTATACAATTATCAATTGCAATTACACATCAAAAGAAACAAATCTACCCCCAGTTGTGATGGATGAACATCTGCACTTTCCAGACATTCTTTTTCACAGGATTTCTTTGCAATAGAACAACCAATCAGTCATTTAACGACAGCATTATAACCCATTATGTTCAAGAGTCAATTACTCTAAGACCTTACAGTTTTAGCACATACAATATGTCTAAATTGGATGCAATACTGTGGATCAATCAAATTCAAAATTTGATTTGAATCAGACTGTATAAGGCTACAAATGATTTATCATTTGAGGGAGTAGGGAGGAGAAAAGAGTCAAAATTACAAAACACCAAATAGTCAATGAGCCCTTAAAAAATTAACTACTTCTTTTATTGACACATGGCCTGTACACAAACAAGGTAATTGCAGTTTAAAGAAAGCGTCTGGCACTTTTTCCATTTGTAACAAAGCCCAGAAATCAGCAAATACTGATTAGTTAATTGGAACAAAGCACAGAGCAGCACATGGAACTAAGACCATATGTGAAAATGGGATCATCACAGGGAGGACACTAAGGGTCACAGGACATACATCTGTAGGAAATCAGTCTTCATTAGTTCAATTGCGTATGGATCCATTTGTTAGTATTATGGTCATCTCTGGATGTTCAATCATTAATAAAATGGAGTTGCACGTTACTTTTTAGAAATGAAATACAATATATATGTATTCTGCCCAAAGAATGAGGGAATCACTAGAAATTCACATCAGATGTATTATTTACAAATGTTACATTTTGCATCATCTTGACATTTGCCTGTTTATAAAGGCTATGCCTGATATATCTCAGAGGACAATTCCTGTAGCACTAGAAAAGAGGCTATGTTTCACCTCATGGTCAAAATAGTTGCAACTTCATTACTGGAAAATAAGATCTTCACCAGCCATAAGTGAGTATTACTCCATCAAAATCAATACTGCTGATTGACTATAACAGGAGAAGTGTCAGAAACATACATCAAAATCTCTCTATAATTTTCCTTTTATTTTTTTAATAACTAATACACCCAATCACTTTTCACAAATCTGTGTGTCTTGAATGGGAATAGCCGGAATTTAATCAAATTATATGCAAGTAGGCATTCATTAAAACACAGGCCAAAAGACGGGCCAAAGTGCATACATTTAGTTTTCAATTGTGATAGAGAGGTGCTGTAAGCAGCACCAGAGAACGGGAAAGGCTACTTGGATACTGAAACAGCATGAAAAAAGTTGACAATGACTGTCAGATGAGTTTATAAACACGTGATCAGATCTGAAAAGCCATCTGTTTTAGACAAATTAATAGTATGACACCAAATACATGGCAGTGTTAGCTAAAGGTAAATTGTACAAATTCAAAAACCAGAGGTGATATTCTTGCTCTATCGTTAGGCTAGCTGGGATTCTAGAAACTGGATGCTGATAAAATACTTACAGAAATTAAATGGAATGGAATTCAGTTATGGTCCTGTTTAATAGCAATTAATGAGTACATACTGCCTTTCTCTTACCATGAAAAGTTGTCTACTGCCTTCAGTTTTGAGTGCCATCACTTAACAAAATAAACTACTTCAATAAAAGACTCCTAGTTTCTTCAGGAAAACTCCACTTCTACCATTAGAGTGAAATGTCTGCATTAGTTCAAAGTAACAGGACAGATGGAACTTTGATTTGACCAATATAAAAAGGAAAAAATTAATTTTAAAATGCAGGAATCTGTGATATATGCATGATATCTTTCAGGTATGTTTATAACAAACCACTAGGTTTCTTCTTTTCTGAAACTTTTTTTTTGATACACATGTAACCCTTCTCAGATGAAGAGCTGGTTCTTCCCTCTCTTTGTCTAAATATGGATTGGCTATAAATAAATAAAGATTTAGTTTAGATATTAGCCAGCACTCCGGATACCACTAAGTTATCTGAAGTACCATTCTTGTTCATGTTATCAAAAGTTAAATCAATTGCCCTCTCGGGAATTTTTACTCCAGGCCAGCTGTGATTTTCTTGCTACCTTAGCAGCACAGACAAGGATCAGCCTTCTGGGTTCACTTGGAAGGGTTTGGATTTCTTAACCTGAGTTCTTGATGTTTTGGGGTTTTTTTAATTCCTCATATTGCAGATATAGGGCTGCTGGTGCCTGTGATCACATCTCCATTCTTTCCATCACACAATACGATTTTCGGTGTCCCATTATTTAACATAAATGTCTGGTAGCAGGTAGAGAAGTATGTCACAGTATTGGAGATCTGATGATCCATGGACATTTTTGAGTAATTTTATTGCAATGTCTTCTGTGACAGCAATGAATTGAATTTGGTGCCCCAGATGTTTACTTCAGTCACATCTTTACAGATCAGAAAAATACAGAGCAACACTTCCCTCTGCTTTCTGGCCATCAGTAGTTCAGAGACTTTCTGTACTGGAAACTAGACTATAATGCTTAAGAGCTCTTGATCTCCATCTTCCATCTGTTTGCTTAAATGCTATGTCATTCTGTGGATTGGCAATTCTAAGTCAGGAGGGTTTGAACTATTCCCTCAGGTTATTCTTTCGGTCTATTTTATTAAAAATATGTTTTTGTTACTACAGTAAAAAGAAATTGAAAGCTAATAGATTTGACTCTTCTATCCAAAATAAACCTCTGGATGGATACTTAATGAGAATGTGTATACCTGGGATAATCAAAGAAAGCAGATCCCTAACCAGCATAGGTTAGTGAGACAGGAAATCCTACATTTCTTACTTAAAGTTTCCATAAAAATTGAAGTTTTTGTCAATAGTCAACTCACGTTCTTTGTCAAAAATTACAAGATGCACACCCTTTCTTACTCAATATGATCAAATCTCTCCCCTCCACTTCCAGTATCAAAGATACTGAAAGATAGGATTCCTATTCTTTTTACAAGGAATTAGCTTTCTGTGGGCAAATCAATAATAAATTCTGTTGATAATGTTATTAGGGAAGTAGGGCAACCCAGATTGCAGATCTGTCTGGCATCAAAGTAGTGCATATTCTAAATTGCCGTTTAAAGTAAATAGGATGAGATGGTCAATAAGAGTATTTTTAAAAATCACTCAAAACTCAGGTCACAAAGCACCATACTTAAAAAGATGAGAAAAAAAAAAGGGAAAAAAAATTCCCCTCAAAACAAGTCCTACAACAGAATCTTCACCATATTCACCTGGCTTTTCTGGTACAGCTTAAAATATTTGCTGGGAAATTAATGACAAACTAGTTTTCATTACATTTTCAAATTCCTTTATGATTCCCTGTAAAATATAAAGGAATAGACTGACACCCATACAGAAAGCAGAGTCACACCATCACTGCCATACAAGTATGCAGATCTAAAGGAATGTTCCTGCCTTTGTGACTGTCTGGAAGCCACTATGAAGTCTTTGACTGCTTTAACCTCACCTGAAGATGAATTGCTGTGGAGCTAATAACAGTAATTATGTACCTTCTCCCTCTCTAAGAAGCATTTGCTCTACATCTCAGAATGGGAATTGTGAAGAACAAAGTTAAGCCTATGCATCTGCTCTTTGCTGAGTGCTGCCTTAATCTCCCATCCTGCTGTCCCACATAATTATTTTGTGGAGTGTGGGTAAAGAGAAAGACTTGGATATCATGCATTGCCGTTTTTCTTCTCAAGACATACAGTTTACACAATTTCTGGAACTGCTGCCCTTTTAATTCCTATTTTGCCACTCAGCCCAAAGAAGCATTCACCTTTACAATGGCATAAAACTACGTACAGTCCAAATTAAAAATTGCACTAAGCAAACCTTGTCAGGTTTCTCATTAGAAAATATGTTTTATTTACCAAATGTGATTGCACATGCAAGCTTTATTTAACTAGTTTATAATTTTGATTGCATACCTCCCAAATATGTTTTCCACTAGCGTAATTGTGTTAATTTGCATCTTGAAAGGGCACCTTTTCAAAACTGAGGATTTTATCAAGGTTATTCCTGCTGAATCACATGAAATTCACACACTGAGTTATAAAATTATCTTCAATATTTAGCACTGACTAGGGAAAAAGGAGAAAAAAAATGTTCAAATTTTCTAACCTTAAAACAATTTAAAAAATTGAATATAAAATTGATTTTCAGTGATATAAATAGAAAAATAAACTATTTCTGGTTGTCAGGGAATTCTTAAAACCAAGACCTGACTGAATAGGATATGGCACAGGTAGAATCCTTTCCCCTAGATTAGAGATAACAATAGATCAACTGTACTAGTCAAGAGTTGATCAAGTGGTGGCTGTTCAACAGAAAGTTTAGCAATACATTACAAAATCACAGGATAACCTGAGTAGGAAGGGGCCCAAAAGGATCACTGAGTCCAACCCTTAGCCCTGCACAGAACCATCCCCAAGACATCCCTCAAACACTTCTTGAACTCTGTCAGGCTTGGTGCTGTGACCACTTCTCTGGGGAGCCTGTTCCAGTGCCCAACCACCCTCTGGGTGATGAACCTTTCTCCAATATCCAACCTAAACCTCCCATGACACAACTTCAGGCCATTTCCTTAGGTGTCCTGTCACTAGTCCCCAGTGAGGAGAGATCAGTGCCTGCCCCTCCTCTTACCCTCATGACGAAGTTGTAACTGTGATGAGAACTCCCCTCAGTCTCCTCTTCTCCAGGCTGAGCAAACCAGGTGCCCTCAGCCACTTTTCCTATGGCTTCTCCTCAATTCCCTTCACCATCTTCATTGCCCTCCTTTGGATACTCTCCAATAGCTTAATATCTTTCTTTTAATGTGGTGCCCCAAACTGCACACAATATTCGAGGTGAGGCCATCCCAGTGCAGAGCAGAGTGGGACAATCCCCTCCCTTGACCAGCTGGCAATGCTTTGCCTGATGCCCCCCCAGACATGGTTGGCCCTCCTGGCTGCCAGGGCACTGCTGACTCATCTTCAGCTTGCCATTGACCAGGACCCCCAGGTCCTTTTCTGTAGCACTGCTTTCCAACATCTCATTCCCCAGTCTGACTGTACATCCAGGGTTTCGCTGTTCCAGGTGCAGAATCTGGCACTTTCCCTTGTTGAACTTCATATGGTTGCTGATTGCCCAGTCCTCTAATTTGTCAAGGTCTCTCTGTAGGGCCTCCCTGCCTTTGAGGGAGTCAACAGCTCCTCCAAATTTTGTGCCATCTGCAAACTTGATTAGTATCCCTTCTAGCCCTGTGTCCAAGTCTTTTAGGAAGATGTTGAAGAGCACAGAGCCCAAGATGGAGCCCTGTGGAACCCCACCAGTGACAGGTCACCAGTCTGATGTCACCCCATTCACCGTTGCCCTCTGTGCCCGACCTGTGAGCTAATTACTGACCCACAACATGATGTGTTTTTCCAGCTGTGGGCTGGACAGTTTGTCCAGAAGGATCCTGTGAGAGACAGGATCAAAAGCTTTACTGAAATCCAAAAAGATTGCACCATCTGGCTTCCTGTGATCAGCTAGGTGGGTTACCTTGTCATAAAATGAAATGAGGTTTGCTAAGCAGGACTTTCCTCTCATGAAGCCATGCTGGCTGTGACCAATGACTGCACTGTCTTTGAGGGTTTTTTTAATACTTCCCAGAATAATCTTCTCTGCAACTTTACCAGGCACTGAAGCGAGACTGACAGGCCTGTAGTTTCTGGGGTCTTCCTTGCCCTTCTTGAAAATCAGGACAACATTCACCATCTTCTAGTCATCTGGGACCTCTCCAGATTCTCAAGACCACTCAAAAATCACTGAGAGAGGTTTTGTGATGACATCAGCCAGCTCTTTGAGGATTCTGGAATGAATCCCATCAGGCCCCACAGATTTTTAGGGATCTAGTTGGAGCAGCAGATCCCACACAGTTTCAGGGTTGACTGGGAATTGATCATTCTCGCAGTCGTGGTTCTCCAGCTCACGAGGTTCCTTGGTCCACCATCCATGTTGAAGACAGAGGCAAAGAAAGCATTAAACACCTCTGCCTTGTCTTTGTCCTTGCTGTGAGGTTACCATTCTCATCCTGTAATGAGCCAATGATATTTCTATAATGCCTGTTGTCAGTAATATATTTGAAAAAACTCTTTTTATCTTCCCTCCAGTTTCCGGACAGCTGCAACTCCAGCTGAGCTTTGGACAGACGAATTTTCTCCTTAAAGTGGCTAGCAGCACCTCTGTATTCTTCCCCTGTCAGCTGATCTTGCTTCTACTGGGCATACAGTCTCATTTTTTTGCCTTATTTTCCAGAAACGATTCCTGTTCAGCCAAGCTGGCCTTCTGCCTTGCCTGCTTCACTTCCAACATTTGGGAATTGCTTGCTCCTATGCCCTTAGGAGGTGATGTTTGAAAAGTGACCAGAACTGATGGACTCCAGCCCCTGCAAAAACATTTTCCCAAGGGGTCCTTGCTCACTAATATCCTGAGCAGTCTGAAGTCTGCTCTCCTCATGTCCAGAGTTGAAGAGTTGTCGGCACTTTTCCTCCTGTCAACAGAGATTTTAAACTCGATCACTTCATGGTTGCTGTGGCCAAGACAGGCACCTACCTCCACTCATGAGATCCACTCCGTAGCTCTTGTCTTGATTTAACTAACAGGTGATTTTGCACCCTTTTATTTAAACCACTGGCCAAGCTTGTATTTGTATTTTTTTCCTAAGAATTTTTTTTTTTCAAATCAGTACATAAGGGCTTCTTTTGTTTCAATGGAAATGCACATAATGCAGTTGTATTTTTTTTTTTTCAATTAGGACAAACTACATCAAGGCAAACTGATTTTTCATCTGCAAAATTTAGATTTTAATTCATATAACTTTGAGTAGAAAATAGAATAAACAGTTAAATTCGAGTGGCTTGTGAACCTACACAACTCTAAAAGACTTCTGATTAGTGACTACTGCTAGCTAGACCACTACCCACAACCTTGTTCCCTCTTAACTTCATGCACCCGTGAAAAGAGCAAACATCACATGGTGTGTGTGTGTGTGACATGTGTGTTTACAACCCCTTCTTAGGTATTGTTCATACATATGCCTCTGTGCAAGAGAACCACAGCACTTATTCTCCATTTTGGGCCTGTAGATTCTGCAAAATTGGGATAGGAGAAGAATGTGGTGTAGGCAATAATACTGGTATATCACCACATTGGCTTCTATATATGAGAGAGGTGGCTTTCTTAATCTAGAAATAATATTGTATGCAATCATTCCATAACACACACATCAAATCATTTGTTAAACACAAACTGTAATGAAATATCCCGATTAGCTATATAAAAAGATCCCTTTGGATATATTCACAGGTGACTAGTTTAATTATGTGGAATCTCATAAATTAATTACATTATTCCAAACCTGATGAGTTGTGTCACAGTAATAGCTAAGATATAGCTAAGATTTAAAAAAAAATGGGGATGTAACAGTCTACCTTGTTATCACTGTGTATGTTGTCACAGCTTTTCAGTGAACTGTGACTGAGACGTATTAGCAGGTCAAAAGGGCAAAGCTCTTCAATTTTTTAGAATTCTAGAAAATGGATGACATTCGAAGAAAAGCTTACTCCTAGCAGGGGACCAAACAGAGCGGTGGATTTTTATATATATTCTTAAAGAGGGAAAAAGAAAACAAACAAATGCAGGCACAGTTATTAAAAGGCTCTACTTCATGCCAGGCTTCTTCTATATGTTTATTGTGTGCAATTTACTGTTTAAACCCTCCATAAAGCTCACACAATGATTTGGATAAAATCAGAAAGAAAAGTGCTATGAATCTTGCTTCCTGGAGTGGCAGAGGTTGGGCCAGAGGTGAGATTTCAATGAATTACACTCATAAGCACCTATTAATTATTGATAACAGTACAGTTAGAGGCATTATTTTATCTCAAATTACAGCCATGCAATTGGATATTCACAGGAGCTCTCTCCAGCAGCTTTATGCAAGTGTTGGCAGCTGAATGAGGTTGGACCTGACTACATCTTTAAAGAAACCGATAATTAAATATCTCCCAATCATCTGGCCCCCTTTTTTTTTTTCCTTTTCAAAAGGTTAACACTTGAATGCTTTAAAATCTGAGTCATAAGAAAAAGATGTGATGACCTGCTAAACTTCCTAACCTTTATTACTCTTAAAGATATTTTTAACATCTAAATTTCCACAATAATTTTGCTAATGCTTAATATTTTTCCATTTAGCAAAGCACATTCTGCTTGCCCTTTGTGGCAAGACGAAGACTCAGGTTAGCAATGTAATAAATAGAGGAAACATTGCAATAATGAGAAAGATTAGTGAGTTTGTTGCAAAGGGGTTAAAGGAGAAACCTCACTACATATTTCTAGTTCATCAACTCATTTCTCAAATTACATCACATTTTTTGCTAATGCATGTCTTTGTAGCATACATAAAAAGTATGAAGTGTCCTTTGATAGTCAGTGCCCTGGGCTGAATTTCAGAGGATATGAATTCAGTCCTAGACTTCCTGGAAAATTATTTACATCTTTATAAACCTGTTTCACTATCTTTCACTATAAGACTTCATCTTATACGTTCACGGACTGTGAGAGAGAAATTATAAACACATAGAGCTAATGATGTAAATATAATTGAAATTTGGATTACCTTCCATAATTTTGCAATGTTTTCTAGGGTGTTTAAGCACAAATTTTTATTTGAAAGACAAAGCCAAACCTCTAAAGGAAACATTAAAACCAGAGATGGAGCAGGACATCATGGTTCCATAAGCATTTTTTCTTTCAATTTCCAACTGCCCAGAAATGCTTTGGATTGACGCTGGGTCTCTGTAAACCATCTACTTTCAACATGGCAGTGTAAGGAAGGCCAGTTCAGGTTTTACACAGAGCTGAAACAGGATTTCTACACTTACTTGCACCCATAAGTCTGTCTTTTAAACTGTGAAGAGCTTACTGTATATAGAAAGGTTTGCAGACTGCAAGTTGATGTGAGACCATCAAGCTTCTTCAGTACCATTTCAGTTATGGTATTTTACTTGTGTTAGGAATCCATTAGACAGGATTTGACACGATAATCCTGCTCTCTTTGCATTCCCTGCTTACCTCTGAAAGTCAAAAGTTCTAAGAGAAGACTTTGGCATACACCTCAGCAGGCTTGGGACACTGGAAACAAAGGTTCAAAACATATCCTCAGAATACCCCACCTATGTTACTCTCTCCCGTAACATAAACAAAGGACTTGCACCTAATAACTGCTATCTTGAGGACTTATGTAGTTCAGTGATATTTTAAAAAAATGCCTTCTTTTCTGAATGCCTTATGAGCATCTCTTCCCAAAGATACCTAGAATTATTACATAAAGTGCCATTCAAAGTAGCTGTTTACCATAATGATTGTTGTGAGTGATCTATTTAGAAAGGGAAAAGTACAGTTATTTTTTTTTCCAAATTGCTGACCTATAGTCTTACAGACCCATTATTGGTCAATTTCTGGGTAAAAGTACAGGCTATTCTTTGTCATATGATTAACCTTAAATGATAAGAAAATTTTGTTTATATCCAAGGATGATTAAAAAAAAGACTTGAAAATATTAAAAGTATATTTTATAAATCCCTTCATGACTGACTCTATAATATTAATCTACTGCTGTTAAATCAGTCAGTATTGCATTCCCTTCTGTAAATGACTGAATATTTGTCCTTTTCTGTATGTATATTTAGCACACTAGAAGAAATATTCTTTCACTTCTTTCATAATGGTAATAAAAAGAAACTGATTATTTTTCACTTGTTCATAAAAAATGTCTGCACAGCAACCTGAATTTGATTAGGGTGATATATCAAATATATATATGGAACCGTGCATACAGAGTAACGTTACAGGAATGTGTGTACAAATTAGATGATTGCAATATTTAATAACTCAGTGAACCCTTGCTAATGTAACACTATTTTTCTGCATTTGTTTATTTGAAATTGAAGTAATTTCTAGCTAGAACATGCTGGTTAGTGTTTAAGTCAGCCCTCTTTAATCAACACAATGATCATCATTGCTGTAATGAAACATCTCAGATCTTGACAGTTTGGGCATACTGATGAAATACTAACATACATTTGTGTGAACAGTTTTTATTCTTTAGTGTAAGACTAATTTCATGCCTGTTACAAACATGAACAAAATACCAAACAATACTCCTTCCCTGGAATAAGAATTCATTGAATTATAGAAAAAATAATAAATCTCAATCTTTTTAAAAGTGATAGAATTTAAACACTTAAAGACAGTTTAAATGATGTTAGACTGCACACTTTCCACCTTGAGCTTAGGCGAGGAAGTTAGTTTTAAGAAGCATTTCATACTGCATGAATCGTAAGCAAAGGAAATTGGCTTCAATGCTTTAAAATGTAAGGTCAGTGGATACTGCATTGATTCAGTGTGATAGACACAAGGCCTGATTGTTTAGATGTGAACCACTCATTTCACATTCATTGTTATTTCTCCACTGCCTTTACTTGAGTCTAGAGTCACCAAAAAGCCCACTCTGTGTGGACTCTACCTCAAGAGTAACTGCATTTAGTTTTGTTTAAAATATAGAATTAATCATTGCCAGTGTATTTCTTTTTCTCTGACAGTGCTTCAAATTTGCAGTGAAATTAGAAAATTATTGTTAATTTACACATACAAGATAATTCTATGTGACTTAAGAAAGATTAAATGGAACAATCAGGAGTGACAGTGGAAGAAATTAAATCAGGATATGAATGAGCACTGTATTATACAGTAGGTGTTTCTGCAAAACCTAATGCTAAAAACTTACTTAAACTCATCAGTTAATCACTTCCCATACTCTTTTTCAAATATTAACCTTTTAAAAAGTTGAATTAGCTTAAGAATAACTTGATATATTATTAGGATTCATTTAAAAAGTCCATGCCAAAAAGAATGGTTCTCTTTTTAAACAGTTTTTAATTATTATGAGGCTTATATGAAGAGGAAAATATATTTTAACAAGCATCCACACAAGTGGTCTGATTATGTTATTCTAATCTGCAAACCTAATTATCACCTTCTTATGTAGTACAAGGAACAGCTTTAGAAGAAAATTAATGTATCCTATCAGTGGGACAGTTTGTCACTTTATTAAATAATCATCTTCTTCGCAAATAAAATTGTTAGAAGCGTCATTGTATTAAGGGAAAAATAAAACCCCTCACACCATTACATATTAAAATTAACATCCCACCGTTTCTTTAATGGTCTATTAAGCCTTCACTGTGGTGGATTATCAAGCACAAATGAGGAGATCAACTGTTTCTAAAATTGTAGGAAACAAATATATTCTATGTGCATTTTTTACTCTGGTGGGCTATAATTTAGCAAACATTTAAAATATTTTCACTGGTTTCCAATGTACAAAGTGTATATCAAATCCCGAGTAGATAATTTATTTTTCCCCCTCTGTTTGATCTAAGTCATAAGCTGTGGGACAAAACTAACATCTCTCTGTCTAGCTCTTCTTCTGTAAAATTGACAATTAATATTCTATATTACAATATGGAAGACAAAACCAACACAAACATAATCTGAAGTGTTTCTAAAGATGCCTCAGGAATAAATTTTCAGACTGATCCATGGCACGAAAAGCAGAAATCTTGACAAAATATTTAACACGTCATTATTTAAAATGTCATTCTGCCTAAGACTAAAATTTAACCATCCATATCATCCATCATCATAATTTACTTTTTGTAAAGTAATCGAGGAATGTCACAGCTTGTGAACACATACAGAAATCGAGCTTGTAAATAAATATAGGGTCATATTATCTGCCTTGTAAAGAAGAAATCCAACTGGGCTCACTGGTAACTAAAGATTTTCTTTCACTGGTTGTTGCAGTAAAATAATATGGTGCAAGTTATTACCTTTGCTTTTTTCCCCCTTGCAGGATACGTATTATGACTTCCATGTGGAGTTAACCTGGATTATTTTTAGCTATCTTTGATTGGGCTATATTATGCAGTGAAATCAAAAAACCTATATATAATGAAGCATGGAATTTTCATCTAGAAAGAGTTGGTAGGTGAATGATGTAATATCAGCTTTAAGTGACATATAAAAGCATCCTTACCTACACCTTATTAACTGTCTCTCATGAGTCAATACATATCACCTGGAATTTAGGCAACACAATTTGTGTATACCATATTTACACTAAAGGCTTAAACTTAATATCCAGCATCTCAGGCAAGTGTTCTTACCTTTGCAGTTCTCCTTATTACCTGCTGGAGTTGTCATCCTGGCAGGAGGACCGCATAATCACCATCCAAGTCCCTTGGATGAACCTATACTGTATCCATCCAAGCTGTTCAGGTACTCTGCTCCATATAAATAAACATTCACCATTTAACAAACAAAGAAACAAAACCCCAAACCTTTTCTCTAAAGGCAACTTGTACTTTACTTAAGCAGCAAAGAGCGAGAAGGTGAGTCTTAATTAGGGGGTTGCAGCTGGGACTCTCATTTCAAGCAAGCACTGCAGCCCTCAGTAGAGTAAAAACTGTGGGAGAGGCAAAGTTCCCTTTCTGTCACTGAGGCAGGTTCTGGGTTTTTTTTAATCTGAATTATCTTTCTCTTCCTCTTTAAATAGGAGGAATATAATAATAAAAATAATAAAAATATTCTCACATCAGGGAAACTATTTCCTGCCCAGCACTATCTCTGAGGAAGCTTTACTAGCTACGTATTTTTCCCTCATTCCAGAAAACAGCGTACTTTGCTCTCACAGGCAATCTAGAATTTCATAATGTAAACCCTATTAAGATACTGATTTTCCTTAAGTATTATCTGATACAGTTAAAAGTTCACCACCTGTGGCTTGTGGTGGTGATATATCCAGCCATAAAAATTGTTTAATATTCTGTGATATTTTACATATGACATTACCACTAGCCTGTAAAATAAGACAATCAGTCTGTGATATTGAAGTGTTACTTAATTTTAATGTACAAGACAGTAACTGAGTTAACAAAACAATGACAAAAGTTGTTTTTATGATAAACTCTACCTTTCTGCATTTTCTAACTTACAAATATGATCAAAAGCATGTCTTGTGACAAAAGGTGAAAAAATATAAAAGTTCAGATAGACCAGAGTTTCAATGACACTGTCAGACAACTGATCTGTGCTTATTCCCAAATCTAAATTCTTGGAGAACAGAGTAAGAAAATATTCAGTTAGGTATCACAGAACACTTTCAAAAAATCATAAAAGTAATTAATTCTAGAAATAAAAGGATAGCAGTTATTTAGTCTGTGGTGGCATTGATACTCTCCATCCTTCTGAACAGGCTTTAATGAGGAAAGATTACTTCCCTAAATCTCAGTGCCACTTTTTCATTTTTTCAGCATGCACTTGGCTTTCATTCCTATATGCTCTCAAGATGGATTGCATCTCTAGAAGCTCTCACAGACTTCTCACTGTGCATCAAAATCTTGGCATAGAAACTGAATACAACCTTTTCCAGGCTACAGGTTTTAGTGTGCTACTAGTTGAGAGCACTAAATGGCCATACTTATGGTTTTATTACCGAACTTTACATTGCCAAAGAATATTGTTGTAGAAGCATACACCACATGCAGCTTTACATCACTTTATTTCACAAAGAAAAGAGTTATGAAAAAGATAGACATTATACAATAAAGGCTTCAGAAAAAAAAAATAGACCAAATAAAGCAACATTTAAGACTTCAAGAGTCATGGCTGAAAAGCACTTTCCTCTTGCCCTGTCAGCTTCTCCCTTTCCCTTTTTATTAAAACACTAAACCATGAGCATTAAGCAGCTCTTAATTTAGTTTTATAATAAAAATTGAAATCCTTTTTAACCTAAAGTATAGTTTTGTTGAAATCTGTATCCTTGATTATTTTATAAGGTGAAGGAACAAAGAAAGGAAAAAAAAAGAAAGGAGTCAAATCAGAAAGAGACACAAGAGAAGTTGTAAGATGCCATAGGAAGGAAACATGCCTCATAGCAAGAAAAAGGTTATAAATTAAAATCTAATCTCAAAGATTTCCTTAAGACAACTAAAATTCATTTTGCAAAAACTAAGCAGTTAATATAATGTCAGAGACTAGGGACCACTAGCTTCTGATCCAGTGTACTCAACCACTGCACACATTTTATCCAGCTGTACTTCCACTTTGCAGTGGAACACGCTTCCAGGATGGCAGAGCTGGTGCCAACTGAGATGGCTCTGGAAGTACAATCAAGATAGCCATAGTGGTATTACTTTGTCCTTTAGTGATTAAATCTACTCTAAACCTCAGAAGAACATGTGGTCCTGTGCTTCATGCAGACCTTGCAGTGCCATCCAGCCTAGAAGTAGTTTATTACACAGCAGGTCAGCTATGACTGCCCATGAACCATTTTGAGAAACTGTCAGAGTCAGTGAAGGTTCAGAGTACCCCTGACAGGCATCTTCTTTCTGTACCTCTAAGCAGATTTCTCTTTGGCAGCGTTTGCTGTGTCTGTCTCTCTGACATGGACTGTTCTGCACCATGCCTACATTCCCTTATTCTACAATTTTAGTATCTTTGGTCATTGTAGGTGTTAAGGAAACTACCCAGTCTGACCATTCACAAGACTGTCAGGCACACTCCCAGTGCGAGAGAGTTTAACTGCTGAGAACGAAGCCCCTTCAGAGCAGGCGGCTCCAGTGAGCTGATGGGTGCCCCACTTGTCTCTCTACACACCCCACTCACACATAGTCAGACCATGTTTTCTTACTGGTTCAACTCTAGGTTCCCCGCAGCAGATTCTCAGATGTCTAGTTTCATAAAGCAATTCATTCATGGTGCAATAACAGAGAAACAGCTTGAGTTTAGTGCCTGTGAGGAAGGATCCCTTGGCTTTTATACCCTCACAGTCCAAGTATGTGACCCTTCCTCCTGAATCTTTGGCTCCTGCTGTGTCTCCCAGTGTCCATTCAGCTGGCTGGTGCCACCAGTCTTCATGCCCTTTGTTATAAAAAGGGTTGGCAGTTCATGGCCTCTTGTCTCAGGCTCCCACCCAGAACTCAATTTGCAACTTGCACTGCAGCTTGCAAACTGAGCTACCTGCACTACATGTATTCCTCAACAAGGTGACGGCAAGGGAGCTTTGATAGGCAGAAGGAAGACTACTGTGTGCACTCATGAAATATGCCAGACTGCAAGTACTTTAAATTAGTGTTTTCCTGTTCTAGATTTAACAAAAAGTTAGGAATCTCTCATCTGTATGCAGATACTAGTATACTACATATAAGCTATCACCTTTGCAGCAGGTGTGTCCAGGTTCCATGATATTTACTTTGTTTATGTGACTAAAGTAGTGGATAAATACAGTTAACAATTTAAGCAACATAATTAAAAACTTAGTATTTCACCAGACTTTCAAGAACAAAAAACTGCCTCTTCACCTGGCAACCTGATGAGAGAGTCAAATTCCCACCTGGTTACTTGTTTTCTGCATTTCTGCTGTAGTTATGAACTATGGTGTTTGTATTTGCATTGCAGACCGGCTGCTATTTTGTTGTTTAGTGGTTAAAATACTTTCCAAGTAAAAGAGTGTGTCTGGTTATTCCTTGTCAGAAGGGAGACCTGAACTCCAAGCTCCGTCTTCCTGGCTCACTACCATGCCAGTGTAAAAATAGTCCCATTGCTGCAGTGTCCTGGCTTCTGTGCAGCCTTCCTCCTGCAACCCTTTTTTGGATAAGCCCTACTTACTTAGGTCAATTCATTCAGGTTTAATTTTTAAAAGCCCACAACAATTTGTCACTTAAATTTATGTTCCCAAATCACTTTCACTGAAGATTTACACTGCAATTCTCTATGAAATCAAAGCAGCTAAGCAGTAAGTAGTCAGCTGCCTTGTACCAGCAAGAACATATTTCTTTGATTAACACACTTTCTTCTTTCTTTGAACATCAATAAAATCTTGATAAAAACCCTAGATTGCCAGCATAACACACCTTAATAAAGCCTTCTAGGCTTTATTATCAAAATCCAAATCACTTAAGAAGATTCTGCTACTTCAGCTGCTACTATAGTTATTAATATATCATCACAACTAAAAAAAAAATAAAAATCCAAGAAGTATTTTAGCTCATAAAAAAATAAATCAATGCTGTCCTTGTTTTATATATATTGTGAGTACAAATACATTAACCACAGAGAATGTTCTTCACTTGGCCATTATACTCCCAAATCACAAGTTATAGTTCCAAAGAGCATTCGATGCCTTTAGACATCTTCATAATTGGCTCAGAAATAGCTTGCTGCAAGAAAGGTTAACAGACCTTGCTGTTCCTCATATGGACAAATCTTTATTAAAAACAGCATAACCAAAAGGTTCTCAAGAATCAGGAAACCATATTACTTGCAGCTGTTCCCTAAGTCTAATTTGAACCAAAAAATGGCAAATCTAACAGACAGCTTCTTCCTCTGACTATTAAATCAGAATCCTGAGTAGCTTTTACCACATCTACCTATATTATGTGGATTCAACTGATATTCTGAATTTTAGCACATCAGGAAAAAGAAATCATGTAAATTCCATATGATACCATATTAATCTATTAACCTAAGGAATAATATTAAGTTTTACCATATCTAAGTTGACTTACAGGGATTGAAACTGGATAGATTTTGAACACTTTCCAAGCTTAATAAATTCCAAGTAATTACTAGGAAACAGTTTTTATGTTCAACGGCTTTCTACTTTTTCTGTTGTGATCCATTTTATGCCATGACATGCGAACACAGCAGAAACATCAAGCTCATTCACCCAATGCTGGATCAGTAAATGAATTCAGAATTCTGTAACCACTGTTCATTAAAACTTTGAGAAAAAACACCAACATCACATTGTTTGCCATGTGTTTCTTTTCCTATCTCGTATCCTGTCTTGACAGTTTCCCCCGAGACTACTCCTGGATGTTTTGAGCTGGAAGGAGTCAGGGGTATACTGGTTCTTTAGCCAACAGTCTCCACATAACTTGTTGATCTGAACCATTTACCGAAACCAGAGCTGAACATTAAAAAGCACTTGAGACAGCTAACATACATACAATGTGTATTTCCTGAAGTGCAGAGTAGAGGCCTAAAGAAACATGAACAATTTTTGTTTGAGCAAGTGAGCAGAATTTTTTTAATTCCTGTCATTTCTCTGTCTGACAAAGGGAAAAATATCCTAGGATCCCAGTATCCCATGCACTGGTGAGACACCAAATGAACATCTGCTAATCTTCTGCTTCAGAAGCAGATGTAGATCAATAGTCACCAGTTGTTCAGCAACCGGATTATAAAAGAAGCCAGAGAGGTATTCTCTAAGTGCCATGACAGCACACAGAAATATGCTAAAATGAGAATATCCTAAGCCTGTCTTAGGAAGTGTAAGAACATAAGAAATTACATGACTTAGTCTCAAAGGCATAAATGACCAACATAGTATTGCCAAAACATCTCAGAACTTCTGTTAGGCAAACAATGAACTGTCATGAGGGAAAGACAGACAAGGTGATATTTTTTGTTTTCTAATTTTTTTCTGATAATTTATTTAATAAGATGTTTCACAAACACACACAGATACTGAAAAAAATAATATTTTGGATATTGCTATATAATAAAAATTTTAAAAATATTAAAAGAAAACACAAATATAAAAGAATTAAAACACAAATATAAAAGAAAATATAATTCAACACTAAAGAGATACTTCCCTACAAAAAAAAATACTTCTCAATTTTGATTATATATTTATTTTCTTATCAGGTAAAATAAAAAGAAGCAGTAGTTACTATTTCACAAATAAAACCAAAATGCAAAATTATTCTGAAAGCAATGTTAGCAACAACACAGTTATAATAATAGATACCATCCTACAGCTGCATCTATCATTCAATTTTCAGATAAGCCCATTACATGAATTGCTCTATATTATTAAAAACAAGTATTTTCAAAATATTTTCTGTGGAAAAATATATCCTATTTTAATCAAATGAAGATATGCATTGGAAGTGAGTAAGATCTTCACCTGAGGAATATCCACTGGGTTGATCTTGTTTTGTAAGACACAAAAATTATACTTTACTGCATAGTGTTAGTTTGGAAATACTTCAAACTCTACATATTTCTTAGAAAGGGTTATATAATCTATTGCAATAAAAATAAGAGACTAGAAATCAGATCAGAAAGCAGTCAAATTGCTTACATGAAAACACGCAGACAAGAGCCAGGCAAACTACATTCATATGGGATAAAAGAGGCAAAAGGAAAATGTTAGCTGAAGTGATGGAGATGGTGACCCAGGCTCTTTATTTGACCCCTTTAGTACTTAAAATCACTTCAGTTATATAATTAGCAAAGATAAAAACTATAGGTTATTTAATCAGGGGCTGACATATTGGTTGAAAGCAATAATTTTTCGGCATTTTATTAAACATTCATTTTGAACATAGTACTAAGACAGGGTTAGGAGGACTGATTAAATTCTGCAAAATTTTCTTTCCAATTATCCAAGTTTGTCTAATACGATACAAACCAATTTGCAATTTCCAAGTGTACAGTTGGGAGCATGGAGTATATTAGTTACAAAATTCAGGATTGAAGCAAATCTAGGACCCAATTTCTTGTGAGTTAAAGAACATGGCAAGTAAAAGCACATGCTGCATCTTATGTCAGTCTGTGCTGTAATAAAGGAGTATTTGGGCTCACCTCATTATCTATAGATACTGCAGTAGGGGCTTAATTACTGGAATTAAAGGATTAAAGAAAAGCCCCATAAAGCACCCACAGTTCAGAGTAAAGGTTTTAATGTTGTGATTAAATTTTAATTTCTTTGTACTAAAGAGTAATCTGTTTATGTTTATTAAATAGGACGTGTAAAATTCACCCCTTAACAATGCATTTCATTGCTTTTAATGGCATAGATATTGTCAATAATGTTATATGTAAGTGCGCTGTGGCCACTTAATGACTTTGACTGGATTTTGAAAGAAGGTTTGTTGGTTTTGTGATATATATTAGAAAGAGCTGCTGCTTAACTGTTTATAAATCCCAGCAACTGTTGTAAACATGAAATATAGCCACATCACATTTATGTAAAGATTTGCCATTTACTTCTGAAATTTGAAGATTTATTCATCCAGAATGAAGTTTGAAGCTTCAAATTTACATTTTAGTATTAATTAGTTCTGATTATAAACTCTTTCCAAAAAAAAAAAAGGCAATATTTGATAAAAAAGCAATTTTATCACAATGTGCTTTATTTAGTGTCTTCATGGAAAAATAAGGAAAACAACCTTAGTCATCTGTACAAAAATACTTGACCAAACTTTATCAATAACAACAAATAGCAAGCTGTATTTTAGCCTTTTTGTTACAGTGTTTCCCACATCTGCTATAGACTCCTTTCACTTCTGAATTTACTACAAATGAAAGAAGTCAGAAACCTTTTTCTATCATTGTGTTATTAATTGTTTTTTCAAATGGTGTGACTATACATTGGAAGAAACCAAGATTTAAGTCCTATAGAGTCATATTTGCCTTTAACGTATTGTAATAAAAGGCAGCAGTTTTAATTAATTAAAGAATCTGTAAAACATCCACTAGGCACTTCAATCCATAGAAAAGGTTCACTGACCTGCTCTGAGTAATGAAACATCATCTGCAATAAATTCCTTTACCAGCCTGACACCAGTTGAAGAAAATTAGATTCTATTGACCTTGGGACCTTGGCTTCTAGTACACGGACAGACCTCTTGTGAAGCAACAGTTTGTTACTTGTGCAGTGTATGTTGGGCAAATCCCTCTATATGACTGTGCACCATAAACAGTCCTTTCTCCTAGAAATGAAATGATTTTCACCCTTTAACATTAATCCTTCTATATTTTACTTGAAAGCTTTTAAAGCAACTATTTCTCTAAAAAAATGGGTATCACTTACAAACACATAACTTTGCTTAAAGAAAATGCTCAACATTCCCATATATTGTCAATGGTAATAACATATTTCAGTTACTTGTTTGTTTTCAAAAGTGCAGACTGGCAGGTGTTACACAACAACCCCCACCAAGAGAAGTGCTCAGTGAACAGGTAGCCCTTATCACTCTAACAGTACAATAAAACCCCTGACCCCGGTTTAGTCCTGAAATAGTGAATTTGACAGCTGAGGACCCTAAGAACACAAACATAAATTCACTGCTCTGCTTATGGCTGGATACAGCACACTGCTTTCAGACATGTACTTTAAACTCACAGGGAACACTCAGGACTTCAGGATTCCTGTTTAACATACATTTTATGCAGCACACTGCCTCTAGTCCTCATGAGTCTGAACCTAAGGTTTCCCAACCACACCAGCATCCCAGACAGCCACTACAGAATAATGTTTAAGAGAGGAAGAAGTCTCTCAAGCAGAGGGCCTTAGCCCATTATCACTTTCTAGAGAAATGACAAAAACATGAAATCTTCTATCAGAGATATCTTGTATGCAGATACCACAGATGCAAACTGCTGTGATTTTGCTCTGTAGACAAAAGACAGAGGTAGGCTGAATCAGCTTTACACTCCAGCTATCTTCTTTTATCCCAATTCAAGCACACAGTAGGTGCTCTGACAAAAGAACTTGCTGGTTCATTTTTTTATTTTTTATTTATTTCTCTCTACAAACATTATAACCAAGAGCGAAGCAGAGTATATTGTTTAACTACAAGCAATTTCTTGCTCATGGGAAAACACTTCACACTCTATCATAAATATTTTTACCTTGCTTTGCTTCTTCTGAGGACTACAGTTGCAGTAATGCTGCCTGAGTTCAGAGGTACTGTTCCCTGGAGTCTTATCCTTTAATGAAAAGGAACCTCTGAGTTCAATGGGACAGGTAACAGATGTCTGCAATCTGGTCTCTCTGAGGGGCCAGTGTCTTCTTTTTAAACATTTTCATATCAATCACAAGCAGGAAGGCAGGCGAGGTTGAAGGAAAGAGACTGAAATGTTGGCAATTCAAGTTAGGAATTTTGTGTTGATGCTTAGTATATTCACTGCAAATATGTGGTTGCGATTCAACACAAGAAACTCCATCACTTAAACTGAAAAATGGGAAGAATAATGAAAATATCAAAATAGTTTCATTCTATTCAAAATGAAACATTTTGACTGTTCAATTCAAAGCCAAAATAAGACAGCTTTAAAACAAAGACTGACCACATCTGAGAATGGAGCATTTCATTCGCCCCATGACAACTGATTTTGCTTTTAAACTGATCTTTTTTACTCTTAGTCACAAAGCTGGAACTTGCTCCAGCTCCAATATTCAAGTGGAATAACTGTGTTGGGGTTTTGCTGCCAGAAAGGACTAGACATCTTTTATGATACAGCTTTTGAATACAGTAACTGTATTTGTGACAGACTTTTTTCCTTTTTTCGATGTTAGTCAAGATAAGATGATATGGTAACTATATTGTATAGTGCAGTACTCAAGTTAGGACATATGGAATGACTTGTAAAAGCTTCATTTACCTGCTATGTCTCCAAACTCTTCTTGTTGCAGCCTTTCCTTATTCTCCTGGAGAATTCGTACACAAAGTAAATCAGTCCTTTCTATTACCTGAAAACTTCCTTAGAGATTAAGGGGATAGATAGAGGCGCCCCCACCAGGAAAAAAAAAAAAAAGAAAAAAAATGTGCACCACGTAATTCAGCAAGTTGAAAGGGAATCTCAAAAGTACTTGGCCAGGAAATGATGCAAATCAAGTTATTAGGAATTTTTTCTGCTGTAGGATTTGTCCATAAAATATGGGTGTAGATTGATGTTTGAAAGCCTCAAAGATAATCTACTTAAGACTGTAAATGCGATTTATAAATGCTACTTTAGTTTACTGAAACTAAGAAGTATCTTTTATACTACAGGATGCTAAAGAATCAAAATAATATGCCTAATTGAACTGAGTATTATTTTAGAATAGTTAGTATCAACTTGAATTATTTTTTGTTGAAGTATTCTTTCTTTCGCTGTGTATATTCTAGTCACATAACTCATACATCTGTTATTCCCAGCATCAAGCCTACGATGTTTACACAGATCCCTGTAGGGCATTTTGGCCTAACTGAATCATTATTTCAACAGTATGTCCTAGTTTAATGACACTATTACTTGAAATACCGCTTTTGCAAGTTTTCTCCCCCTTGGCGTAAACTCAGCCCTTCCACACTTAAATCTGAAAATTTGACCCTACTCCTAAGCAGATGTTGTTTCCTCAAGCACAGGGTTGTCAGCACTTCAGACCTGTAGAGTGGGTAATGTTACAGCTCAGATTTTGTGGTTTAGACCACATTTAAATCTCAGTGCAATGTCAGTCCTGATTTCTGATAATGTGTGCTAATGATACAAAGATATAATTACTAAAAATAATATATTAGGATTCATTCTTTTGATGGAGGTGGGGATGTTACTACTGTGTTCTCACATCCATTCTTCGCTATTTGACTATCACCAGAAGAAAAATTCTTCTCTTGTAGATCTATTTTTCAGAACAAGTAAAGAATATTTTTAAATCACTGGTAGACATTTATGTTGAGCCTTATTTGGAAAACAATATGGAGCCATTCCATACTGCAGCTTACAAGTATTACATTCTCAAGATATTAAGGTATGTATTAGGTATCTTTTCACTGAAAATTAGACATCTGAATACAGAAGATCCTTTCGACAAAGCGACTTGATTGCAAATTATCCACAAGCTCAATTTATTAACAAGCTCAAATAAGCAGGTGCTTCATTGCACCTGATAATGTGGATTTTTAATTCATGATTTTTAGTACACTTTAATTTATTATTTTATTTTCAATAAGTCAGTAATACTAAGTATTTAAGTGCAAAATCCATGAACACTGCAGAGTTTCAAAATGTTTCACAGTTCCCAAGAATTAGTCACTTAGTTCCAAAGAATGACACAAAACTGGCTAGTAGTGTCTAGAGACCTTTCTATGTCTCGCGCTATTTTCTCGCCTTCATTTTGAGAATGTAAGCAGATACAGGAAGATTCTGCTTCCACTCCAGTACAATGTGTCAGGAGTTTTCCTATTGGTATGCTCTATTTACACATGTACCTTGGGATGGGGTCAGCAAAGAATGCCCTAAGGAATTTGAGGATCAAGGATTGTTACCAGTTTTAATGCAAAAAGATTCTCCAGCCCCAAATAGCCTAAGTTACTTCACTGAAGCAAATAACACCCATGGACTTCAAAAGATCTCTGCATACAGTATAACTTTAGAGCTTCTCTTTAGTAAGGAAATTTTTAAAAAATGTCCATTTTTCAGAGCAGAACCTCAGTGCAAGTACCTGCTCTGAAAAACTGAATGATAGCTGTGAAAGCCAAAGATATTGGAAAACCAGGCAAGATGAAACTCACACAAAACAAACAAAAATTTTTTTTTCTTAAATCACAAGAGATATGCACATATGACAGTGAAAGATTTTCAAATGAGTAATGTAGGATTTTCAAAGGAGCAGGTGCTGTTAACTATGGAGCCCACTATGAATTAGACTTGAGTTGGACTTGCTGATGCTAAATCATTTAGATTACATAGAGAATTCCACATTCTGGTGAATTAAATCTTGTGGCTTAGCAGACATCTAAAAAAGGGTTTTATTTTCACACACTGCAGGAAAACGCTGCTGCAACATATTATGGAGTGTTGCCACATGCAAATAAGTGTTAGTAGAACAAAGTATTTGTGAACTAACATCATCTGGAAAATTCTATTCAACAGAAATAGAAATTCACATTTTTTTCTCACTACACACACAAAAAAAACCCCCATTTAAAAATATCACTTTCAAGTTTGATACTTTGCTCAAGACATTATATTCTTTTTAGAAAGGCATAATCTTTCTAAATAGTCTTTCAATACCTAGAGAGTCATTGCTTTTTTCAAGTTCTTTCAATATCACAGTACCAAAGTACGCAGGGACTCAGACTATATATTTTTGTAATTAATTTCCTTAAGATAATGTTAGAAACATCAAGTTCTTTAAAATATAGATGAATTTCAAGGTGAGTCTGCTAGCAGATGTTATTAATGGCATATGATTTATTGTGACATGAAATCTGATCTGAGACTCATGTTATTAGCTGAGCGTTTTATAAATTATAATTGCCAACTGCTGAAAATATGCAGAAAGACCACTGATAAACTAGCTTCATCTTCAGGGCCTAGAATGTCTCCATTTGCTAAAAGCTCGGTATCTCTAGTCCTGCTGACAGGATATAATACACTGGGCTGCACAAATCAGGCTTGAGCCCAGACCTTCTCACAGTATAATTCTTTCAGAATCAGAGGCATCAGAGCTAGAAAAAGGAGATCACAGGAAACAAATATGTACTGTGGGACAAAAAAACCCATACACTTGGGTTCATTGCACAGATACTAAACAGTTTGAGTATTTGACAAAAATGTCCCCATCTCTGTTCGATGTAAAATGTATACTTTTAATGAGAAAACAGTAAAAGATAAGTAAGATAACACACAAACAACTGTGCAACACTAAAATAGGAACACAAACAGCATATTTTATCATCCTAAGTTCTATGAAGATTTGCATCTACCCAAGACTTTTTAGGTCAACCACCAAACTAAAAAAAAAATAAGAAAGTCCATGGTTAGGCTTACAGTGACAAAACATTTGTGTTAATAATTATTTCTAGACATCCTCTGTTTAGTCCAAATATTATAGCTTACTTTCAGTAATACAAATAATAGCTTGCTTTCCTCTTCCCATGTGTCTTTAAATGTTAATTAAAGTTTCTGAAATGTTGCTTTTACCCATCACAACTTATGTGCTAAATTACCTAAATAAAAAGAGACAACCATAAACATTGCATTATGAATGTTATCTACTAAACAGACTAGATATTGAAAGAGGGTTAATTTACACTAAATGTAATACAATTTTAATCTCCATAAAAGCTCTGTGATAATACTGAAAATTCAAAAAAGCAAGAAAAGAAACAGATGCAAAATCTCATTCCTGACTTTTTTTTTGTAAATACAAAGTTGTTTAAAGAGAAAAGCATTTATGTGTAAAATAGCATTCACTTGCCCTTACTAAGAGTGTATGTGGAAAAAAACCCTGTCAATGTACCAGTGTGGGTGTGTGGGAACAAAACATAAGGATCACCATCTGCAGCTGTCTAAGAAGAGTTCTTCAGTGCCTAATGGCAAAGTGTCAGTTAAGGAATTCTCACAACCACAAGGCATCATATTGTCCATGCTAGTCTTATAAGTTAAGCATTTCACCTGTGAGAACAGTTTATTTACAAGGCTTTTCATTTCAGTTGAAATACCAGATATGAAACAGTTACACTGCAAGTGGTCTGGAAACATACACTTAAAATAAAATAAACCAATTTCCCCTCTTTTTTAAGAATCAATATTTTAAAGGACGTCCAAACCTTAAGGCCCTCACAGAAAATACCTTAAAACATGGAAAAAATACTTTACATGCATGAATATTTACATTCTTACCTACTGTTGAACTTCTCTGGATGTTTTTCTCTCATGATGTGGAATCTGTGGGCAATTGAAGCATCCTAACAGGAAAAAAAGCACCACCATAAATCCATTGTAACAGGAAAATTGCAAAACAGAAGACCAAAACTGTAAACAAGGCATATTGTTTGTAAGGTGTTTTGTACACTGTCATTTGCAACAAGAGCAATATCCTTATCACTTAGAAAGCTTACAGGTAAACTGCTTCCAGAATGGGATATATCCAAACATAATAATTTATTATTCTTGTCACAGTCTCCATTATTTCTTTTGACAAATAAGACATCAGAGTTATGTTTACTGAAAGTGTCTTCAAATTTCAGACAGTAAATACCATCCAGATGTGGTGAAGATTTACAATAAGATCATTGATACAGTTCTGCCTAGTAGAAATACTACATAAAGTATTTGAAACCTGTTTCTTTAGTAAAAATGAGGGTCAGATTCAGCAAAGTTACTTTATATGAATGTAAGTTGATATTTTCATATGGCCATTCAATAGGTTTCTCTAAAATTCGGTAGAAAGGAGGAATGAATGTCAGGAGATTCCTCATTTGCTATATGTCAGGGTGTGAAATCCTGTGGGGGAAAATAGTTTAATATAAAAAAGAGATTTGTTAATTAAATTAAATGTATTTTTTCAAAATATTTTAATATTAAGCAAATTATGCTAGTAATATAATTAAATAGCCTGCATGTGAAATGAAATATCTGTATGAAATGCTTATATGTTTTTAAGATTTAAATGAGAATCAAAAGCATTGTCTTGGTGGGAACTGTTGAAAATAGAATATTTGGAACCGATGTGCTAGAATCAGTTTTCAAAGCATTTTTGTATTTCCTTTGTAGGTATGAAGGTAATGTTTTCATCAGTCCATATCATGTAATATTTATTTCTCATACTAATCATTAAAACTTCACAAACTGAGAATTTTTCATCTTTTAATGTATGTATTAAATGAGGTATGAGAGTATGAAAACCACCAACTCTTGAGTCTTCTAGACTCTGTGTAAACACAGAGTAATCCATTTGGATCATGTCTTAAAATTATGAATATATAAGAATATAAGAAACATTAGTTCAGTTAGTAAAAAATTTAAATGAGTTTCAGTTTCCATGTAAACAGCATTTGAGAAAAAATACAAATAAAACTGTCACTATAACCATCACATATACGAACCTCCTCCTCCCTTTATTTACAAACTTAAAAGATTATGAAAATACAAAAAAAAAAAGACTTTGAGAAAAATATTAAATTCAGTACAGGTCTATACCTAGTGACATTTTAAAGTATTTTCAAACAATGAAAATGAGAATTTAGAGGAAAAAAACAAAATTAATACTTAAATAGTACATTATTTATTATTGCAAACATGACTAAGAATTTTGTTTAAAATATTTTTATCTTTATTTAAACTCATCAATCTAAATCACAAGCAAGTGTGATTATCTCCATCCAAGTATTAAATTTTATTCATGATTTTGCTATGTAGTTTCTAAAGATGTCCATAGTTTGTTGCATTATGCACATCACCTAATTATTTCTGTATTATTATATTTAAGAATTGAATTGTCATTCAACTTTTTACTGTTCTATGAGGAAATCACAGCAAAATTTTCCAGTGAATGGACTGGCATTAGTCATAAAATGCCTTACTGTTTTGTCCTGTCATTCAAACTGTCATCTGAAACTTTCAGTGCTGTATTCTCAAACTGTAACTCATCGTTACTTTAAATTTATTTTTATGTGCAATTCTATAAGGCAAATATCCACAAGTATCCAGGTGATCCCACAGTTCTTGGAGATGGATGAAATAAAGCTGACAGTAAACCCTCAGACATCACACTTCTAAATAAAGCCTGCCAGCTGAACTAAAATAATAACTCTGTTAACTTTAGAAAGACCCATCATTCATACTTTATCCACATTGGAAGTGCCAGCATTAGAAAAGTATATTTGTTAGCCAGTTTTATATGAAAAAGAAATAAAAAGACTACTGTTGTAGTTAACTGTTAATTTTCTACACACTGAAGCAAAAGACAGACCCAAGACAAAATGAACAAAAGAGTAGTAGCATTTTTGACAGAAACTAGGAAACACTAATCAAGGACTAACTGTCTAATGAATGAAATGAAAAGGCTAATGCACTTACTCATGCATAACAAATGCAAGGCACAAACAATCTAGGGATCAATGCCCACTGCAGATGGCAAACAGGCAGTTGTTTCCATGGAAGGTTGATTTCATCAAAATTTTCCCCTCCCTGAGCATTTTTCTGATTCCAAAATGAATCAACTAACTTAATGAACTGAGAGGTAAAAATAGTAATACAAAAAGCTAATTCTGACAGGCACAACACAAGACAGGCATACATCAGACCAATTTCACAAAAAGAAATTCCTGAAGAGCTACTGTCATTAACAGAAACTGTAAACCAGAATAGTAACTACATACAGATAAGCCCAAAAGTAGGAGAGCTGCTAAGGCTTTCTTCAGTTTATACTGCCCAACTGTTCTTTCAAACTCTGAATTGAATCCAACATAAGAGAGTCCTTAGATTCCCTAGCACAGGGACTTCTTCCCAACCATAACTCCACACTACAGGAAAATCCAAAACTAGCCCATGCTGGCTGTGTATTAAGAAAACAACCCCTTGCTTCACTGAATAAAAAGGTTTGGGGTAAGGGGGGAAGAAAACCAAGAAACTGAGTTTTCTGTTTTTCAAATGTCTGTATTCTTTTATATGTTATGACAGCAGCATATAGACTGTCACAGATGAATGAAAAATAATGTGAAGAACTGGAAGTAAGAGGAACTTACAAGTAGGTAGGAATGAAAGTACTGACTCCTAAGACCTGCTGGAATTACCAGATGCCACCCCTGAATCCTGAGGAACAACCATTAGAAGTTTGCTGGATGAGGAGAGCAGAGAGTCCTTCATTGCGTGCTATTTTGGCTACATTTGAAACAGGATTAATTTTAGAATACTTCCTTCAGCCATTTCACATAGTGGCTTCCAGCCCAACCTGTTTAGAGCATACAACTGTTGTTGGACCAATGGAGAATTAATTTCTTTTTTCTGTCACACACTATATTAAAATCACCTAATTAACTATACTGAGAAAGAGAGCAATGGAAAATCAAATATTGTTTGCATATGGTTGCCCTTATATGCTGACCTTTCCTGGTACCCCATATTGTGGATGGCCTGTAAAATATGAGAAATTATTTTTGTATTTTATTATACAACCAGTGCAAAAGAGAAAACACAGCATTCAGTAAAGCAATCTCACGTGCCTCATGGTATTACCTAGTAAAGAAATAAGTGAACAGGGGATTTTTTAGAGAAGTCATTTGACAGCCAGATACTGGTCTATAACTAGTATCACTTGTGGGCATTATTTATAATTTTTTTAAAATAAGCTGATATATACTGTGGCCTAAATGTCAGTGTTTTCCATTTTTAAAAGTAACACACCACAAGTGCATGCTAACGTGCCTAAAATTCACAAAAACTTTATTATTAATAATAATAACCTGAGGAGACACAATATTGTTGTCAACCTAAGTGAAAGGAGGATGAAGGTCTTAACAGTACCACTCTCATAAAACTATCACCTTTCACTTCATCCATACTTCAGTCACAGAGCTCATTTTATAACTAAAGCATTATAATATTTTTCCAAAACATCCAGACCAAGGCATCCAAAAATTGAGATCTTTTTCAGGAACACTTTTGCATCAAAATCAATGCTAGGCACAGAGTAGTGCTGAATACAGAACATTTATGGCAGAACTAAGCAACTAATTAGACTACTTTGTGTTTCTGAGACTATTATAGGAATATTGAGTTGCATGCTACTATTCTAAAATACTGCATTTATTGAGATATGCAGTATTTTTAGTCATTAACAATAGCCTAGATGATAATTTCTCTTAACTTTAATTTCATAGTACCAATCTAATCTGAAAAACACTACCACACTGTATGCCTCTCTCATTTATATGATTCCCGTTCACAACTGTAGCATTTTAAAAGCAGACTTAAAAGAACGGGTACTTGAACAGAAAAAGCAGTTTATCTGAGTTAAAATTCTATGAAAGTGTACACAGACTCTTGAAAAAATGTGCCTCTGCATTGCAAAAGCATTCAAACTGGATGCACATATGATAGACACACAGACAAATGCACATACATGCACCCTTACATTTGAACCTGTTCAGTGTTTGACGTAGCTGGACTTATATCCTTATATCTCACTCGGGTTTGTTTTAAATCCTGACAGTGAAGATTAGATAGAGAACAGACAGAGCATATCTGAATCTACTCCTAGGAAATGGAAAAAATATTTTAATTGAACTAGGACATTTCTCAAAGTGACCTGCCAAGAAGAAAAGAAGCTTAAGTTGCTATACCTCTTTAATACCTTATGATTGACTCACACACATATATATTCATCTTTTTAATGGGTATTAGCATTACCGGAAAGCAATCTGAAGCAGTCTTTTCAGAGAAGTAACCTTATACATTGTGAATAACCTTATAGAAAGATTAATGCATTTAATATATGTCTATCTATAAGCTTGCTGTGATTAAAATTTCCATTAAATAATAATTTTTATGCTGGTGAACAAACAAATGACCACTGTGCATCTACTTTGGATATAAATGGTCTGATTATTTTTATTTTCCCTAAGATGCTCCTTTAATTAAGACTTAATGGATTCACAAGGCTAGGAAGCTTAAGGGATAATTCAGCAACATGCAATCTTTGGATCAGAATGCAAATCTAACCCGAACAACCAGTTAACACACATCAGTTATGAGTGTGGAATAGCACAGATGTACAAAAAATATCACTAAGAAAGTTCACTGTAGTGGCTTAAGACTAAAGGTTATTTCCTAGATAAATAAACATCCTTATGATTTTGCATTCTACTTTTTGAACATATATACAAAGCAAAAAAAATATAGCTACATCCTTTGTTTTAGTATTCCTCACCCCATAATAATCTCCGATAAACAAATCATATTGAACCACTGAATGACCAAGTCTAAAAACAGGCAGTCAAGAAGCTTCACGTCCTGCCTTGTTTGAATCCAGCTGTCACTTCACATTGGACTACCAGGTTTTTTGATTAAATTACATGAATTAACCTGAGAGAGATTTAAAGCCAAAACAAAACAAAAAACCCCAAAAAACCAACCAACCAACCAAACAGAATTAATCAATACATTAGTTTTTGGTGAAACACTAGTTACTATAGTTGTCTTAGTTTCTACTAATATATCTGTATATACTTATATCTGCATATAGTTTCTAGCCAGTATATCTAAGAAGGGTATAGTTTGAGAACATCATAGCAAGAAGAGATTTCACATGCTTTTTAAAACAGCTTTACTAAAAGATAATAACCTTCCACTTTCTTAAGAAAAAAACTGAGAACAAAAATTTGAAAAACTTGTGTTCCTGGCTTTCAAAGAAGACTACAGAAACTGCCAAGATAATGCTATTCATTTTGTCAGTGATATTCTTGTCAGCCCTCTGATGGTCATGTTTAAATACATTTCAGAGGCACATGTATTACTAAGTCAAGTGACAGTTCATATTTTAAATACTCATCTAAATAGGTAATATCTCAAAACTCAGGATGAAACATCAGTAACCACAGCATTTATAAATGATAGATAAAAGACCAGATGATGGTATATCTGGAAATGGTAACAAAAAAATTGGAACAGGCCTTCAAACGTAAGCATATTTCATGTCGCTTTTCATTTGAAGTCAAATCTTTGTTGAGTTTTTGACACTATTTATGCACAATTTGGTTCTGGAATTGTCTCACACAGACACAAAAGGGAATCCATTTTGCAGGACAATATGGTTTTTTTGTGGAAAAAAAACCCAAGCACCCCTATGCTCTGCCCATGTAACTGTATAACATGTGGACACCTACACAAATTAACTCACTGGGCTTTACTATCCATCAGTTCATACAGGATGACCACATGTCCCACTCTGTAAGGACCGGTTCAGGGACCAGTCCTGTAAGACAAGCCAATAAACTACCAATAAATTAAGGACTGTATTTAAGGTGCTATTTTGGGTTTTAGAAACTGACAGCACATTTCTATGTGTCTGTATTTGTAATTCACTAATCAAATGCAAGGCCTACCAAAGAAGACTGGGAGGTAAGACAGTTAGACTATTATCAGACCAGATGAATCATGTGCCCCATGACTCACTGCAGTGCAGAGGACACGCAGCCTGTAAGATGATCTCTGCTGAGGATACACTGTGTTAATGAGCAAATCTTCCTTGCTTTATATTTGGTCACCCTAAATTTACTGTAACTAGAGAAGGGTTCTTCTAGGTCCATGATGAGTGTTTATGTGGTCACTAAAAAGAGAAGAAAACTGATCCCATGGCAATTAGCCAACATAGCCATATAGACAGTGTATTAAATATCTTGTATATATATATTAAAAAAATTCTGTGGTAAACCTTTAGTAGTATTTCTGATAACTGCTGATTGAGAACTATGTTGAAATTGTCCCAAATTATCCTGCACAATGAGTTTGAGCATAACACAATCAAGGACACACCTCAGACTGAAAGTCAATATAAGCAATGCAATGCAATTCGCTGTTGCTGTAGCTGTTCAGAAACACATAGAAATGGCGCACAGCTACGTTCAGGAAAAAGCACAGAAACAAAGTTTATATTAAAGTATGTCTGGCTTGAAACGAACCCCTAGATTTTCATGTCAGCACTTTTACCGTTCTCAGGAGAGAAAAGTGAGCAATTTGCTCCATTAGTAAGGGTGGGGTATTTTGGGTTTTTGTTTTTGGTTTTATTGTTTTGTTTTTTTGTGAAATACTAGATAGTGCCATTGCATTAAAACTTAAAGAAAAAGACAAACAGGATAAGGAATAATTGCTTGTGTACTGTCTTAAAAAATTATACTCAACTTATACATACATGGTTTTCAAACACCCTCCTGAGAAAAAAAGCCCACCCCCTCCCCCCCCGCCCCCCCCCCCAAACACAACCAAAAATCCCAAACCAATAGAAATCCTTTTGAGTATTTTCATTTTGAATACTGTTTAAGTTTTCATTAGAGTAGTATTCTCAGGGGATGAATGTAGGACTCTAATTTAGGTCCTAAACTGTCAGGATGTTCTCTCTATCCTCCCATTATGCTATGTAAGAAGAAAGCTCTTTGGAAAGGCTCTTCTAAAATGCAAGTCGACAAGTTTCTGCTCTGAATGGCCATTTCAAAATCTTTTGTTATTATTCACACAAGAAACTAAGCACACCTAGCTTTTAAGTTTATGAAGTTATGCCTGAAATGCAAGAGTTTGAGCAGTCCTTTGAAACCTTCACTGGGGTCCAAGCCAAATCTTGTATCACCATCCATTTTATATGCTCATTTGGCTGATAGGGATCAAATAATAAATGTTCACCTGACTTCTCCTTAGCAACTTCCCATAACTTGCTAGTCAAAACCTTGGCAACAGTCTTATAATTTTAATACATATTTATGTTATTCATTTGTTTCCATAGCAGATATTTATTTTTATAAGAAATATGCAAACCACTGAAACATCTCATTGATTTACACTCTGAAAGAATATTTTTCTCTTAATTGAAAAAGGTCACTGTTTTCCTCATTCATTATGTTTTCTATTTGAAATTTAAATTTTTGCATTACAATATTATTTATTATCTTCCCTATTGGACAAAGAAATATTAATTTATAAAAAGCCTGAACATACTCATAAATTAGGGCTAGATGCTGGATTATTTAGCTACAGATGTTCTCTCTCTCCACTGATTTATGACAAACTTTTTAAGATTCTCTCCCTTGCATCTTTCACACAGGCTGTTCATTCTTTCCCACAGGCACAGAAGCAACTTTCTTGACTTTTGCTCAATATTTGCATTTGTTCTTGTGTTGCATCAATCAAAGTCTTTTATGAATACTTCTATTTTATTTTCTTAGTAAAGTATAAAAGGTTTCAATTCCCATTTCTGTGAAGGTTCCATCAAGCTTACTCCCTCCTTTCTTCTCTACCAATGTCAGCCACCTCCTTGCACCAGTAAGCATTTGAGATCCAGTTCAGACCTTAAAAGTCTGTCAAAGTACAACACAGCTGTGCAAAGGCAACAATAACAACTGGAGAGTATGTTTGTAGGCCCTAGGTAATGCTGCCTTTGGGGGGAAAGAGTGGGAGGTAACTGACTCTTATCAGATTTTTAAGCATATTAAATACTTGTACAGTCTATGAGGACTTCCAAGTTCTGAAGCAGAGGGAGAGTCTAATGCAAGCATGGTCCTCCACAGTGCTTACAGCCAATGCAAAAGAGCCAGACTGCCTTACAGCAGGGTTATTGGCAGAAGAGTTTTGTATCAAATTGAGACAAACCTATTTAACAAGTGTGAAAATGACTGAGCAAGTAAGAATCCTCCAAGAATGCGCTAGATTCATGTGAGCTACTCATGCCAGAGTGGTTTCTCTGAGTATCTGAAAGGGTGCTGCAGAAATAAAATGAAATTAAACTGTTCATAACAGTATTAGATCGAAGAGATGACACCCTAGCAGATGATCTTGATCATACACTGGTTTTACTGATACTATTAATCAAATTTGTAAATTAAAAGGTGAATGAATACTTGCCTTCATACACAGCCTAAGTGATCAGACTTCCTGCAAAACCCAATCACATGCTACATGGGAATGACCAACATCTCCATGAAAAATAAGGGGTTAATATTCTCTGAAACATGTCTGTTAACCAAATAATATAATTAGTTAATAAAAAGTGTTTGCTACCAGTTGATCTCCAGATAAAGAAAGCCTAAAAAACTGCAGTAAAAGCTATCTGAAACAAAATAGATTAAAAAATGGAACTAGATGGCATCTTAGGGCTGAGAAACATACTCTCTATGAATAATAGGATCCATATTAAAAACCCACCAACATAAAACATGCTATGGCTTAGAGAAAGAAAAGTGTTTTCTGGACTTTATATTTGGATATATGGAAAAGTGTTAAAATATGTACAAATATGAACATGTGTAGTCAAATTTTACAAAATTAATTCATATACATTTTCCTCTCAAAACAAATCAAGCTTTTTCTATAGTTGTTTTGATTAAATAATTTACATATGCAAAATATTTTACAGTGCTGATCTACCCAGCATACGACATACAGAGCTTAGGCAGTACCTATTTTGGTAGACTCTGAACGTTAAAAGTCTTTGAGGTTAGACATTTATTTACTCCACAGAGAAGTTATATTATGTAATATAAAGGAAATAAGTCAAGGTTATTATCAGAATGTTGATACTTAGGGACAACAAAAAAATGTGGGTTTTTTTGTACTGAAGACACTAAGAACTGTAAACTTACTTTTAACAAAATCAACAGGGAGTTATAAATGGTTTCAGCTTAAAAGGCAAAAACATCCAGTAACTTCAGAAACTGCCAGTCCTATACTTCACCACTGGTTTACACAATACTGTTTCACTGTTAAGTAATCTCACAGCAAAATAAAAAATGTGGTTCTTGATGTGGTAAGAAAACCTGGAAACTGCACAAAAGCCTTTTGTTATGATTTAATATGTACAGAATTTTGAACTCAAGAAACAAAAATGCCCAAATTGCTTTGGAAGTGCTGAATTGATCCTTCAGAGAGGGTCAAAGAAATACCTCTGTGGCCTTTTTACATCCCAAGGGTCCAAATTTGCAGAAGACAGGTGAAAAAGTCTAGGGAAGTGTAGAGGAATTAAGAAATTCCTTACATTTTCTAGAAAAAGAATTCCCCTTCCCAAGAGTGCACTTGCATAACGCTTTTTGCCGAACCATCTGGACAGACTCAGTGCGTCATGGTTGTTTAGCAACTTAAGGCTTTCATGGTAGCTTTGAATATATTATGCCAATATCCTATTCTCAGACTCAAATTGTTTGGGAGGATTCTATATTTGCATAAAAACTCCTTGCATAAGTTCCATTTACTCAGGATTTCCAACACATACAAGGTTTTCTAGAAGGCTAAGTTGTTTACACTAAATACTAGCATACAATTTCCCCAAGTTAATTTTCTAGTTTACAAAGTTACTCTCCAAATGATCAAACTAAGGGTGAATCCAGCTGCAGGGCAGAGGCAGGAAAAGCGGAGAGAGTTCAGGAGACAAGTGAAGCACAGGGTCAAAGAGGTCCATGAAGTTTCACTGCAAACAACAGGAATGGGACAGTTTCTCTGAATTCTAGGCCAGACAATGATGTTATAAACATATTTTATAGATGGAGAACCTCCTTGTTTTTTGGTAACAAGAAATCAATTTGCTTCATGAGACAGAACATCTAAAGAAATCTTTGGTCTAAATGAAAGCATAGTTAAATCGCTCTTCAGCTTTTTACCTTAAAACCCAACAATACAGCAGGCTGAAAGCTGCTCCTAGATTTTTATGAATTTGCAAATCAAAGAGCACCTGTTTGTAAAGTGCTGCTTTGCTCAACTACTCAAATAATGTAATCAATACTAAATGACAAGCTAGAATTCCCAAATTCACTGCACAGTAAGCAGACACTTGTCTAGCTGATGTTTGTAATAAGTAATCCTTCTAATGATAGCCAAGACAAATGTTGTTAATATTAACTTTTACTCAAGCATAAAAATCACATCCATATGACATCAGAAATTATTTCAGAGTAAGATTATCTTAATGGTTGCAACTATTTTGTATAATACTAGCATTAATAAGGGCAATGTAAATCAGTTAAATCCTACTTTTACTAATGGAGGTTCTTTTGGTAACTAACAACCAAAAACTACAAAAACGTACAATTTAAAGATCAGTGCAAACAAAATATTTCCAAACTTCTGGAAAAGCCTGAAACCAGTTTTAATAATAATTTTTAGTTTCAATTATGTACATTGTATTCAAAGCCATTTCCTAGCCAGAAGAAATATACTATTGAGACACTGTTTTAAGGACAACAGTAGTAACATACATTTCCTCCTGCCAAAATGAAAGTTGCTGTTCCAGCAGCCATGACTTTCCAAATAAATTAATCTTTGTCAACATTCCCCAAAGGGGCATTTCATAATGGCCTTCATATATACGTTATCTGTGACAAAAATACTGTTTCTAGAATAAGAAGCATTTTTTCCCTTAGTTTTCTTTCAGTTAAAATACTTACACTGTTCAAAATTACTAAAGTATCATCTACAGCAATTTCAGTGTTATTGCACAAATTGTAAATTATGCTTTTCAGAATTATGGATGGAATTTTTAAAAGGCTTCAATTTTTATAGTCTTTTGAAAGGACAATGAATTCTATAAAAAACCAAGATTACAATTTCAGCATTTAAAATCTACACAAAGTAATTCAAACAAATGTTATGACATTTAAGATAATGAAACCCTTCATTTATGCCAATGTGTCCTACTTCATAGGAGGAAAAGGAGTCAGAACACATGCCCAAATATTGTACTGCCAGAGGAAAGTTAGGGCATATCTTGATTAATACTCTCAGAACAGTTCATAGTGTCTCTTTAAAACTGGCAGGAGTTACTTCAAAATATCTATTCAAAATCCATTCTAGGAAACACAGCTAGACAAAGTGTTCCCAAGACAAAAGGAAAACAATAAAGCTTTGTATTACCCTTTTAGAAATGTAAGCTGCATATTATCGACAGACCATTCATTGCAATCAACAAGTGATTAATTGCAAATTTGTTGCTAAATTGACCACGAAAAAGACAAGCTTCAGGGTACTGTTAAAGAGGAAAAACTTATGTTAAAAATGATTGGAGACTTTTTGCAGTGAATTAATTCTAATCGATACCCTTGTTGAATAAATAGTGGAATAATGACTTCCTTAAATAGCATTATTGTAGAATTTCAAATTCAAATTAATATTTAACCTAATGCCTTGCTGGTTTTTTTCTTTTGAAACAGCAGTTTTCTAATTTCATCTTGAAGAACAACAGACTATTATCAACCAAGTTTTTACAATGTCTAATATCAATCATCCTAGGAAGCATAATATACACGCAACAAAAACTATGAGTACAAAAGTAATGATGTTTATTTAGACAAGAAAGCCTTCATTTTAATTATTATTGGCATGGATGAAACATTAGATGTCTTCAATCATATCTACCTTACAAACATCTGAACAGCTGTGCAATCTTTTAGTTTTGTGCAAAAGTGTGATTTCAGAGTTTCCCAGCTGTGCCATTTTCCAATTATTGAAGGTGCAGTCATATAACTAAAACTTAACTTTTTAATGATAAAGATAACTTCGTCCCTGTGATGGTCAGTGTAGTACTGCAAAATAGATAACATTACTGGGGGCATTTTTGTCAAACCAACATTATCTTGAAAAGTGTTTTACTTCTTACATTTTACCCAGAGTCTATTTCTCAAATTTTTAATCAGGAAAACAATTTCCCACTGATTTACAAACATTTCTATTGACAAGGAAATCATTTAATTTAATTAAAATACATTCACAAATAAGGCCCAACTTAAGACTTTTGACAATGAATGGACTGATGTATATGTTTAAATGTCTCTCATTAATGAAAATTTTTTAGGAAGCAAGTTTCTTATAAATGCGGTTTGGGTTGAACTGCACAGTTGAACTATGTACATTCTATTTTTTCATCTTAACATTACAGAAAAAATTTGTTGAGATAATCTATTGGATAGTTGATACTATGGCTTGTGGATTGTTTTTCTTTTGGGTGTTTTGTGGGGATTTTTTGGTGGAGGGGTAGGAGAGGAAAGCAGTGGGAAGACATGTTTCCAGTCACTAGAAATATTTTTACTATTTCAAAACTATTCCTGCAGTGTATATTAAAAATACAAACAAACAAAAACAAACTACACACACACACACACTATATATATGTATATATATATATATATATACACCAAGGGAAAAAATTTGAAAATAGTGAAGTTTTTCTGATTCCAAAGCAAATTATAAACTTACCTAAAAAGCATATACAGATTAGCTAAGGATACAGCTCAGAACTGAAAGTCAAGCTGTTGACTGATATCAGTTTTTTAAATGTCTATACATCACAAAGTTTGATCTCACTAGGTCTTCTGCTTTAAAGATCATATTGTTTTCTTTGAGCCAATTAGTTGACACAGAGAATCCATGATACCTAGCTTTCAAAATCTTAGACAAAGAGTAGAACACAAATCCCAGAACTATACCCAAACCTCTGTATAAATCAGATGAGTCAAAACTTGACTCAAAATCCCGTATGTTTTATGAATCAGATATATCTGGCCATACTACTATGTCCACTTCACTGGAGCCTTCAGGAAAGTTCCTCCACTTGCTCAGCAGCCATAGACCTGTAAGGAGGTGCTTATGTCTATTTTTTAAAGAAGCTTAGCAGAGATTACAAAATAACTCCATTGAGTCCATTGTCTTGTTTCCTGTTGGGTTTGAAATTGGATTCTTGATGCAAAATTTAGAAAGGTAAGAACAAAAGTGATACTGACTCTGTATATTCTCTCAGCCTCCAAAAATTGTTTTTGCTAAAAAGCAGGGCTAATGGAAACCTCCTAAATTTCAACAAGAGCAAATTCAAAGACTTGCATCTGGGGTGGAATAATGCTACCATACAAGCTGGTGCTCAGTGTCTGAGAAGCAGATCTGCAGAAAAGGATCCAGTTGCCATTGTGGACTATAATATGACCATGAGTCACCAGTGTACCAATAGCAAAGAAAGTGGACAGCATCCTGGGCTCAATCAGCAAGAGTGTATCCACCAGGTACAGAGCAATGATCCTTCCCCTCTGCTCAGCATTTGTGATATCACATTTGGACCACTGTTCGGTCTTGGGCTTCCCATTACTTGAAAGACGTGGACAGACCATGTCTGTAAGTATCTGAAGGGAAGGTGTCAAGAGGATGGAGCCAGGCTCTTCTTGGTGGTGCTAAGCAATAAGGAAAGAGGCAATGGGCATGAACTGGTGCACAGGAAATTCCACCTGAATATGAGGAAGAACTTCTTTACTGTGTGAGTGACTAAGCACTGGCACAGATTGCCCACAGAGATTGTGGAGTCTCCCTCACCGGAGACGTTCAAGAACTGTTTGGACACAATTCTGTGCAATGCACTCTAGCATGACCTTGCTTGAGCAGGGAGGTTGGACCACCACTGTGGCCCTAGCCAACCTCACCCATTCAGTCATTCTGTAATACCACACTGTATTTAGCAGAGGGACAGTAGGCTGCTCAGGGACTGAAGCACATGCCACTTGAGCAAAGTCTACAGCAACTTGTTCATCCCCAAAGAAAACTGGTAACAGATGACTTTATTGCTGTCTACAGCTAACTGATGCAGAAAGGCTGACAGACTTTTGTCAGAGCTGCACAGTAAGAGGACAAAAGGCAACAAGACTTAAGTCAAACAATGTACAGATGGGTTGTGGAATCTCCATTGTTGGCGGTGTTCAAGACTCGTTTAGAGAAGCCCCTAAGGAAAGAGATCTGATCAGACTTGCTACGAGTAAGATGTTCATCTAGAAGATCTGCAGAGGATCCTTCTAAACTGAAATATTCTCTGAGAACCAGAGGTCTTTGTTATAGTTCTTACCAAATGTCCCTTTTGTGAACATCACAGGCTCTTGATCCAACGCACTACAAACATCTATACAGAGGAATGATGTTGCTCCTTAGTCTCTTTTACTCAAACCAAGACAAACCCAGTGTCCTTAGCTGATCCTCACAGGACATACCTTACAGCCTTTTTACCAGTTTTGTTGCCCTTCTCTGGATGCATGCAAGTACCTAAACATCCTTCTAAAATTGGTGTGACCACAAATGCATACAGTACTCAAGTGAGCCTGCACCAATCTAAAAAGAATTCTGTAGCTTTATAGATTTTCCTTCATGACCCTCCTGTAAATTACAATCTGCTCCCCTTGCACTTTTTTTTTTTTTAAGGCAATTATTGCGTGCTGTATGCACAAATCAGTGATAAGGTTTCTGTATTCACCATTCACACTCTGTGCCCTTCTGTGCTTTAAAAATATCCACAGCCAGCAGTGATCATTCCTCAGTGATATTGCCCCTAGCAGTTAAATACTATTCATTACAACAGTTATTGAGTACTTTTTCAAACCTCTATTGTCAAAGAGCAGCAGGTTTTTCTTCCCTGTTCACAATAAGACAAACTAAAAATGTGTTCTCAAAACATTAATACAAAACCAACAAAATGTTTTTTCTTAACTAAGAAATGAGCAGTTACAGGATAGGGCTGTGTTTATAACCAGAAGTGCAAATGTTATGTCTAGTTTTCATTAAAGAGATCCTAACAGCTATAACATAGCACAAAAAGTCATCAACATCCATATGACAAAGTAGCCTCCATTTGGCATAATAATGCTTTTAAACTTTTTTTAAAAATATATCTTCATAAAAAATCTTGTTTGTAGGTTATTTTTCTGTTTGTTTGTTTCTAATAGGAGTAATTTGCAATTCTGATATGTAAACCAAGAAACTGACATGCTATGTGAATTGAGTAGCCTCTTTGGATTCCAGCTGGCTTGGCTCTGTGCCTTTCTAATGGTAATGAAGTCACACAGCTGCTAGGACAATCAGCTGGAGTTCAGATCATCACTAACTAAATGGATATCCACTGACTGGCTTCTTATCAGGACTCATTAAAGTTCAGTGTTAGCAAACTGTAGGGTTACATAGGTTTACATGGTTACAGCCAAGTGCCTTTTAAAAATGAACTTGTTGGAGCTGAAAAAAATCTCTCCTTTTTCTGCCTATAAAAGTTACTTTGTGCTGGTCAACCTAAGAAATGTTCAACCCTACTCCCAGTGAAGTGAAAGGAAAATTCCCATTCATTTGCATGGAAGTAAAACAAATCAGTTCCCAATGTTTCAGGGATTTTTGAAGAATACTGCTATTCAAATTACTTCAGAATGCCCCAGCTAAAGGGTCATTCGGCATTCAGCTATGTCCAATTTTCGACTTAGAATGCAGTGCACACTAGACCTGTGAAAGTTTAGCAGCTTTTCCTTTGCCCAAACTGCTATCATGTTTGTGCCACATGAAATGGTGAAGTTTCACCATTCTCACAAGAAGACAATTTTCTACTAAGAAAATAGAAGTAAATGTAAGATGCTGCTTTTTAGCCTAATGGTACCACTGCAGCATACAGCATCCTGCCAGCTCTGTAGTTTATTCTGAGATCACAGTGTAGACTAAGGAGGAGGGGTGGGGGGACGGTTGTACCACCACAAAGCTTCAGTGTGAACACAGTAGATTTCAGTATTAACCATCTTTCCTACAGATAAATGGAAAAGTAAAAAATGTGTCAGTTCTTAAAAAATCATTACTGGTATCTTTTTCACCTCTATAGTTTTTGTCCTCTGTTTTTATTGAACAAAATTGCAATTCTTAACCCTTATTAGAACAAGGAACATGCAATGCTGCTTGCTGGACACACTAAAATGGGACAAAAGGTTGTGTCAATCTAGTGTGAATGCACAGTGACAGACTTAAAGCATTCTCTACATTTTTCAAAAATTATATAGTCCTTAGACAAAATTTCAGCTGTTATGAGTAATGGAACCAAATGGTTTAAGTCATGGTAACAAGTATCAATTGCTCTACAAGTGAAAATTTCACTGAAAATAACAACTTAACCTCTTTTTAATTACTGAGAATTTTTTTTTTTTACAGATATTCAGTTAGGATTCTGGTCATCAGCTTTATGAGTCACCTCACAACACACGAGCTTCACAATATAAAATACGTAATGAACTTACAAGTACTTTACAAGTTCTTCCATATTAGGACTTTCTCTTATCTTATCTATATAGTGATTTGTGAAAACAAGAAAATAAGCACCTAAGTTATAAGCAAACTACATCCTGTCCTCCAAACAGTCCTGACTTTTGATCTCCTTGCTTTCCTTTTTAAGGTTTATCCAGCTCTTTCCCATTGGGTTTCCTCTAGGAATCAAAACCTAGTCAGTATTACTTATGCAAAACTCAGATGAAGGGCCTTGGCAACACTTCCAGATTATAATCAGCAAAACATCATATCTCCCACTAGCAAATATATGGAAACTCACCCACGTAAATGATATCATCCTGATTCAACTAAGCATGCTCAAAGTGAGCAGTGACATTCATGCACAGGGAGAAGTCCACAGAAAGAAAATAACAATACTCCTACAGTTAACTACACTCAAAGATCAAAAGGCAAATAATTGCTTTACACTTACACATATTCTGAATTCTATATTGTAGCTCTTGCAAGTAACAAGAATATTATTTTAGTTTTGATTTTAAAATTATTTTAGTGTCTATGAAAACTGGCAGGATGACAGCATTTTCTACATAAAGTCCTATATTTATCTACTGAGCTTAGGTTTCCTTGCCAATATCCTTTGGCTTTTACCTACAGGAGCTGCTTCTGCTGGCAAGCAGTAAGTTCACTTCCATGGTTCACAGTTGAGGCTGTCAACAAATGTGCCAATTGTATGACATGGAAATCTATTCAATAGAGAAGAGTCAGCAGAAATATTCTATAGGTTGTAGAAATGTCACTTGGTGATAACTTTTGGCTACTGTATACCTCAGCTGAATTTAATTCTGTAACCTGTTACTCCTTTCAGAAACTTATTCCACAAAGCAATTAAGCAACCAACCACAAGTAGCAATTGCCAGTCAACTTGACTTTGTTCACTAGCAAGTACACAATTTAATCTCTAATTTACAACTCAACACTAATATCAGTGCAAATATTTCTATTAACTTCTGTGAGATTTTCATTAGCTCTTACCACCTTGTAATGAATGAATATTTTTCAGATGGAAAATAAGGAGAAACTTATAATTCAAATGACATATTTTTTTTCCCTTCTTAGGATTTAGAAAAGGTAGCTTCAGTAGTAAAAGAGAGTTAGATAAGCACATGATTTTTTTTCTAAGTCGAATCTCTGCAGTATACAGGTATGTCCACAGGATATAACTAAGTGTTAAAGTGGTGTCCAAAAGAGAGAGTCTTCATACAAAATAGGAACCACTTGCAGTGTTTTGCAGTGTAACCATCTAGAGCAATTGCTCTTGGCATAGGTCTAACCAATTTGTGAGTAGGCAAAATGCCATCTGAACAGATGGCATGAGGTACACAGCCAAATAGCCATGTATGTGCATCAGCTGTGGGTAGTAATGGCATGATTCCCAGCCATGAAGGTCTAAACAGTTGTCCATCCTGATCTTAAAAGCTCATGTTTATAGAGAATTGTCATCAATAATCCAGCTTTGCACTAAATCATTTTTGAAATAAAAAATTGTTCCTGGAGATGAAAATGACAGATAGTTGAGTTTCAGGAAAATTCCTGCATTCACTTCTTTGTTATTTCATTTTAACAACTTAAAAAAAAAAAAAAGTGCACGGTGATGAAAACAAGCCCCAGTTTCCCAGACCCATTTTACTTGTTGCTTGCTGCTGTGGCAATACTGTGCAACCAAAGATCTTCATCTGACCTGTGCTGCAAAACTGCACATGGATTGTATCAACATCTTCCGCCTTCTTCTTGTTCCCAGATAACACAATTGGTCCACAAAATAAAAAATCCAAAATGATCTTCTACTATGGAGGTTCACAGGAATCACTCAGAACTTTATCATCACACCCATGACTAGGTACAATCAACTGGGGCTTTACAAACATTATCTGTCCATAATCACGGAACTACAAAACAGCTCCAATTCAACTTTGCTTGACATCTTTACAAACAGTGTGCCTCAGCTACGTCTGAAGATCCGAAGCAATGATCTTGCCTAAGAAAAATTCACTTAAATTGTTCAGTACTCTAGTGCCACTAATAATTATTAACCACCTATTTTTTCCAACAGAATTAATAATTTTCTGCTTACAGATGCCCAAGACAGATTAAGATATCTTTGCACTCATTACTTGAAATGATTTTCCATGTGATTTCAGTGATTGGTTCTTACCCTTAAATCTTTACAAATTTTCACTATGCATGTTTAGCAGCTACAGCTCAGTTGGTTTGTTGACTGTACACAAAGGTTACAATGACAATGTTTTTGTCCTCTCTTTGGATGAACAGAAATTCTGCAATCAGGATTTTGATAGAAACATCTGTAATTTTAAGTTCCAAATGAAAACTTGGACATAAATACATTTTGTTTTTCTCAAAAATGCTCTCTGCTAGTAAATATACATCCATGCAACACAAATATTACTTTGCTGTTTTACTTATAATTTTTATCGTTCTGAAGATAATGAGAATGTTGGGGAACAAAACTGCAAAAGACTGACACCATTCTGTAAAGAGAATTGATTGGGGGGGAGGAAAGAGAAAACCAAAACATGCTCACTTATTTTTAAATAATGAGTCTTATAATACATACCAACCTTTATTTTCAAGCAACACTATGAGATTCTATATTAGCACCCACCCAATGGTCCAAGATCTTTTTGTTCACCTACCGTACAACAGTACAATTTTTTAGAGAAAAGGTTGCCAGCTGCAATTTAATTAGTTTTACTAAATTATCTGTTCCCTACAAGTTCACCAGTACAGATAAGTTGCGGATAACTTTGGCTGATTCAATAGTGTACCTACCACTGTTCAATACAATGCACAGAAGACCATCAACTATAGCCTTTTAAGACATTTAAGATGGATGCCTTTTGCATATGCCAAATAATCTGGGAAGCAAGAAGACAAATTTGGTGCCCTTGAAACAAGAACAAAACCAAAAAGTCTACTACAGGTTTCAATAAGTTCAGGAAATGGCCTGTAAACATATCACAGATTCCAGATTATCAAGATTTATATATAAGGAGTCACACAGAATTGTAGGAATATTTGTGGTGGAAAAGCTGTGTTACCTTTAGCAGTTGCCTATTTTTTGACTTGTGCAAGGAACTGACCAAAAGAGAGCAGTTTGCTTGAAATAGAAAAGGCAATTCAGGGGAAAAAAGAAGCATGCAATCCGAAACAAAGCTGTAATTGTCAAGAACCTGCTAAATTAGCTCTTGTTTTTGCAGTATGTCTGGAACATATTGAACATTTCAACCTTACAGAAAGAACCTGTCAAATCTTAAAGGGATTTAGCAGTATAACTATATGTAAAATAAGCTAGCAGAGATGAAGTTTACATGAGCAAAACATATTTTTGTCCACAGAGCTAAAAGTTTCAAGTTTTCAGTAAATGATAAATGTACAGTTGGTTAACACTATACTTTGAAGAATAATTTTGGCTTAGTAAGTGGCATCGGAAACAAAATATTGCCTATATTGTTAAACTTATTGTTACATATACATGCAGATGACAGGGATGTTGCATGTTGAGCAGAAAGATAAATATTTGGTGACGGCATCCATCTGTCCCCTATAATACCTACCATAGTTGGAAAAGTAAAAGCCTTTCACATTTCCTATTTGTATAGGGCAGCTGTAACAACAGCAGATAGTGTAAATGGTCCAGGAATTCAAAAGAAGGCACAATTCTCCTAAATTTGCCCAATTTAGACCTGAAACCCATGATGGATTTGACATTATGAGATGAAAATGGAATGTTTGTCCTATGTAGGAGGATAGTGAAAAAAACCAGATTAATGAATGACACCTATCTTTTCAGGCTCACCAAGGAAGACCTGCAGACAGCACTGATTAAAATGGGAAATTAAAGTTCAGAATGAGAGCCCACAAGAAACCTCCAAACGACAGCTACTTGTATCTGTACACCAAACATTTAGGACAAAAAGCTAGAACTATTCAAAAGTACACATATATTTTAGAATCAAGTGATGAAGAATGCAAACTACGAAGATATCAAAAAAGAATTTAAACAGCCACTGCTGCACTAGGGCTGGCAAGAGCTGGAAAGTTGAACATACTAAAATAAAAAAAACTAAAGCACTGTTTATAGAAGAGTATTATTCCAATGAGGTACTCAAAAAACAGATGAAAAAATAGTATGGATAAATAGACTTTGAGAAACTTTTTCAAGCAGCAGAACTAACGGAAACTCATCTTTTCCTGATATGTCTATCTGTTATGTTTACATGCCTGTCTGTTACACTTACATATCTCTAACTTCCAAGACAACTTCCATGGCCAAGAAACTGTGCCATCTTGTAGCTATTTCAAAACTAAATGTATGACAGTTAATGCAGTGTTGCTATGAATTAGATTTACAGCTGAATTTTGTCTGCTTTTCTTTCAAAAACAGCCTCTGTCCTACACCAGTTACTGATTTTCACAAACTACAGATGTCTCCACATCTTTCACTTCACTCAGGAATCAGCCTGATGCTCACACAAATATACAATATGCTCATGTACAGTTTATTTCATTAGGGAACATGTTTAAAATCAATGAAGCTGGAAAGATGGCTGAGGACAGAAAACAGGGAAGGATTGAAGAAGTTGTTTTTCAGAGTACCTCTTGAGTGTATCCAAGGGTAGACAATGATGTTGGACACTATTGTTTTTCCAGTGGTGAATGCAAATGTGGTTAAAGCTATAAAGAATTGGAACTGATAACCCAGGAAAAGAATCCAATCTTCCTGTAAGGAACCTATTTAACCTTCACATTTTAGTATGGCACTAGGCAAAACCCCATTCCTACCAAGTATTAAAACTAAACCAGTAGCTTCTACAGGAAGTGGGTCATAAATTTCTATGCTGAAATCCAAGATGTGCCTACAGTGAAGGGCAGGGTGTTTTATTGTCACTGAGCATCTTCTGGGAGTTACAAGTACTAGTGTGTCTTAGTGACCTTGCTCGAGTCACTTACAGGGAAACTGTCAACTAAAAAAAGTAATCCATACACCTCTGCCTCAAAATTACTTAGCTTCTGTTATTACGATTCGCCTGGTATTAGTATGCATAAATCTCTACCATTACGACACACATGAAAAATAATGTTCTCCATTTTCCATTTTGCTAATATAGTGAACTTCAGAAGTATTTTCCTGTATTTTAGTATTTACAAATGTAATTTCTGTTCTGTATAAGTGTGTATAACTGCCCAGCAATGGAGGATAGTAAAATTAATAAATACCTAAAAAAATGAAAACCATTTATCTTCCACAATGCTTAAAAATTCCGGTAGGAGATTTAAGTAGAGGCATAATGATTGAGACCACATTAACATCAGTATTTCAAATTGCCCAGATTTAGATTTAACTGCACACTTTTTCTATTCTGAGTCTAACAAGGGGACAATTACATACCGCAAAGAGGTATAATAAGGTTTAATGTTAAATGATTTAACACTACAAAGAGAAAGGTAAAAAAATATTATACTGTTATAATCCCTACCTACAGACAATAAGGTTTATGTAGTCTAAGGAGCAGGACATCATCTCTATTGCACGATGCATCTCTATTTTACTTATGCCAACTGGGCAATTTTACAATATCTAGTGTTCACACTCAGAAAGTAATGTGTCAACTCCAGTTCTTTGATGAAAAATGTGGCAGCACATTGCAACCTCAATTCTCAAGTGACTAAAAAACAATTCAAAAAAAAAAGGAGCTCTTGCAGGACTGCAAGTCACCACATTTCTAGGGACCTTGGTCAATATTAAGCAAAATGGGTTTGTGAAATAGATCAAAATTGGAATTTAGTATTTGAATCAACAGAAAATACAATTACAGAAGTCCTCCACACCACAGCCAAGGCATAATGTGTTTGTTTTTTTTTTTCTAATAATATACCTCACTGACACTTTTTAGGCTCCCTTTGGAAACACATGTGCAAAACATGGCGATATAAGGGTTAATCAAGAACCTTAAGCATCTGCTTTTGTGATTAGTATTTGAAAGGAGATGAGTGCTTCACTTGCAAGGCACAAAATGACATGGATTATAACAGGTACTGTTAATGACAGTATATTAATGTTTAATAATGCAGAGTGATTAAGACTGGGTCTGTACTTTATTATTCTATCTTCTACATATGTCAGAATGGCTTGAATACCTTTTGGCATGATATTTAATTAAAAGTAAAAGTTAATTTTTCTCATTCACATCAGGTATAAGAATTATTACTTATGATTATGCTGGGTTTTCCACAATGACTTCTTTCTTTAATTGATTGCTTACAGTTGGAATTAATACAGTTTTATCTTAAGTTCTCTGTTTTGTCTACAAAAATGTACAATATCACACTAATTGATTGAATATTGTTTAACATAAATAAATGAGGTTTGTTTGTTTGGTTTTTTTTCTTTTTCCCAACAGGGTTGCTAGACAAAGAACTGGATTTGCAAAAATTCACAGGTGATTTAAGAACATATCGATTATACATTTTTCAATGGATGTAGTCATCATAAAATGACTTTAAGACCTTTCATCCTGCAAACTCTTCAAAAAAATGCATAAGATATATTTTATCCCTTTAATAAAAACCCCCCAAAACACGAAATACTCCAAATAAAAAAATCTGAAACTAAATATTTTGTCCATGAACTTCACACCCAACAACACAGTATCAAAGCTGCAAAAGAAAATGTCTTAATACATTTTAGATCAGTTCAGAAAATCTCCCACTAATCCCATCCTGTCATGTTCATACAATTCTCTTGCTAAATATACCAAATATGAGCAGATAGAAAACAACCAGGCTGATTTAAAGTAACTCTTTGAACCCATGAAAATTGACACAGATTGGTACCTCAGCCTTCTGTATCTGTAGAACTCCCCAGCAGCACAATTCTCTAAAATGAGCAAAATTGGATCCATATTTTTAAATACAATCTTTTTCTGCAGAATGCCAACATTAAATATTGTTTAATGAAAATAAACAAAAAGTTTTTCTAGACTATCATCTAGTGTTACCTGTGCTTCTCCAAGCGAATTCACTACAGAACATGCTTTCCTGGAAATTTATGTGCTTTTAAATTCTTGTTCTCAGGCTCTGAGTTCTGTAGAATTGGAATACTGTTTTCTTATACTGAACCTCGCTGTGAAATTATATTAATTTGCAACCATTTCTACTGCAAAGAGAGAATTATAAAAGTCTATAAATAAACAACACTATAAATCCCATTTATTCAGTGAATAATTGCCCACACTAGATAGCAACTCTGCTTCAAAAAATATGATTGGAAGCTTAAGGGATAAAAGCCCATATGTTTATCTCTTGTATAATAATGTGAAGAGAGGGATAAATTAGTTTAAGACATTCAAAATGGTCCAAGGATTGATTTAAGGGATGTATAGGCCTGATCTATAGTCCCCTGGTCTATGTAGCTGAAGGTGATGCAGCATGGGTAGAACCAGGTAAGGAAAAAAAACCTAGAAATCCTTGCCAATTATTTGCAAAATTTTATCTGATGTATATGTGACTTATCTCCTGTTATCTTTGAGGCTTAAGTAAGATGTCTTTCCTAGGAATTGTGACATCCTATATCTGTGCTTCCCTTCATATATATGTATATATAAATATATATCTCCTTTTTAATAAACTTTCTTATGCTTCTCTGGTATTCTTTGCTCCCTTCGACTCAGTTGTTCCTGCAGTTTCCTGCAGCTCTCCCCTTGCACTCACATTCCTTAGACTATGACATGGACAAAGTAGTCAATTCTGCCTTTAGGAACACTATGCAGAAACACAGAGGAGTCAAAATCATGAGAATGAACAATAAAGCAAGAGAACTGAGGGAAGGTTCATTTGTTTTCCACCACTCATGACATTTTTGAATTTTGTAGGTCTGTTTCTAGCACCAAGCCCCATTTCACGCGGCTGAGTGGAGATTATAAACCTGTGTTGAAAGTCACCTTGCCTAACTGAGTACTGCAACTGAATTTAAAAGAAATTGCAACCGACATATATTAACCATTTGATTCTTCATTTGCTGTTCAAATAAACACAGCATCTTCACTAAGATGCTCACTTTATCACTTTTCTCTAAAAATAAATTTATCACGATACCAATAGGTTTTGCACATAGAGTTTCAGAAAGGTTGTATTTTTCAATTTTCAAGCAAAGGTAAAAGAAATGAAGAAGAGCTGAAGTTCTTACAGTACTTGGTACACTTAGAAATGTGAGTTATTATTTTACAGATCCACTAGCAATTCATCTTCAGTTGAAGTTTTAATGCAGCATAACATAGGACTATAAAGAAACGGAATCTTCCTACATTACTGTTTTCATAAAGAAACCTGTTGCTACTTATAATTTTCATTACAGTTTAACGTTATTTCTTCATTTGCCCACAACAGACCAACCAGATTCTGATCCCTGACTCATGAAAACCAATACTACTAAACCATGCATGTCAACACTTCTACATCTTAACTGTATCATTATAATATCTGCAATGAAATTTTTATAAAATTCACAGTATTTAAGACAGAGATATAAACTTCAAAGAGGAGAAGAAAGATACATAGTTACATTTCTTAATAACTTGATAATATGAGAAAAGTTTTGTTTTTACCATAATGTTTCCTTTCTACTTTAAAATCTGAAGTATATGAAAAACTCCAGATCAATATGGTTAAAATAATACTACTTAATACAAAGCAGTACCCAGAGAGCTCCCAGGAACGTAGATTACTTTTCTTTCAACGTTGTCTCTAGACATGGCTAAACTCTTCTCGTAGACATGTGAAGAAATGAAATATTGATGTAGACTTTCTACCTGAACTGGATCACCAATCCTTCTCTCCACCATCTACCCACTCCTCTGAAAAAAAAAAAAATAAAGGCACCAAAGAAGTGTCCCCCCACCTATCTGAGCAGCTCTAAAAGCAGACTTTTGTAAAACTTCAATAGTAATATTTTAATTTAGATGTCACTTTGTTTGCCCACTGTGGGAAATGAAGGCATGAGTGAAACAAGGAAGTGGGTATGGCTGCTTATTTGCTATCTAGTAATTGTTTATCTGTTCAGCAGCTGACTCACGAAAGTAAAGGTTTGATTCCTCCGGCTGAAAAGGAACATGAATTGTAAAGAATTAAACTTTTTAAAAAACAAAGCACATTTCATAAGTGCTAAACACCTCACAGAATATTTAGAACAGAGGAGTAAACAAGCATTAAACATAAATTTCAACTGAAAAATTAGGAAACCTAATGATCCTGTATAGTTGCAAAAAAAAACAACAAACAAACCTGCAGAACTGCAGGCACTTGGACACTGCAGCGCCATGAAGTTTATGCTTCTGTAGGCATCCATCAGATTGCAGTTACAGAGATTGCAAATATCTTATTTCACTTGCTGTGTTCCCACCACCTAGTTACACCTACCCTGCTTCTCAAGATAGAGTTACCCGACATACATTCAATACATTCAACTATTTCACCCAATTGGAACATTCTAATTTACAAAAGCATTTTATAATAAGATTATACCATGCTGACATTTATATACAAATTATAGTGTTTCCATGGATCATAACCCTTATAATCATGAATAGCTTTAGTAGAATTCTCTGTGGAAGACAGTTTTGATAGAAAATCGTTTCTGTACTCCCAGTTAATTACTGATTTTTTCTCCCACCAATTAGAAATTTGAACTCAATCCCACAGATTTACAATTTACTATCAGTAGCCAATGCATACAAATTACTCTTGCTACTCTTTTAAACATGACTAAAAGTTCAATTTATTAAATGCTGAAATATCCAGAGTAAAATGCTGTGTAGTTGAACCTTCTCTGGCTACTGGACATCACAGAATAGTTATTTATTTTAACTAATCAATCTTAAAAGCTACTAAAGGCTTTTCTACACTCAGCATATGTGTTTGCACCCTAACCTACTGATTAGTACTGCCAATTCAGACTCTTAATCATTTTAAATATATATATTTAAAAGCACTAGGATAAATAATACAAGTAAAACAGAACATGTAGATTGAAACAGGATGATTAACCTGCTAAAAAACCCCTCAGCCAGCAAGGCAAAGAGAAAAACATTAATTTAGATTTCCTGCTCTAGTAATTCAGCCACTGAATCAGAGTAGACTGAGGCTTCATAATTTACCCCAGTTACAAGGAAACTGCACTTCTCTGCATTTATTCAACTCCTTCTCAACCTTTCCTACCTGATCCTTCAGTTGTATGAGAGGCTCCACACGGAATTTTTTGAAAATAAATAAATAGGAACAAATCATCGTTACTTGCAGCTATGCTCACAGAGACAGACCAAACACAGGAGAATGTTCACCCTCTAAGCTACCAAGAAATAGATGGCTAATTTACTAGAAGTTAAAAAGAAACATTCAGTTCTGCAACTTCAACCTGTGTGGCTTAGATTAACATAGCTTTGGGGCTACTGATTAGAGGAAAAGTTACAAACAAATTCTTTTTTGCTGGCATTCTTTTTATAATGAAGACCATCCTAAAAATATCTGAGTAACAAAGTCAGAGTGGCAATATTTTCAGTAATTAACTCATTGCAATACTTTCCTTACCTTGCCTGGAGAAAAGCTACTCACTTTTCTACTTCAGGCTACCACCAGTAATATGAAAGAAAGTGCTCTTGAGAATCAAATTAAGACTTACTAAAAATATTCATATCCAATTGATTACTCGATCAATTTTTCTTATCCTTACATAGAAATTTCCTCTACTTAGGTTTCTGTTTTCAGTTACTCTAGATTGTTATTATAATAAAAGACAACCATGCAGCTTAGTTTATCTTAAGAACAATTTTAAGGAGAACATTCTTTTAATTGTGAAGTAAACCAGCAGATTTTAAAAGCTTGCACAGCGATAAAAGTACTGTGAGCACAAGCGCCCATCTTTACTTTAATAGATATAATGCAATTGTGAAGCTACTGTTGTGAAAACCATCTTTACACATATCAGGTGTGTATCAGATATGTATTTTCAGGAGAATTCTTTTACTCCAAACCACACGCATTCCATCCTTAACAACAAAACCAGTAAAGTTTAAGAAATCTCTCAAAAGCATTTTCTAATTATCTTCCTGTATCTTTTTGACTACACAAGTGTTTAAAATGTAATTCATTTGAAGCCTATTCTGCTCTCTATATTTTTTTTAAATACACAACATTTAATACTGGTGGAATTAATGATCAAAAATCCCTATGCATTAAGTAAACAGCACTTTTATCCCTACAATAGTAACAAAAATAAATCTTCATTCCACTGAAATTCTGGGTTTGACATACATCTCTTATCACACATTCACACTTTTTTTATTTTTTTCTTAAATGCATTTGAAATAAATGTTTTTCACCCCACCATTAGAAAACAGAGGTTCAATCATGAAACTGAATAAAGAAACATACTATGGTCTAGATAGCCTTATATTAATGTGCTTAATATAGTAAGAATTCAGGAAAATTATTTTGTACATAACAACTTGCATATACAAATAACATTGTAAAATGTCTATTACTGCTAAAAAGAGATACAGAATCTCCTGAACTATTGATATTATTTGTTATTGCTGTTTCTTTCTTAAGTGACTTCTTTAAGGTTTTATGCTATTTGTTTTTTTCCACTCTTCTATCTGGATTTCACTACCACAAGAAACCACCAGAAATATAAATAAATCTGTAAATAGTCAAAATATCACCTCAGATGTGTTTACTAAATGGTGTTTGTTGTTTCTGTTTGATTTTTTTTACCTTTTTTTTTAATAAAACAATAATGATGGTAATGGGAGCACTAATGACCAATCCTTTTACCTAAAATCTCAAAGGCTGTGTGTGGACTCTATTAAAAGTCTACAGGAACAATCTCTTTGACTTTAATAGTGCTGAAGTGCATTACAGCATTTAGTAAGTATTAGACTCCTGGTCTCACAGGGGTACTTCGTACACTGAGCAGTGTCTTAAAGTTGCACAGTGTTTTTCTTCATCATTCTATTACCTTGAACTCAGCTTCAACTCTATTCACATGGTCTGACTGCATTTTGGCTTGCTCTTGGTCTCAAGTGAAGGAAGTCTGCACTGAATTTTGTGAGGCAGAGGAGCTGGCTTGAATTTGAAGCTGTCTCCATAACAATGATGCAATGGTTCAGTCCCAGTCTTACCATTTACTGACAGTAACTAGACGGGTGCCCCTGCTGTTTTGTTCTCCTATGCCTATGTTTATTCTCAGCTATCTGATGTCATCCCACTGAAAAGAAAATGGAATCTGCAAGGTACAGGTATGTCAAATAGGGGGAATTACACACACAGCAAATTTGGCAAGCTGTATAGATGAAGCTGAAGTGATCTACATATGAAGCAGATAGCAGGGAGGGGAGCAAACTCCTCAGTCACACTGGTAATACCTCCAAAATATGTACCTCCTGAGAGTCAAAAGCAGAGCAAACAAGAGTACCTTGGACTCAACTCACAGCCAAGTGCAGACTCTAGAGGGTAATTGACAACACAGTTTCATAAATCAAACCAAGATACCCTAACTGGATAAAGTAAACAAAAAAACCCAAACAGAAACAAAACCCAAACCTTCCTATCATATAGTGGCAGGCAACACACTTTTCCTCAGTGAAATGGTATTTCTTGTTCTTGAGCTATGGAAAACTGGAACTGTAGGGAGAGCACAGGCAAACCAATCCCAGGTAGAAGCATACAGGGCTGTTTCTCAGTAATTCACAGTGTACAAGGAACTTTGAGGGAAATGCAATTTTAAGGTCACTTTTTTGTTGTTACTCTTTTTTGCTGTGTAGAGGAAGTCAGCACTAAAATTCAGTGCTGATATTTGCAGTCAATGTTAGATTAAACCAGCTAATTCTTTCTCCTGCCATCACACTGACTTTTTAATTTGGTCCTCCATAACACTGGTATAAAGTTTCCACCATACTCTTCCTCTTGCAACGAGGCAGAGCTGAGTTACCAAAACACAATTACACAAGTCAAATTCAATACTTCAGAATCCCTGACCACAGATTAGAAGCACTTATGAGATTTCAATATTAAGCACTTCTCTATAAAAGAACTGTCTTCTGTTTATTAACCACTATTAGTGTCAGCCTGATACACTAATTTTCTCATTGACACAATCTTTTATATTAATTATATAAATTATATTAATTTATATAACTAATAATCATAATTATTGATAATATCTTTCTGCCATCACATTTGCAGGCATATATTATTCCAAATGTAAAACCCTAAGAAAAGCAGTTTGACATAGCCACTCTAGAGTCCCCAGGTTTCTGAATCTAATTGGGTAGAGATTAATTCCAGAAGATTAATTCTATTGGTTTAGAAATTTTGGTGTGAACAGAGAAAGCAGTATTACTTGCCCTACAAAAATACTGCCTTCTGCAGCCAAAAATACTGTGATTGCCTCTCAAAATTTCTTCCTATTGCCCTGTGCCAGGACACAGTTATTTGTTATTTGTATTAACACAGCATTTAAGAGTTGTTGTCATAATCCTCAGGGCAAAGAGTTATACAAACACAGAATAAAAGGTCAATTCTTGTCATGACTGTCCTGAATTGGAGGCATGAAAAGCTTTATTTGAAACATCATTTCCTTTGGATTTATTAGCTCTGATTAAATCTGTCATTTGATATTTATTTACGTCACTGTTCAAACTAAATGCTAAATAAGCTTAAAAATGAAAAAAAATGCATTCTAGCAAAAAAGGAGCAAGTTCTTGATTTTAAAATTCAGAAATCATTACAAGAGTTGAATATAACAGAGTAAAAAACAGTAGAAGACTTTTTTATTTTTAGTAATAAAGATCTTTCCTAACTGCCATACCATCTTGTCTAAGGAAACTATTCCACACAAACATGTAAGCCTTGAGGGGTTTACCGATTACATTTACCTTTGTTATTCTCTAAGGGTCACACACCCATTTTCCTCTCAGTCTGGCTTATATTACTATTCTGTGTAGATGTGTCAAGAAACTTCCACTCCCATCCTTTGACTAAGCCTATTTCTTCTGGTTTAAATAACATTGCAGTTCACCACAGTATTTTCAAGAGTGCTACACGTCACAGAGCACAGGTCTACCACAGACGTATAAATCATGGACTGTACATCTTTTCAAATTCACAGTCTTTAGTTTACCTTCATAGAGACCAGAGACAGCTTATTAATTACAGAGTTCCAAACTTGGCATTTTGAGTGCTCTCACCCTTCCCTCACAGCACTTGTCAGTTTTGGGTTCTTGCCATAACCACTATAATATAGAAAATCAGTAAGTCAGAATTCATTATATGATTCAATCAGTTTTCCAAGTGCCTAATTTACCCAAGAAGAATTTCATGGCCTCTAAAATTATTTTGATAATCCTTTTTATCCCATGTTTCCCATTCTACATCTTGTGTAGTAATACACAGCCTTTAGAAACACACCTAGAGATGTAGCTCAGATACAAAAGGTGTCCCTCAATCCTCCCAATGAAACTTCTAATTTTACACATGAAAACTTTAGTAACATTTATGGGCATTGTATTATGTGAGATCAGCTGTGATTATCTGTCTTCTCTTTCAGCATGGATTGCTCCAAAAGACTACTGAAAATACACTCGCACCTTCATAAGATTTATGAATATTTCTTCATATTTCGTAACCGTGGGTTTTATATTTTTCCATATACATCAGCAAGTACATCCCGTTATCAGATTTAATCCTATGCAGATTCACTCAGTGCTGTTTAGTGTACTTAACAAATAAACAAGCTCTTATTTAACACAAGAGTTGTATTGTATTTGGTGGGTGTCTTTTTTACTGTTTTTCCTAATAGCTAATACCAGGCAGTTCTACACTGATGTGAAGCAGTGGGGCACAACTTCTGCACTTTGATAATTATCCTTTTCCACTTTACAATTGCCATGAATGTCCTTACTGCAAAAGTTCAGGTTGGTATCAAACCAGTGTACGTGATACAGCCAGATCAGAAAAACGGAGATTTCTTGATCATTTGGGCTCTGTTGTTGAGTGCCAGCATCAGTAGCTACAGAGATCCATGAAGGTTAGGCTGAAATGTTAAACATATATACATGGCCTAGTCATATAAGCTTTCATGCATATGGCTGAGTCTTTTTTCTTTTTCCCATTGATAGAATCTCCTGAGGTTATGGGAACTAACCTGACAGTGCTTAAAAGCAGCTCATGTCAGTCAATCAGTTTATCTCAAGAGACAGCTGTGAAACTTGATTTGGATTCAACAAATATTGTATGCCATGTGGATAGATGCCTAAAAATCAGCTAGAATAGGCTACTTAATTAAAGCCATATGTTCCCTTCAGTTACGCACCGCACACGGAAGCAGCTGGTCACAAGTTATACAACTCACATGCAAAGTGATAGTAAACCCTTTATGCGGGAAATTAATGTCTAGATGACATACTGACAGTGTTGGGTAGTACTCTTTGATACTTGGACATACTCCATACAGGTTCAATAGTGTACTGTACTCAGATGCTTGCAGAAATATTACTTAAAACTTGATTCCGTGCAAGAACAAAACACTCGGTCTCAGATTTTTTTGGTTTTATGTAATGCAGTATAGATAATTTGCAAATTAAATTGAAATAGTACCAACAGCTAGAATTACCTCCAATGTTTAATCAGCAATTAGACTGATCACCAGAACAACTGGAATTTAAACATGTGATTTCTTCCAGCTTTCTATGTGCCTGTGTGTTTTTATCAGACCTGTGAAATTAGGAAGACCTTGATCATGTGCCTCAAAACTTCACAATCAAATCCCTATATCCAGAAAAAAACACTGACTGAGGACGATAGAAGTGATTATGCCTTGGCGGTGACTGCTAATTAGTTAATGTTATAATTCCTATTGACGAGTACTTGCCAATGGTAATGAAACAAAGATAGACTATAGTTTTACTTGTAGTGGAGCTCTATAATTCAGTCAGTATATAAGATGCCTTATGTCACTGCAAATTTAAAAGCACAGTTAAAAGAATTTGGGCAAGGTAATGGGACAAGCCTTTAGTTCATTAGAAAGTCTGGGTGGAAAATAAGTTTCTCTGGCTTTTCTAGGAAATATTGACTTCATCTGGCAGACTTTGCAAGAGCTAAATATAGGTACACCAAAGAAAACAGAACTGTATTAATATGTTTTTTGGGTTTGTTTTCCCTTCCCACAAAATATATACAATCTGGCTCAAATAAAGAATTGTTAAAAACCCTTAAAAACCAAAGGAAGTTTTGTATGATTCTCAAAGAAATGTATTTGCAAGCAGTAGCTTATAAAGAGCACAACAGGGCAAATCCATGGGCAAGTTTCATAGTGAAATTATAAGGTACCCTTTGTGGCATAAAAATCCCAATTTCTGGAGGGGCTGCAGTTTAACTTGAGAGAACAAACCCCCGTTCTCATTTCTACCAAGCTTTTGGGCCACTCATTTTCAAGAATGGTAATGACTGCACAAAACAGAACACAAGGATTCAACCCACTGGCTAGAAAAGCACTTTGGAGTGCTGGATAATATGCTGGAACATATTAACTCCTTCCAGCATCTGATGGGGCCATAAGCTGAAGGCATTCCAGTCCTTTGGACTACATATGTATAAATAATATTGCATAATGATGCCATCCTTGTCAAGTGTGATAATGATGTTATGTATTCATCTAAGAGAAGGAAATCTTTCAATCCTATTCTAAACAAGGACAAACTAAGGTACAACTGCATCATCAGCTTTTAAGTATATCAAGACTGTGCCTTCACAGTCAAATGTTTGTGGTATTAAATTTGCTGAATACCAGAAAGGTTAAGATATGTATGACTCTGAGCACAGCACTGGGAATAGAAGGGCTATTAACCATTAACCCTATTAACCATTTCACTAAATTTGCACTGACATAGACATCTTTATAAACTGGCTGAATTACAAAGAGCCTCAATGCAAGTAAATTGTAGTCTACTTTTTTTTTCCTTTTTTTTCATTGCAATTACCACGCATTCTGTGTTCATTTCAGACACTAGCTGCCAGTTTGATCTTGCAGTCTTGTATCTGTTACAGTACTTCAACTAGTAATACCAATTTTTGCTTCTGTTACTGAGACCTAAATCAGGAATGCAAATGCGATAAAAGTTTCCCAAAGACAAGACTCCCAAATCCACTTAGCATTTGTAACTGATTGCCTGCTCAAAATATATATTTGTATATATTCAACTTAGAACAAATTACAGATTTTTGTAGCCATTCAGGGGGTGTTTATATTCCACCTGCAAGGAATAAATGTCTATACATTTTCAAGAAGCATATAGGGTCCAGTACGCAATTTTCTAATTTGACCTGATCAGCAAGACTGTAATACATCCTGTAGCTACAGATTCCTCAGCAGCACTTTCATAACTGCTGGAGTCTGCATATGAAACTTTATGCAAATTAATGGCAGGCAGGGGTTTCCAGAAAGTCACCTCCTGGGGAATTATTAATTGCCCAGTCTTCTTTTATCACCCAAATACATGAATTCTGTGTTATTTTACATGTGTTTTACATTTAGAAACCTTATTTTTTTAGTCTAACTTGAAAAAACATCTTTAACTGCAAGGCAGAGTTGTTCTTGGCAGCTGACCATAAATTATCAGAACAAGGCAATCAATAAATATACATGTTAAAACTCAATGACTGTAACCATCAAAACAGTCATTGGAATATTTATACTCTGTGAAACAAGGGAATTATAGAAGCTGTCACTCTTCTTGACAGAAAAAAGACACTGTACATGCCTGTTTAACTTCAGCCATGGTTAAAATGAAATGATACATAAAATGACACAGATCCACACAGTTTAAGCAATAAACCAAGGGTGAGGAAGACCTTATAATTATTCTATGCTGTTTTTCAAGTGCATTTCACATATGTACATGCTCTTTTTCTACAGCATTTGCAATTATTCTTTTCCTGTGAACTACAAAATCATTCTTGCCATTAACCCCACTTTTAAACTGTCATACAAATCAACTGGGTCTTTTAAATTCAGTAGCCTTTAAATAGCTTCAGTGAAGACTCGCATGGCACATATCAACTTTTTGAGATTTTAAACAGAGGAGGGAGTAAAGGCTGAAGAGATTGACTGAGATGATGTGATGAAGGAGGACATTTAAAGAACAAAATGTTTTTTAAGTATTTGCTTTGAAAATACTTTGGGAACATTATGAACCATCCCATGAAGAAATATGTAATGTGGTTCAAATCAAGTAGGCCAGCTTGTTAAACACCAAACTGCTACATATTTTAGCTTTGCAAGAAATGGGAAACTTGCCCACTACTTTCTTTTCCACACATTTCCCTTTACATAAAATATTCCTTCTAATGATAACCAGCAGATAAGAAATCCACAGTATTACCTATCAAAGAAAAGATTTCTTAATAAGTACTGTGGTCTTTGAGACTCTATAATCATATCTATTTTATGCTATGATATCCCTAAATCTTATTACTGTACTTTTTGCATTGTTTCGCAACTCTTGCTTTCAAAAGATTTTTCATCTTTATATCTACTCTGCCATTAGAAATTTGTTTTGCTACACATGTGCAGCAGTATAGCAGTAAGTACACTGGAGCAGCAAACAACCATAGGCAGGCAGAGGAGCTGGGCAGGCAGAGATGCTTCAGCTAGTTGGAATGAGAAGGACTATCTCCAGCAACTCCCCATCTGTGTGTTGCTGCTTCCTGTCGTTCTTTCCTTTGGAATGGGAATTCCTGGTATAAATGAAGTATGTGGGAAAGGTCCCACTGACCCTTCACTGCATACGCAGAGCTCATTATGATTCCTGTCTAAATAGGAAATAACATTCAACACTGCCATTTCTAAATAAACACCATTTCTTCCTGAGCTATATAATTTGTTTTCCAGAAATGGTACTGTCTTCAACTGAAAGCTCAAGTGATGAAAGTAAGCAGATTATTATCTTCCTGATTAGATTGCTTAGTTTTAAAGCTCCAGTAACTCATGTTCAACCTTGATTTGACTAGTTTCAACTTATATATTGAGGATCTTTGCTATCTTAACAGACTGTTGGCTACCACATATTTTCTTCCCGTTAAGGCACATTTAGACTGATCAAGTTGTCTCTTCACTGTCTTTTACAATAAAGCTCTTAAACCTTCTGAACCATGTCGTCACACTTTTCTAAACTCCCTTGAATCTTTCAACATCCTTTTTGAAATATGAATGTCACAGCCGGACAAAGTTACCATGACTGCATACAGTGCATGTTATGCTTACTCGCTGTTACCCTCAGAAGAAATTCAAGGATCATATTTGCCTTTCTAGCAAGAACTTATATTGAAGTGATTACTGAACATGGACAATTAGTGCTTCAGAGTTGCTGCTTTGTTGTATGCAATCTTTTAACTGTAAGCCTTGTGTGTTGTTTCTAGATAACTGACAGTCTTAAAACAGAAACCCCTTAACAGTACTAGCTATTATCACCCTGAAATCAGATGAGAGTAAAGACTGAGGCTGATCCAGACAACATACTTGTTAAATAATGTATTCTTTGAGATTTGCCCTTGCTATTTCCAATATGCGGTATCTGAGAAGCCCTGCTAACTATTCTGACAGGCTGAAGTGTACACTAATCAATGACAGTGAATTTAATCTCCAAGAATACATTCTGTATTGAGTTAATCACAGGGTTTTCCAATGAAACGGTTTGAAACTGTTATTTTTATTCTGAAATTTTGTATTTTGCAGTCTGTTAATGTGAAACAGTTTTCAGAGGTATTCCAGCCTGATCTGGAAAAGAGAGTACTGGATTAAAAAGAAAATGTGTGGGATTGTGATCTGGGAGGGGATATGAAGGGATTACAAATTTGAAATGTGCTGATTTATCTAAATTGATTTAGATAAAATTGATGCACTCATTTGTGGGGTTGCTTTTAAAGTGGTTAAAGAGTGGTCAAAATTGATTTAGTTTAATTAGGTTAAGCTAAAACTGTTTTAGCCACTTTTAAACTGCTTCAATGTCCACACAAAGCAGTTGAACCTACTTAGCTAAATGGAATTAGAAACTGATTTTGATAAGCAGGAACCATTCCTATCATACAAAAGAGATAAGTGACAGAGTTAAGAGAGAGTTGTGAAGATGAGGTCTTAATAAATGGGCATTACAGGATAAATGAATGAACCATGAAGAGGGAAAAAAAGTGAAGGGCTGAATACAAATGAAGATTGAATAGACAGATACATGGAGAAAGTGGAAAAGAAGATGGAATACGCAGCGGAGAAAGAAGAGCAGTTTGACTCTAAACCTCCTAGAGAACGAACAAGAACACAAATATAGTTCAGACAAAATAAGGATTTTATAAATCATGCTTCTAAGAACACCATCTATGTCTTAGTCTGGCAAAGCTGCTAATGATTTTTTGCCTGAGTCGAGACTGAGCGCCTAATTTGGCTCTAAGAGTGGAAATTTGTTCATTCTTGCCATGTACCATCTCAATGAACTATTGTAAGAAAACATGGTTATTATGATCTTTTGCTAAGATGCCAGGTGGTAGCACTTAAAACCTCTTGCTACAGGAGTAGAAAGGGGATTTATTTTCATTATTCATGAGAGCAATTTCTAGGGGATAACTAGCAACATGAACGTAGTTGTGAATCAAGTGACATCAAGTGTACTTACTTCTGGGGTTACAAAATGAAATGAGGTGAGGTAGTTACTTAAATTCTTGACAATTACTTACGAAATGAACATATAATGTGGTGAAAAAAGTTACAAGAACCCAATTTCATTAGCCCTATGACTTTTTAATGTTTTGTTTGCATACACACATGTTGGTACCATATAGGCAATACTGGTATCTAATATTGTGCACAAAAGATTAAGTGCTTCTTTATGTTGCAAGCTTCATTTTGGTATCTGATCTGACAATTCAGAAAGATTGATCCTCATGACTATTTGGTGTTCATGTCGTTTTCTGGCATGGACATATTTTGACCCCTGAAATTCTGCAAAATAAAACCTAAAAAACAAAAACAAAAAAAAAAACCAAAAAAAACCCCAAAACAAACCGAACAAAAAAATCAACAAAACAAAAATGAAAAACACCCCAAACAAAGAAAAAAACACAACAACATGAAAAGAATTTGGCAGTGGTATCATGAAACAAGAAATTTTCAGAATAAAATACTAAAATTAGATAGATAAATCTGACTAGACTGAAGCGACCCAGAGCTTTTCAGAAGTCATGGAAAGGAAAATTTCCTCTTGAGACACTGGTAACCTCTCTCAAACAAATAAATCTAGACTGAGTAATAAGCATGAAAACAGTGTTTTAAAAATATAACCACAACTCGTTTACTATCTCTTCATCTCCAAAAGCTTTATAACCTAAAAAATGAAAAATTCTAAATATAACATGCCTCCTTTCCTCATAAAAAGATAGTTTAAGGAATTTTTTTCTCTTCAGATTTTGAAGACATTTTGGGAATAGAAGGATTATATGGCTGCATATTATATAACAAGGCAAATGAAGTTTTAGGTCAAAATTTGTAATTATAAGACATTTTCAAATATCCGGGCTTCACATAACTAAACAAGCAACCCTATTAAACCATATGTCAGTTAAGCTATACACAGAACAAAAAGATGCAATAAAGAAAAAAAGGTCTGATGCTGTAACTGAGCATCCCTAAGCTATCTCTGACCTGATCTGGTATGTGCATACAGAACAGTATTACATGAAGGAGGCTGCTCTGATTCTGGACTCTTGCTCAGGCATCACAATGTGTGTCTTTACCCACATAATGGAAAATCGGACAGCACAGATTACTTGCAGATGAACAAAAGTACAAAAATACCATCACTATTTTATCTGTTCTTAATAGCATACATTCAAAACATGCAGAAGAAAGTTATGGGATGCCCCATGGATGGCCTATCCCAGGAAGTGTTCAAGGTCAGGTTGGATGAATCTTGGGCATCCTGATTTTTTCATAGGTTTTTTGCTCTCTGAAGCCACAACAAAATGTAAGAGACTGTGATTTTGGTTAGTAAAACAAACTTTCCTGACAAAATGTTTTAGTAAAGTCTGAAACAGGAATTTTAAGGATCTATCTATTGGTCTACATATTTCTTTGGTAGCTAACAAACATCTTACATAAATTTTGCCTTATTTTTAAACGGATACAACTCTTTTGGTTTTTGTTTGTTTGTTTGGGTTTTTTTTTCTTTGTTTTTTTTTTAAATGAAAAGAGAAATCACCATAAATTCAAACATTAAGGAGATCATACATTGAACAAAGGAGCAAATATCAGTATCTTTTCCCAAGCATTTTGTCTGGTTGAAAGACTAAATTAAATTGCAAGATTCAGCTTTAAACATTAAGTTGCACAATTAGCCAGACATAATTAGTCAGTCAAGTGAGAGAGTATTAGTTGTCATTCAGTGAGGTTTTTCATCTTGTGACCTGTACAGATTTTCATAAGGTGAAGGCCAAAATGGACCACAGAATTTTTATTTGACTAGCATTTATGAATTCATGTATCATTACATAAGTATTACCTTTGATTGAGATCTCATTAAAGGTCTCTCTGTCTCATAGCAAAATGTCAATAACTCTCCTAAGAAGAGAAATGTCATTTAACTAAGGCTGTGCTTATTAATCTAATAACTTCAAAAATTATGATAGAAAATGACTTTTTCCTCATTAGACTCCCATTGCTAGGTTTTTTCCTTCAATTTTTTTTCTTCTAAAATATTTTGCAATGAAACCAGAAAACAGGTAGTATTTTAACTGACACTTATCGTCCTAAACTGAAGAACTGTGAAAGAACTCTTGCCACTGCCACTTTGTGGCTTAACCAAGCATTTTTTCTAAACACTGGAAGAGCTTTTCCTCTACTCAGTTTCATAACATACTCAGTGTAAAAGCAACGGAACAAAATAAATAGAATCACCACAGTGAAACTCTCATTGACATCGAGCAAGGCAAACAGAAACCCAGAGTGCAAAGATATTTTTAATATGACCATTGGGCATACTACTTAGGCATCAATCCTTATGACTGGCTATATTCACTTCCACTGAAGTCTGGAAAATAGGGGTGGCTTGCTTCCTTGTAACCATAGCAGAAGAGAGTATGTTTGGATATTTCAAGTAGCTGATAAATGTGTTTCATGTCTCGGGTCACAGACAAACAGGGAAACACATCTGACATCATCCCCTTTGACATGGAATTTGTCCAAGGTGGTAGAATGGCAACAGAAGTTCTCTTAGTCACCAGATATGTGACTTTGAAGATGCAAGGCAGCAGATCTTTTCTGTGCTACTCTAAAAGGGAATCAAAATGCCACAGTAATTTAGCGCTGTATAGATCAGAATTGGCTTCTCAGGCCGTGTATTTTACTGACTTTTTTTTTCTCTTTTGACCAAGATCAGCAAGGTTGGATCTATACAACCTCTGCATCTTCCTGTTTCTACGTACTAGCTGTATAAAAGTCCAGAGGATCCCAATTTGCATCTGCTTCTCCAGACAATACCAAGACTTCTGCTATTATTTTCCTTTAGCATTCTGGATTACCTGATTTGTTTGAATGCAAGGATACACCTAAGAAATAAGTAAGGCAGTAACATGCAAAACATATGGATTAATTAATTTTTAAATATGGGATAAACATGGCAAAGAATTTTTAGAATAACAGCTCTAGATAGCAATTCTATATGGCTAAAACCAGGATCACTTCTGAAGAGACTGGTGCCAATTTTGATGCTGTTCCTGTATCATAGAATCCTCTCGGTTGGAAAAGACCTTTAACACCATCAAGTCCAACCCTTAACCTAGCACTACCATATTCACCCCTAAACTATGTCCCTAAAAGTGCCACATCCACGCATTTTTTGAACACTTCCAGGGATGGTGATCACACCACTTCCCTGGCCAGCCTGTTCCAATACCTGACCACCCTTTCGGTGAAGAAATTTTTCCCAATATCTAATCTAAAATTGCCCTGTGCAACATGAGTTATAACATCATGAGTTACAGAGTACAGTGAAAAGAAAAACATGAAAAAGTCAGAGCAGAAAAGTAAGGACAGCACATGTGAAGAGCCTAGACACTCTGGCAGCTGAGGAGCAATTTCTTTGTCAGTGTAGGGACTGGAATGGCTGCGTGAACACTCCTTCCATTGCAGCAGTAGTGTATGTAACACCAAGGACAGTGTCCTAGGCAGAAACCTCGTTATCAGGATGGTACCACGGAAAAGGTGCTCTGTCTACATTATTGAAGAGTGTGCATGTGGCTTGGTGATGCTAAACTAAGGTGCAGGTGCAATTGGGTGCATATTGTACCACAGCAAATTGTGCTGTATGTGTTGATGTGCTTCCTGAGACCTTGATGGGAGCATTCTCTATAGCGAGAGTGCTTAGCAGGATGCACTGAAAAGCATTGACTAAAATGCATGGCCCTATCACTCCAATGTGCCATATCAGCCCATTCAGGCTTGGTGACATCATCAGTAACATAAAATGACAGTATAAGAGCAACAATTTTGACCCATTCTTTGGCATTTTGAAAGTTTAAGTAGTCTTGGGATTGTCACAGAAAAAAAGAATATGCTATTTAAATGAAGAGACTGTAGAATTACAGTGAACAGAGAGTTCCTTGGCTATGTGTCTGTAGAGGCTCTTTAGTACAAATTGTTCCAGTAAGGACATGGAGTAACTTATGTTCAGTAATTTGCTTCTAGTTCCACCTGGTTCAGATGGTAACATAAGACTAAGAGTTTCTTGGCTAAATCCACCCACTTTCAGTTTAGTTAAATCATGTTCCTTTTGGGACTTTGCCATCAAAATGTAGAAAACATTCAGATCTGCAGATATAAAGAATATTTTTGTACCACGGGAATATCAATTAAGCTATCAACTCTCTAGATATGTAAATAATGCTAAACGGCAGACAACTCTAGATCTCAGATTTTTAGATATCTTTCCCTTTGTAAAACACACACTGTAAATTCAGTAGCACCCATAATTTAAACATCTGACATACTATTATTATTTTAATATATTTTGTGACATGAGCTCTTCTCAGATATATGCAAGTCTCTCAGAACTAAAAACTGCTTCCTAAACAATGTTTTTGGAGTGTTTTAAAGAAGAATCTCTATCTGGCCTCTAGACTGACTGCAGATATGTACTAGACATGTGATTGCATGGTAGACGCCAAAATAACAATTCCCTGTGCCCATTTAACATCCAATTCATACATCAAATTTCTCCTTTAAATCTGCCAACATTTCAACCTTAATTCTCAGAATTCTATGTTTGATTATTTGTCCTCTTCATCCCTGTGTCTGTGTCCAGATTGTCTTTCTTACTCCTTTTTGAGTTATCGTTCTGCTTCATAGCATCAATAACACGACAGTTATGACTACATAAAACACACTAAAATAGCATCATACCTTATTCATTGTGCACCCAAGGGATCAATATCTCAAATGAATTTTCCAGTGCTAACAGCATTTTTGAATGCAGTCAACAGGTGGACTGTTCTTCTAAACTAAGACAATCAGAATCAGAAGACAGAGGAAAAAAAATCCAATGGCTAATTTCCTAACCAGTAAGTCATTACAAGCGATTAATTAAGAATTTATTTCTTAAATGTATATATCATCTATAAATTTAATTTGATCTAAAATGCCTATACAATAGATCATCCTCTTTTTTACCTGCAACAGATTGGGTTTTATACTGTGTTCTCAGAAATAACTGTACTTCATATCGTCAAAGGGCACTTGAGTCAGCATGATTCTGATTTCTTTGGTCCCTCTCAGCTACAGACAGGCAGTCTGAAAAGACTCAGTAGGGTTCTGGCAGACCTGTGAAAGTAAAGTTCTGAGACAGGATCTTTAATGGCATGGGGAAAAGGTAAATGATGTTGTCAGGGAGAAGTTGGTAAAGCAACTCATTTACATAAACTTGTTTACATGTATCAGGATTAACTCTCACAGGAAAACAGAAAGATTACAATTGAGCTATTTTTCACATAGTTTTACATGTGTACACAGACATGTCTTGCAGCTTAGCAAGGTGAAGGTATCAGTGTACGAACAGCCCACCTTATGTACTGTACAGCATGCACATTTCAAAAACCTTTTCCAGATGCAACCTATCTCCATTGCTAGCCTCACATCTTCAAAGTCACACCCTTTTTTTCAAGTGATTTCCTCAGTCCTCTAAGCTACTTCCTACTTTAAGCTCAGAATGAGTCTTATCACCACCTTAAAGCTTATTTACCTTACTCTGGACTTCAGTGTGAAGTCTTGTTGGTTTCTATCTTTCCCTGATACCTTCCTGTCATCACTAAAAGGAGAATTACAAAATCTAGACAAGGACTAAAATTTCAATGTCATTTGAATATAGATGTTTATCAGTCTGTGGGAAAAAAACTCCCACATCATATTTTCCTGACATCCTTGACATTTCTTTTAAGAACAACTACAAATAACAGCATTAACAAGATGAGCATACATCACAATTATATTATGATAATATGAATGAACTACTATAATGAACTCTTAATCATTATTTAATATATTACAAATTTCATATGGAAAAATAATAACTTACATATATAATGAATAATATTGTACTAGGGCTAATATAGTTGTAAGTTAATTACACACTCTGTAGCTGATTTACTTGCATTTAGCTAAGGAGCTGTTCTGAGCACACTGAAGATTAATTATGTCTTTAGGCATATACTCTCATTTATTACTGTCACTTGCAACAGTAGCTGTTGACTAGGCTGCTTTGTAGACCATCTCTTTATGAAAACAAAATGCAACACACCCCTAAAACAACACCCTCCCTGACAAAACCGACGCTGACAAAAAAACCCCAAACAAACAAACAAAAAAATTAAAAAAAAAAAATCCTTGAACATAAAAGACTCAAAATCTCTACTAGCCAAGGTATGTAATGACAAAACACCAGAGGACTGCAAGTTTCATTTACTGCACTTCTCAAAAAATATCCTTTGTAGTACCTACTTAGTAAGTTTATACTGCTTCATTACATTTTATTTAATATAACCAGCTTTCCCCAACAGGAAGTTTAACATACATCTTCTCAATTGTAGAAATTATTCTATTCTACCAATCGCTTATCAAATAAAGAGAAGGATATAGGTAACTGCCAAAGACTCTCCCCAAGACTCTTCTTAAAGTTTACTGACTACAGGAAACAAGTTACTTTCCATACCAGAAGAGTAATTTTATGACAGGAATGGGTAGTAAGTGACAGCAAGTGCATGAACTACTCACAAATGTAAAACAAGGGAGCTTTTCTTAGTTCAAGGCATTGTTCTCACCTCAACATGAGAAGTTAAAGGAGACTCAAATAACGAAAATGGCAAAAGTTAAAAAATCTACATGGGAAAATAGAAGGGATATATGGTAGGTCAAAGTTAGATATACTGTACACCTATACAAGCTTTTCAGGTTTTTCTCAAAACGGTTGGAGCAGCAATTAAATTTTAAAGCAAATCTCTTAATCACTCCCACCTTCTGTGATTATTTTTGAAGCCAAGACTGGTGCATCTCAGACAGATATCTCTGGAAGATAACACATTTAGTGTGACCAATATGTTCTTCCCATAATATGGAGACACAGGCCAAACCAGTGACAGTCACTTAGGTCACTTTAGGACAAGCACGTTTAGGAGAGTTCATAGCAGGGAAACACACTACATTCAGTTTGAATTAAGACTACCAAACTGCATGTTTAGTAGACAGACGGGACTCAGCATCAATTGCTACACTCCTACTGAGCAAAATAGTTGTGACTTTAAATATAGCCCACAGAACTCTATTTTCACTGAACCTGACAAAGCCCACAGATAATTTGGCACAAACCTCGGTATTCTTACTGCATTGCAAGAGAAATCACTCACACATAAATCTTAATAAATCTGCTTGATATACATATATATTTTCAGAAAGCTCCAGGACAGCCATACCTTCACATTTTGGCATTAAAATTAAAAATAAAACCCAAGCAAACAGGAAGAATAATCTAAGTTCTTTGAATCTCTTTATGCTGATATAAAATACAGGTTATTTATATAAAATATAAAAAAAATGGTGCCTCTGGAAATCATCTTTTTTTTGTAGTAGTAGTAAGACTAATTATGTAATAGAGTAAGCTAGGAAACCTTGGTTCTCTGCATAAAAGTACTTTGTACATTGCATGTAGTATATGGCAACTCTTGCCAGGGTACCCTGGTACACTTTCTGAATGGCTGAAGGCTATGATGGCAAGTGGGATTTAAAAGCCAAACTAAATCCATAGTGGCAGAAGGAAACTAGCCAACCAGAAACACCCCCAGAGGTGCTGCAGTACCTCTAACTATTAGCAAGGCTAAATAGTTATGTTCTAGCTAGGGAATTCACATTCTCCTTGTCCAGGAAACTATCACAGCATGTCAGTGAGAGGAAACCTTCAGAAAGGCTTCTCCTCTCTCAGAGAGGCTCCTTATTTATGAATTATTCTGCAGATCCAGCTTTATGTGGCATGCAGCATATGACTGTGGTTTTATACTATATGAAAAAAAATTACCACCTGCAACAAGAACCCTGTCATAATATTTGCCATGTATGATGCCCAAAATTTTTGCAGAAGAATTTCAATAGCAGTAAAGCTGAAAATACTAAAGATTCAATCATGCAAGTAGCAAAAACCTGTAAGAATAACTAATTTGTAAAAATTACCAATATAAAGCAATTAAACAAGATAATGATCCATCGAACTATCAATGACTTCTCAATATGACAGTATTTTGAATCTGGGATTGAAGTTGTTCTGAACACAATCCTTCTGAAAGAGAGCAGAATTCTCTCCATAGATATAAAAACCACTTCTACCTATTTGGCTACAAGACTGAGGCTATGACATACCCAGTATCAATATGAATCTTTTAATATTACATCTGCATCCACATATGGATGATTCATTCATTTTCTTAACCTTCATTTTATGGAAAAAAGAAGTGATTTGGATTATAAAGCAATAATACTGTTTGTTATGAAGTGTTCTTTCCCTCTCTGGCACAGAAATAATGCAATATACCACAGCATTCCATTAGCACATTCAAAGCGATGATTAGGATTCACAAAATCACTTAGGCATGTGTTTATGTTCGTATTAGTTCAGCAAACCAATAAACATGATTTTTAGTTATGTATACCTACACTCTCACTTCAATAATTAGCTAACACCAAATGCCCAGATTTTAATTTGTGCATTTATCCAGTCATATTAATGAAAATGCAGAAAATGCTAAAAAATTTAACCAAGTATTTAACGGCTTCACTAGATCAAGAAAGTTTAAACACATACTTAAATGTCACATTGAATTAGTGTTAAGATGTCTATGTGTTTAAATTCTGCATTGAATCAGCACATGCCCTTACAATATTTTCCTATGAGGGGAAAAATATTCCTTTTAATGACCATGAACACAAAAATTCTATGAGGCTTTCAAATTTCAAAATCGGGGGCAACCATAAAACTAAAATTCATTTCCAACTGTAAATATTATATACCATAATAAACTCCTTTTTCTTGTAGTAATAAATATACCCTAAAATAGCATAGGTAATAAAATCACATAGAAAATAAAATATTATGAGATCAAATAGTCAGCTTGAGGAACAACCCTACTTAAGACCCCAGTACGTGAGACTCAAAAAAAAAAAAGGCGATGCAGTGGAAGTGGAGGTTGATGACTTAAGAGTATAGTGATGGGGAAGCAGACTCTTTAAAAGTTCAAATTTATGATTAAGAGAATTAAAAAGTCATATTTTTCTCTACTGGCAGGATAACAGGCTCTTAGTGACTGGTTCAGACTGAAGGTTATTAAGTCATGACCATGCAAATATCCATTTGATAATGCATCTGTATAGTAACATATTAGGTGCCACAAAAGTACACTTGTCTTTGTCATAGACTTTTACTACTTTGTGATAATTATTTTTCAGAGAACACATCCTGATTGTAGTACTGTGTTTCCAGGCACATTCAGATATCTTTATGGTTTTAACTAAAAAAACACTTGCAAAAAATATTTTTGTTGTAGATCATCCAAGTGAGAATATCACCATATTGCTATGAAATCAATTATCACATGTTGTAAAGAATGAATGAAAGACTAAGGTGTTCTACTTCTGTAAGTTCTCTTTTGGCATTAAAATTCTCTACCTATTGATGTTAGAAAAGAAGTCATTCACAGTAATGTAAGTTTCTGAATTGCCATGTACAAGTTAATCAAATGGACAAAAACAACAGATGGAATAGAAATCTGGTTATTCCAGTTCTCTTCCAGGTTACTGTCTTAATTACTGTCCTAGAGCATTCCACTCCTTTTTTTCCCTCCAATATGTTCTTGTGTATGTGTTTGCACATGTATTCAAATTTTCATCTGAAGGGAGACTGGAAGATTCTTATTTAAATCCTGTCTCAGTAAGTAGACAGATAAGATGGTCTCCATATCCTAAGTGCCTTATGCAAATGAAATAGTTTGAATGAGATCAGCTATAACTTTAAGCTTTCTAAGGAGCTTGATTCTGCTGACAATGACTCTTTAGGGTATGTAGGTAAAAAAGCAGCAATAGCAAAAGATACCCAGTAGGCCTACCCTAAAGCATGCATTCAGGTGATCAATCTAGAAGGGAGAAGCAATTTTGGATCTACAAAGAATGTAGGCCTCTAGGGGACTATGCTATTTTCCTAAGAGACAGCAACCCTTGCAGTCCTCCTGGACAGAACATTAGGCAGTCCACGTAAGTGTAAACAGAGAGAATATGTATGTTCTTTACATATATAACAGCTACATAATGAGGTCAAAAATATAAGTCAGTTTAAAATTTTAATGGTATCTGTCCTGAGAGGAAGAAAATAGAGATGAAAATCAGAGTTACCTAATCCGTCACTCATGCAGAACATTATTAGTTAAACACAAGGATATACAATGATTGCTGGTATAATCTTTAGAGCAGCCATCTGTAAATAGCAATCAGAACAATGGCACATGGTTAACTCTTACAACTTGAATACTACCTTGACACCAGTGAGACCTGCTTTCATTTTAGAATGGTATCTACTGTTTTAGCATACAGAAGGTTGTGCTGTGCCACACTTTATCTAGCACAAGTTGCCTTAAAATCTATGCCAGTAATATTTCTTTCCATACAAACTCATACTAAAAGACAATGCAGTTGTTTGCAAGTTCAGTTTATGATGCTCTGACTCTAATTACAGAACTGCAAGAGGCTCAGCAGCATATGCTCTGAAATACCCCATGCATTTACAAAAGTTGAAATCCTAGTTAAACAGTTTATCTCCTATAAACATCAGATAAATTTATGATTTATTTAAAAGGTAAAACAATGAAGTAAAACAGAAAGAAAATGTTTATGGTTAAAGATCTTCAGTACTGATTCATGTTGACCTTATTTTGGCTCCATAAAGGCTAAACTCTTAAGCTAATTCAGTGGCAGAACAGTAAATTCAAAATTATGCTTGCTTCTGGGAAACCTACTTTAGGACTCTCAACATCTCTTCATAGTTTCTTTTACCATTATTACCCACAAAATGGAAAACAATACAAAGTGCTATTAGTAACTATAAAGGAAGTCAATGGAAAATAGACCAATTGTCTGGTTTAAAAAATTTAGCCTTTTTTGAGATAAACCATTATCTGTGTACAATAGTTGGTTTTTATTTATTATTTTCAAATTGTTTGCGTAAGAAGTGTAAAAAATCAGGGTCTAGCAAAATTGGCTGCTGCAGAATGATGCTTGGTTCTCAGCTGACTACACCTGTGCCTGTGGTCTGGCCTACAGCTATTTGCTCTAGTCAAGGAGGAGTCTCTGAAGAACTCACCGATCTTGAGGAATAAGAATTAATTATGAGATAAATAGTAATGAGATATTTTTAAAAAGAACTTCACTGCCTGATTTCTCTGGGGTTTTTATTTGGTTTTAGTTTGGGCTTCTTTAATCTTCCATGAAATTGTGGTAATTACCATACTGCTAGTATGCCCACATTGAGAAAATAAGGACATGTTGAGCAATTTTCCAGGTAGAAGTAAGTTACAAAAAAGGATTTTAAAAAAGAGCATGAGTGAAAAGACTTTGTCTAGCTCATAGTATATTGTAACTTTTAATGACCTAATCCAAACCTTACACCTCCACTGTGATTTTGCCTACACAACTCTGCCTCCATCATGCATCCTGCATGCCTGGGGCTTGTTCCTAGGACTCCTGTGGTTCTCCTGCCCCTCTCAATTATTAGAAGGTGGCTCCGGTAGAGAAAAACACTGAGTTATTTCTCTTAAGTATCCACCTTGAAGAGAAAGCACAAAAGGCAGAGATATTTTTCTCTCACACATATTTTTCCTATCCCTAAATATATAAGAGGGCTTCTTCCCCCTTCCACACACTTTTTTCAACCAGGCTCTTAGTGAAAGTCAAGGTTCCTAATGTTTAATCACAATGGAACATTTATTAGGCATTCTTTGTGTTATTTTGTCTCACTTTGTGATAATCATTGGAGAAGCACTAAAAATAGGTATTATACCTTCCCTACATATTTTACATCCTTTATTAATTTCCCAATAAGAGATGAACAGCCTTGTCACCCCATTTTACGTGATTATTATCTAACTAAAATTGCTTGACAGCTAAGCCACTTATCCCTAAGCTTAAAAGAACTGTTTCTTCATGACTTAGCAGCATTTAAAATTTTTGACCATGCCATTATAGGGTTTCTAACAGTGTGATGGAAGTACTTATAAAGGTTACAATATCCTTCTGCTTATTGGTTTTATGTGAGTTTGCCTCACTGTCTGTTGGTCATTCATCTTTCATGGCTGCTGCTCAGGTCTCAATCAGCAAATGATTATTTCACCATCATCTTAATTTATTGTGAATTTCATGGGATATACTGTGAACTTCATTGAATATATTGTGAATTTCACTGAATATATGTCCATTGATTTTACCACAGAATCAGCTAGGTTGGAAAAGACCTCTCAGATCATCAAGTCCACCCTATGACTGAACACCACCATGTCAAATAGATCACGGTACTAAGGGCCATGTCCAGTCTTTCCTTAAACACCTCCAAGGACGATGACTCCATCACTCCCCCAAACAGCCCATTCCAATGTCTAATCACCCTTTCTGTGAAAAACTTCTTCCTGATGTTCAACCTCAACCTTCCCTGACTCTGCTTGATGCCATGTCCTCTTGCCCTGTCACTGGTTGCCCGGGAGAAGAGGCTGGCCCTTACCCGGGTAACTCCCTTTCAGGTAGTTTTAATTAGGTCACCCATGAGCCTTTTTTTTTTCTTCCAGGCTAAACAGGCATTTGTAATAGGACTTGCACTACAAATATGTGAGAGAATCACAGAATATATTGAGCTGGAACAGATTTTCATCAAGTCAAACTCCTATCCCCACACAGACCATCCCCAAGAGTCACACCATATTCCCAAGAGTATCGTCCAAGCACTTCCTGAACTCTGTCAGGGTTGGTGCTGTGACCACACCCCTGAGGAGCACCCAATCACCTTCTCTGTGAAGAACCCAGTCTAAACCTCCCCTGACACAACTTCAGGCCATTCCCTTGGATTCTGTTAGTGAGTACCCACAAAGAAGAGATCAGTGCCTGCCCTTCCTCTTACCCTCACGAGGAAGTTGTAACTGCAATGAGGTCTCCCCTCAGTCTCCTTTTCTCCAGGATGAACAGAGCAAGGCACCTCAGCTCCTCATACGGCTTCCCCTCAACGCCCTCCATCATCTTCATTGCCCTCCTTTGGACACTAATAGCTTAAGATCTTTTTTATATTTATAATTAACAACGCACATTTATGCTTTGCTATGAGTGCACAGCAGAAGAAAACTGCTCAGTCTTGGCAAGATCCAAAGGTATACTTGGGAGCAATTGTTTTCAAAGATAGGGTTTTGTCTGGGGATATCTATATCCCTTTTTTCTTTTTTTTTTTTTTTTAAGTAATGATGGCATACAGTCATGAGCATATGATGATTTGGTTTGATGATAATTTTGTTTGCTTGGGGTTTTGTTTTTGAGGGGTTAATTTCAAGTATTAAACTGAAGAGTTATTACTGAACTTTGTGAAAATATTTCTCTATTCTAAGACAGTATGCCATATAATTGAGTAGGGGGGTGTTTGCTTTTTTTGTTTTGTTTTGTTTCTACAGGCCTGAAATACAGATACGGAAAATAGCTATGATAAAATAAACCAAATGTGCAGAGGTATTACAGCACATAGGCCTACCTGAAGCAACTGTCCACATATATATGTTGAGCCACCATTAATTGTAAGCAGCTGAGTGCTTGAAGAAGGCAGCAAGAGTTACTGTCTTATACATAGGGAAAAGGCTAACCATGACAACTACTATGTGCAATACTCTGTCTACACACACACACTCTGACAGTTTATAACAAGTTGGTCAAATGAAGTGATACAACTGAAACTCCATTACTGAAGCAACTGCAGAAGTGGATAGCCCAAGAATACAATCTGTTGTAACACAACCGCACTAATGCTACTGAACTCTTTCTTTGATGTTCACTGGGATAATATCAGTGTAGTGCAGGAACGTATGAATATTAAAGCTGGCCAAGTAGATTATGGGGAAAATACCTTTTTAATTTTATCCAAAATATATCAGTAATTGAACGTGTCACTGTGTGACAGGTGGCCTAATGTTTCTTGTCTCTATCATGCCTGCTTATTTGCCCTCTAATATTACTAGCTACATTTGTCCAGCTCAACAAATCTGTGACTTTCCAAGACAAGTTTCCATTTTCAGATGACCATACTATATTCTTGCAGAGGTTTTTTTTGGTTTGGTTTGGTTTTCTTGGAGGTTTTTTGTTTTTTTTTAAGTAAATATGATTTGACTACTTTAATGCACATTTTTATTTGATATTTAGTTTGTTTTAGTGACTCCAGTATTATCAGGAAGCAGATGGAACTTCTCTCCTGGTATCTTGCCATCATGACAGAATGATGGATGTGAGCACTTGAAAAATCTTTATCTTATTCTACTTTGCTCTTAGATGTTTTCTAGCTCCTGCTTTGAAACTGACACATAACTTGGCTTATACTCTTTATGGTCCTTCTGTGCCTTGTGTTTTCACCAGGTTGAACATTACACATAGTCATTTACCTACTACATCTCAGTCTGTTTCTTACTTTTTTCTCTGTACTAAGAGAGGGAAAAAGTAAGTACTTGTACAGTACTTATATACATATCAGAGCTTTGAGAGTGCTGTAGAAAAAATGCCTTGTTTGGCTTGAAGACACTAATCAAACTTTTCACATATATATGCTACTGCCTCCAACATTCCTTTTCAACTTAGTCTATCATTTTCCTTCAAATGGGGTAAATTGAATTCTGACTGCTGCCTATGTTAAAAACAACTAGATTTGTAGATGAGGAGAAAGCAGTGGATGTCATGCTCAACTTCAGCAAGGTTTTGAACACTGTCTACCTGAGCATTCTTGTATCCAAGTTGGGATATTGTGTCTTGATTGCTGGAAAAAGATTAAAGAAAACAGGCTGGCTAGATAAGGTGGTTCATAGGTTAGAAGAGGCAGCTTCAGGGAGATCCAATAGCAGCCTGCAAGTACCTACGTGGAGGTTATTAAGATGCAAAGTCAGACTCTTCACAGTGCCACATAATGAGAGGATGTGAGAGAGATAATTTATTTTGAAACGAGATTCAGACAGGATGTTGGAAAAAAAATCTTCATCGTAAGAATAGTCAAGCACCACAACAGGTTGCCCAGAGACATTGTGCCATCTCCATCCTTAGAGGCTTTTAAGACCTAAATGGATAATTCCCTGAGCAATGTGATATGCTCTCATAGCTGACCCTGCCTAGAACTAATGACTTCCTTCCCACCTCAATTAGGTCCTAAAGCACTAAGAGCCCCATGTCAAGCACAATTTTATTCAATTTTACTCTCCTCGCCTTTCTAAGCATACATTTAGATTGTTATTAAATAGAATTTCTGTCATGCTGTTACAAAATTCATACAGCAGGTTCTATTCATGTTGGATTAGAGACTGTGCTTATTATTTGGCAGGAATCTATGATGCAATGTGCAGTATGTTGTAGGTCACCTTTAGTTTTCACAATGCCTTGGAGAAACAGTAAATTTAAAAGTGTAATTCAATTGAGTGGAAGTTTTTGCATGCAGGCAGGAAGAATCACCTACGAAAAACCCAAATGAGATATGAAGTAATAGCTCTTCAGAATAGTATTTAAAATTAACGACAAATTACAAGCCAAATATGAATAAAGAAATCCATGCTAATATTAAGAAATGTATATAGTACATGTAACACAAAACCAGAGAGGCACAAACCAAAGATGTAGTTCCTCAGACATGAAGAGCTGCTAAAGCCCTTTTTCCTCCCAATTCATTCAAGCTGTGAATATCCCTATAAGAAAGAACTAAGAAGGCACTTGTGGGGTGCTTTTCTTTTTTTTATTATTATTTTATTTTATTATTTAAAACTGCCCTGAAGAAATAAAGAATGCAACTGTTCCTTTAAACAGTTTAGACTATGTGAATACTAATGGAAAAAGTTGCTTAGAGTTCTTATTAAGTGATTAGTTTTTCCTTTATATTTTTATAGGACTTTCAAAATGACGATATAAATTTAGTGTCATGGCTGCTCATAAACCATTAAGAAAAATACAAATATCTTCTTTATAAATGGGAAGGTAGTCCATCCTGAAAAACAGTTCTAGTTTGAATGCGAGGAAGTAAATTTATGCAAATTGCTGTCAGTCATCTATGTATTCATTTCACTAAGCAAAACAACATTATAAATGATCTGTAGCCAACAATTCTTCATCTGAATACATGTGATGCAAATATTTATTCAAAACAGAAAAAGAAAATCACTTAAGGATAAGTGTAAGTCTTACCACGCCAATAGAAAAGTAGTTATTGATGATGTTGTAAGGCACTGGGTCTCCTTTCTCATCTTTATCATTAGGTATTACTTCGAATTTCCATCTGTCCAGTAAAATCTCTGAGCTATTCTCAATGTCTTTTAATATCTTCATCAAATTCTCACCTTCATAACCTAGCAAAACATAAAACCAGTTATTTAATCAAGTATAATAAAGTTTCATTACATTTTCTTTCTCTTTCTAGATGACTGGTTGGACAGGGCTCTCACCAACCTGATTTAATTGAAGATGTACCTGCTCATTGCAGAGGAGGGGGGGTTGGAGTAGATAACTAACCTTTAAAGGTCCCTTCCAACACAAATTTTCTATGATTCTATGACTAAAAAATGAAAACTATGCATATCCTGAGAACCAGGATTGTATTTGAAAGATTGACAATTTTCCAGTACTTGCCATTAAATAGTGTAAAGAAAAAAAAAAAGCTAATATCTGTATGTAAATTTAGATTAATTCTACATATTACACTGGACATCAGATTTGTGAAGGAGAAAATAATTAGATCTTCAAGATTTGCCAATCTCTTGAATTTTCCAAATGATCCAAAAGCTAAGGTTATACTTTGCAAAACATTCTTGCTATTAAATTAATCTCAATATTTCAATTCCTTTGATTTCAAAATTTATGGAAAAGAAATATACAGTAGTTTTGTCTGATGAAAGCTTGACAGGAGATTGAAAGGTTAAATATATCTTCTATTTTTTTATGGATTGTTTTAATGCAGTCTAGCATAAGAAACCCAAAATTTCAAATCCTTAACTGATGACTTATCAGCAAAAGTAACATTTTTGCATATTTGAACAACTTCTTCATGATCCTCATCCCGCTCAGTAGAGAGATTTTACTCTTACTTGCCAAGAATTACTCACATGTAATTCACTAGTAGTAGTAGTTCACTCCATTGTACACTAAACTGAGTAGAAAACTTGTTTGCATACTCTTGAGTACAGAACATGCACGTGTGCATCCATAAAAGCTGTGGGGATGTTACTAAGTGACGATCATCTCTGAATACTATTCAGACCAAATGACTTTGTAACAGATAACTATGATCTGTGGATTCATTCCTTCCTCAAATAAAAGGACAAATTTTCATATTCAAGCAATACGTACTTCTTGGGTCATTAACAGCTTTAGCAGGCAAAGCCATTGAAAGCCTCTTTGCTCAAAACCTATTGCTGATGTATTTCTTTGTGGTTGCACAGAACACGTTTGCTAGTTACTGCTAGCCACTGCATAACAGCAGCATGCACAATTCCATCTGTCTTGAGATCACTCACCAGCAATTTAGTTTCTGGAAGTCTTGCCTCCTCTCCCATTCATGGCAGTTCCAGAACAACTGTATTATGGTATTGTTTACCAAAAAAACAACTGGGCAAATCATGATGAAAGCCAGAATATTTTCATTCTGTCTTTGTCTACTTTAGTCCACATGGAATCACTTAGAACCTCCCGATTAATGCAATCAAATGCTGCCACAGATAAACCCGCTTAGAACAGGAGATTGGACTAGGGAACCTGATTATTCTGTGACTAGTCTATGAACTATTGAGAAAGTGAAGCAAGGCTGATTCGATTGGGTTTTGGCTTGTTTGTTTTCCTTCTTTTCCGCTAAGACTATGAGACTGTAAATAATCAACAGTCATGACTGAGAAAATAAAGAAGGCACTCAAATGATTTGATAGAACATTATGGTTAACGGAGAAGTTCTATAGCATGAAAACTGCTGAGAATTTGTTAAAAACTATCTGGTAACAAGGCAGACATTTGGAAAGGAAACTTTGATGAGACAGAAGAAGTAAGATATCTGCAAAGGCTGAGAAGTTCCAAATAAACAGCCAAGTTCCAAATACAAAATATCTTGACTGAAACAAGCAAGACCCAAAATAGACCTGCTATAAGCCCATAAAACAGCATGCTTTCACCACAGATTGAGTCCTGCCTAAGTCTTTCTTCCTTGTGTCTCCTTCAAGTTATCCTGTAATGCAAATTCTGAATGGAAATAAGTTATTGAAGGAGCTCAGAGTAAAGCTCCATACATCCAGGAAAGGATGTATTAAAGGTTTGACTATGTATATATATATACACATGTATATATTCTTGTTTCAGCATTCTTTGCCTTCTCATTTCCTGATAAATAGCATCACAGCACTTATTGTATGCAATCTTCTGTAGGAGAATTGAGAGTGGACCAAGGGAACTAGTCCTAGGCTGAGATACATTTTTCATTTAAAATTTTTAAATATTAAAAAATAGATGAAACCACTCCAAACCCATTATTAGCTGTTTTCAGCAACCCTGTCACAACTGTCCCAATAAAAATCCATTTAAGACTACTCCCTTTACAAGGTATTGATCAAGGCAGTAACTGCAATACAGATGTTAAAAAGCCAACCAAACAGCTATACACTACTCTCATTACATCTTGGAGTCTTTTTGGTGTCAGCAGAAGCTACAAACAAGGTCTGAAGAGTGATTACAACCTTTAGTATTTTCCATATCTATACAACATTTACAAACAGCTAGTTCCAAAAAGAGGAAAGGTGATAATGGTTCTATACATACATCATAAAAAAGAAATCCAAATGTAGACTTGGATGTAAAAGTTATTTTTTTCCCTTTAATTCCATAATACATTGTATTTGAATTTGTGTTTACCTCCTCCCCATCTCAGACACCTTGCTAAATCATTGCCAGTCCCAAGAGGCAGTATAGCAACTGGAGGATGCTTAATCAAGTTCGCTTTGTCTGTGAATAAAGAAAGAAAAACATAACTAAGTGATAAAAAAGATCTGATTGTATGGTACTGGTATGGTATATCTGTCAGGTAAAGGCACGTTTTGTGTATGGAATTGTGCTGCCTGCTCAGCAGTGAGCATTTCAGTATTTCATCATTCCATTTTGCAGCACCTTCTCCAGTCAATATTCAATCCTTAATTCTAATTCAATTGTTACCATAAGGATTTTTGTAACCCATAGGTCTGATAAACATTCATAAGCAATGATACTCAAGATCTTTCCAGGACTGAATATGGTGTGCTCTCTCTTGTTCTCAGCTCTGCCATTCCCAGCTATGAATGCAAAAGTGTAATAGTTAAGGGCATGAATATTGAGGTAAATCTTGTACTTTTTCACCTGGGTGATCAAATTTGCACTTAACCATGTATTCACCTGTGTTTGTGTCTACACATGAACACCATTACCAAGAAGTCCTTAAAACTAACGCTAGGGTTTAGCTGGGTTTGCCCATCAGGAATTAAACCTGTTATTTGAAATGAGCATTGATCTATCTGATCAAGTCTATTTTATATTTAATAAGCTATATTTTGAAATGCATACATTTACAGCATCTTTTCAGTCTTTACAAGTATTTTTGTAGCATTTTAAGCCCAAGGAATAGGAAAACCATTGACAAGAAATGGAAATTTCTTTCTGAAAATCTGGAATTTGGGGAGCTATCCCCCAGGTATAATATTTCAAATATATGATTTTTCAAACAAATAGTATGTCTAGTGTAAAAGTTATACTTGATTAATCAAATGATCAGCTATTTTTTTCACAGAATTTCACAAAATTATCAGCAATAATCAGCAGGATTTTATCTATACAATGAATGTAGCAAGGACATTCACACTATCAGTGTATTGAAAATCTGTGAGAGATAAATATTTAATAGAAAACTTAAAAAGAATGTTTAAAACTCTCAAAGTGATCAGAATTATTTTTCCTTTTATTTTTTTTGGTTGATTGTTTGGGTTGGTTTTTTGCCTTTTTTTCATTATTTATTTATTTCTTCTTGCTTTACTCTCAGTTAAGATTCTTGGTATATCAGATCTGGGAAGATCAGATTAGAAAGGATCTAGAAACAGATGCTTTCTTACACTTTATATGCCAAAGTGCTTTTGATCCCTAAAAGGCATCATGGAAAATCTATTTTCTGCACCTATGAAACAGATGAATCCTGTACTTTCCTAAATATGTAACACAAAAATTGCTGCAGAAGATAGCAAATTATGAAGAAACACCAGTCTTTTTTTTCAAAAAATGCTCCTGAAAGTAACTGCATGACATTTTAGACCTCATGAAAAAGGTGATGGCACAATTAACAGCTGCAAAGCTTCACTCCTTTCAAATTTAGGCAAAACACCTGATATTTATGTGATTTACGACTCTGAAAGATATTTGAGTTACAATCAGTGGCTTGCATTTGCAAAAAGATTTTTTTTTCCCAAGCAAGAATAGAGATGTACCTCTGCTGTCTTTCTTTCATGACATCAGTTTTACTTTTCAGTGAACTTCTAAAAGGTTTTCTGGTCCCTTCCCCAAAGCAGATACTTTTGAACATTCTAGATAAACTTTAAATTGAGTCTTTCTACCACTCTTCATCCCCTGCCTAATTTCCATTGCCACAAATGCCTGATTTTTTTTCTCTGCAGCTTCTCCAATGTCAAATAAATGATGTGGAAGACATTCTCCCGAACAAGCTTTGAGAAGTTTAAGTCTAATACCTTGACTTCTGGGCCTTTCTAATGATTTGTCCACAGGACTTTACAGACAACTGACTGAAAGAACTCCAGAACTGAAGCACCTCCTAGTACATTATCTCCATTATGAGATAATGTAACATAATCAAAAATTTGATAAGTGGAAAAGCAAGTGAGCTAAGGTAAATTGTCTTAAAAGTAAACAACTTAGATTTGATTAAATTGGGGAATAGACTTTGAACTGAAATTAAAATAGAGTAATTAAAATTTCTTGCTTTCAGAAAATCCAGAGCACTACAAACACTGGAGATTTTGAATGTCTTTTGCAATTTGAATATCCTTAAAAATAATCATGTCCCAAAATAATACACTTCAAAAATTTAAATGAACAAGCTCTTGTTTGAAAGAGCTGTATCCATACATTGGTATATAAGGAAGAACATTAAAATGAAAAACATGAGTCAAGCAAAACTATATAAATGCTAGAGATTACCTATGCAATCCAAAATCCAGCCTACTGTTCCATCTCCACCACATGCTAGTACTCTGAACTCAGAAACATCTCGGAAAAAATTTAACCTAAAAACAGTAAATGAAGATACCCAGTTAAGAAAATGTGCATCATGCAAACATTTTATAGCTTAAGACATTTCGTTTAATAGTAAATGGCTAGTGAAATAATAACTGCTTCTTCTCCTGTATTCATTCTTTAGACACACAATCCAACATTGTATTATCTGAAAAATTTCAAACAAAATTGATAATTCAAGGTTTATTATGGTAGAGTAATACTAAAACCCATTTGGACCTGATGGTTAATCCAAATCTGGTCTCAGTTCAAATATTGTTTGAAACTATGACAGAAAATATCTGTTCCCTTAGTTGTAAATGGATACATAGTCTCTCTAGACAGAAAATTTTAAGTTGTCTAAGGGTATTAGTCATAATGTTTCCTTGAGAAGTTCTATCTATAGAAGTATATAGAAACATCATATTTCTGGAGTATACTAGTACCTATTAAGCTGAACATTCTGTGGTTGATATAAACAACTCTGCATCATGGTTTAATAGAGAATGAAAAAGCATCAGATGGAAGGCACCCATTCCATTATCCTAAAAACCGTATTTTAAAAGTAGAGTATCTGCGGAAGTATTTGCCTGGCTATTTCTGCTTCCATATCCATTGAGTATCACCATTTCTCTATCCATTTCATTCAATACCAATGTTCCATAATGCTGAAAAATGAGGATGTATTAAAACAATTCCAAACTGCAATAATTTAAATTCAAAAATATCTTTTCAGGAGAGCTTTTGACACATGCTGAAATCAGTCCTTACAAATAAATTATGACTAGACAGAAAATTTCTGGTAATTTTGTTGAATTACTATGTGTGTATGTACATTCATAAACCTTCTATTCATTAATGTTACAGATATCTTAATGCATATTCTGTATTCTAGTGACCAGATCTGATTTCCAGTTTGCAATCTCCTAATAAATGCACAACTAATATATTGTAGACAAATTCTTAAATATGAATAAATATATACAATAACTTGCTAGTGTTTAATTCAAACAGCTTCCCTTATCACACCTTAATGCTGCACAGAGAATGGAGTTCCTGTCCCTAGGAAGTTCTACAAGTTCTATTAGGCCTCTTGATAAAATCAAGAACACATGAAAAACTACAGAGTAAAAGAACGAGCACGGGAGAAGGAAAAGAAAAGCACAATGATGAAAAAAACTATGTAATATGTAGAAGATGACAGGACAACTTCTTGTTCTATTAGTTTTAGACCACAATTTCAAAGTTAGCAATACTATGTAAAATTAAGCCCATCACATGTCCCATTCCTTCCAATTTCCTCTGCTCAGAAGAGCACTTAGGCAATTTCAAGTGTCAAGTACAATGCCTGAAGGATGTTTACTTGTCCTGTATTAAAGCCTGCTTTGCCCTTCTCACCTCCTACATTCCACTTCACACATCTGCAGGAGAAGTGCTATAGGATCTCTTCTGATCCAAGATGTCATGTGCCAAATCTGACTGGGTACATTTGGGGAACATATCTTCTAATACATATATGTGCTGAAAGACCCTTGTTGGAAGTCACCTCCTACTGCTGTAAGAGTAGGCACTGAGATATGCCCTGGCCCACAGGTGTACCCTTCAAGAGACCTGGCATAGAGACAAATGCCTCCCATCACCAGCATTCCCACTTCGACCCAATGTGTTGGGTCTCTACAAAATTACCAGGTTTAATTACATTGCTTCCAGTATTGAGGGTATTTCAGCTTACTTTACAACCAAATTATAGCCCAGAGGTAATGGCAGGCTACCAATGTCTATAAATATTTAAGCATTTCTAGCCCATTTGAAAGTTTTCAAAAAGAAAGCCTGGAAAAAAAGCCCAACCAACCAACCAGAACAACACCAAAAGTCCAGGGTTTGATCTAGTATTAATCCAAATTGGCAGAACACTAACCTAAACCTCTAACTCTTTTTATAAACAAGCTTCTTCACCACATGGCTGTCAAACATTCTTTTTATTTTGACTGTATTTTTAATCTACATCAAAAGGTATGATTTCCCAAAAACATGGGGTCTGAAGAATCTGACAAAACTACATTTCCAAAAGTATTCTCAATAAGCTTAATTAATTTTTTCCCTGGGAGCATTTTACGTTCACAGACAGTGAATTTTCCAAGCAAAGTACAGCATTATGTTCACATAACTTTTTTCTGGGGAGTAAATTTAAATATAAAATTATGCATACATTATAAAAAAATCTAACACGAAATATATAAAAATAATGCATAATATACCTTGCATTGTTTATTTGCATATATAAATGCAGTGTATATAAATACACTATAGCAAATATAAATATTTATAAAATCAAATTACTTTATAACATTAAATACAGTTATATAATTATATATGTAAATAAATCTCATTCATTGAATTAGAATGTGCAGCGTACATTAAGAGTTGGGAAGGGAACATGGTTTTCCATTTTATACAGTTTCATCCAAACTCAGTAAGTGTTACAGTTATAAAGAAAGAATTTAAAAGATTTCTTTATAGACCTTCAGGGAAAAAGTAAGCACTGCCTACTAAGAAAGTTGTACTCAATCAGTGTTTTAATAGAACCTCTTACATAGGACATTTTTGACATGGTTTGAAAAGAATAAAAAAATTGTTGGAGAAAAACTTATTAAAAGTGGTTTAAAGTGAAACTAAAAATAATTGGAAGTCATTGTAAAGGTTTTGTGCACTGTCAGACTAAATTGAAGGATCAGAACAGAAAATTTAGTTCCATTTTCCTGAAAAAAAATGTAATCTGATTTTAATTTTATTTTACCAGAAACAAGGATCCCCACAAAGGCAATTATTGAGTTTTTGTTGATAAACTTCCACCTGAAAGAGGGCAACTGTTTAAAATACCTTTATTATTCTGATTCAGTTTTTCATAATCACCTCATCAAATCCATAGGAATGCAGGAAAACTATGAATAAAGGATGTATAGAGATTGCTGTTGAATCATGCAATTAATTGATTTATGCACGGACAGCACACACACACATTCTTATAGAGCTGTTTAAGGAAGTCCCACCCCACTCACATTAAAAATATTTGAAAACATAAATTGGAGTATTTTCCATTTAGGTACCTGCACATGACCTTTTCTCTTATCCCCAGAGTGCACTATGCAGAATTTCCGGTGCTCAGCCACACCAGGTGGAATAACAACAGCAATGTGTGAAATGGTTCAGCTAGTCTTCTTCACTCGCATTGGAAGAAAACTTAAAACTGACAATAGGCCAAGCAAAGAATAATCCTCTGATATTTGTATCTCAGGGTAAGTATCAGATGTCAACACTACAGATGTCACAGAAGCAAAAATATTGCTAAACAGCTGTTCAAAATATGTCTCTGAATTCAGGATTTAAGTTCCATATGTGAAGACTTGGTGAGTTCTAAGTACTACTGAGTTATAGTGTACGACTAATTTTTATCATTAGAGTACAAGCAAACCACCATTGCTGGCTTTACCATTCTTTGGCAAAAAGGTAATTCTTCCAAGGAAATATGGACCAGATTCAAGATGTTGTTCAGAAGAAAACAACCATGCAGTTATTATCTTCTAAAAATATTCTTGGTGTATATCTCTTCCAGAATACTCTGGCTATTGCAAATGTCCAACAGCAAAGAAATGCTCTAGCAATCAATTCAAATAATCAAGAAAAATAGTGTAATTTTCAAAACAGGCCTATTGCTTTGTGAAGTTATAAAGGCCCAGGTGCTGTAGATTCCAAACTAAATTACCGCATAAGTTGTAGGGATTCAGTTTTGCTGTCTTGAGCATCTTTTAAGTGGGCAGAATTTAAAATGTAAAAAGGCCTGTTGAGGCAAAATTGCAGACTGAATTTAAAAAAATACATGCTCTCCAAATTAAATGCTTAAGGAAGTTACAAAGAAATACAACTTTTGTGGATATAATTTCTATTATTGAGTATAAAAATAACATAAATTAGACATTTTAAATAATAGACTTTAGGGAACAGGGGCCTTTTCAGAGGGACAAAGCCTTTGTGAAACATTGACCTCTCTATAGAGTCCTGCGGGTCTCTGGCTGGACTGCTATTCATCCCACTATTATTTACCTCTCTGTGAGGTGAACAATAACTGAATTTCAGATTCTTCAAGATCATTAAATCCACAGTAACAGTTGTTGTCAGAAGTAGAAGACTCCTATAGAGATATAACAACCAAACAGGGAAACTCTTTTCATAGCTAAAAACACAGGTGCTAGGCACAAATTACACAATGCATCAGCCCAGCAATTTTCACGTCACTGTGTTAAGCGTGGCAGTCTGTAACTGTGTGTTAACGGTAACTGTGGAGGATCTTTTATGCTTGTGTTCAGCTGCAGAGCTTACAGGGTTTCTCCAGCTCACTCATATCCCTCTACTTCCAATTAAAGAATTTCTAAACTATTAATTATTATAGATGTTTAAAGTGTTGCCCTTTGGACTAGAGTTCCTTGATTTTCAGGCCTCACAGCAGGTTGGTCTCCATTGCCAAAAAGTGTTCAATGCCAGAGTCACTGCCATGAGGTCTATTTATGTTATGTACATATTCTTATATAGACTATGTACATGAGCCTTGACACAAACTGCTCCAAAGACCTTAGCTTAGGCATGAAAAGTAGCTACAAGAAATGTCTTTGTTGCTGTTCCTGCACTTCACATACTGCCACATCTATTACAAAAGCAGGTGTCACATCAGCTTCAGTAATTGCACATTCAGGTAGTGCTACTAAAATTAATTGTCAACTTGTTCAAAATATTTTTCTGTTTACCTGTTACATACCAGCATATTTATAAAAAAACCCACACAAAAACTTGGCTGGGTGGGGCTTCTTTTCGTTTTTTGCTTGAGGTTTTTTTGGGCTTTCTGTTTTTGTTGTTCTTGTTTTGGGTTTTGGAGCCCTTTATTCCAACACATTTCCATGAAAGAACATGGTTATTCCACTGAAGACGAAGAAGGACAAACTTAGCAATTGGGCTGCTGACTGTTCAGAAGCAAAAAAAAACCCGAAAAATAAACAAAAAACACCAGCAGTTTCACAGTCCCCCTTAAGATTTACATTTGTATTAGTCTTCTAGTTCTCTTGTCTTTCTCACTGCTTTTTAAAGAGATACTTAGATTTTTGACAGAAATGAACTGGATATATCAACTCCTGTTAACCACAGATGTTTGGAACTCAAGTTAGAAAACTTGTAAATGTTATCTTCTAGGTTGATGACAGCAGCCCATGAGAAAAATACCATCAAAAATTAAAACCACTAACTTCTCAGTTAAAGCAGAAAGCCTGGCTCTACCAAAAAATGCAAATTCTTCCCTAATACTATAAACATTCTCTAGGTTGAGTAAACATGTCTGAAAGTAATATTTGAAAGAAAAAAGATCTCAAAATAGACTCAATTAAAATAATAAAGGCTTTAAATAAACACATATTATGTTTATCCCTTTCTACTAAATAACTACTGAGATGAAGAACACACTTTTGCTTCTCTCTTTGCTGTATAATATGAAAATCTGTTTCATTTTGATCTAAATGACACATATGACAACATTAAATAAATGTAACATTTTGACTGACAATCCAGTATAACTGGCATTACAGAGATGGATGAGTGGACAGATGGATGGATGGGCAGGTTTTATTAGGTAATCCAGCCCTGTCAGAAAATGAAACAAGTACTGGTAAGTGAAATACCAGAGTATATGCAATTTCTCACTTAAGGGACAGATTATATGCAGCCTACATAGTATTGCCAGGGCAAGAAGTGATGATAGGAGAACTGGAAATTTAGAATTATTAATTTCTGTGGAATGAATTTTAAAAAACCCACAAAAACAAAAACCAAAAAAACCAAAATGAGCAGTGTCTATTTAAAATTAATTAGAAATTTCTTCAAGGTGACTCTGAAGTAAAATTATTTCGAATCCGAATAGGAAAAGATATAGAAAATATTTTCTAAAAAATACAGTCCTGGTTTGAAAGGCTAATGCTTAAATTGCTTAAGTGCAGGATTTCAGTTTGAACTTAACACTGCCCTCTTGTGCCTCTGCCTTAAAATGTATTTTCCTTCACACAGGAAGACAGGTGAAAACAAGTCACTAATGGACACAAATGCAGCCAGATTTTTTTTTCTTTTTAATTTCAATGAAATAAGATGAATTTGAACAAAAATATTTCAGTTTTAAAAATCATCATCTCAATCTCTAGCTTGGCATTTCTATGACACTGTACATAGATCAGTATTGATTGCTAGTTTTGCCTCAGCTAATTTTTCTAGTCTACTTATTCTTTGGACTAAGACTACTTAAATCTTTTATATATGTCAAGAGAAGCATAAAAACAACAAATATAATTTAATGAATAAAAACAGCACTAGCATTCAGGTACAAGTTAATTACAGGCATGAAAGAAATCACACATGTGATTATTTCCATTTTTTGAGCTGGTTTTACACCATTCAGCAGGTTGCACCTTAGCCACATTGTAATGCAAGATATCCTAACTTCTAAAAGGATTGAGCCTTTTATTTTCACCAATACTAGGCACATCTCAAGTCTAACACAACAAAGACACAGCTAGTATAATATTGTTTAAAGAAAGAATGTTTATATATTTGGCCTTAAACCCAGAAGTACTCGCAGAAACTGTCAAAGCATACTCTTTCCAGTAATATATATATGAAAACTGAAATACAACTTTGCAAGGCACAAATCACATACATTTCCACCTTCTTCTTTTCCTCCAAATTAAAAAAACCCAAACGTCTAAACAAATAAGAATGCAAAAAAAAAAAGTATTTGAACACTGTAATGTCAGTGAACATTATGTTCATGTATCAGCAACGTAACTAAATAACATCCAATATGTACAAAATGATACACAGAGCAGATGTTCAGTGCTGCTCTGTCTCTTCTACCAGAGCAGCCATTACTTAAAAAAGAGACAGTATCAGGTAGCAAAGGTTGGTATCTGATACACTGTAATTCTCCTGGCTTCACATGAATGCAAATTAGGAAGAATCATGGAGGAAGCACATTAAGGGAGTGACTGCAATGCTAGCTGGTTCAGAGAACACTTCAGTCCCCATAAAAAGTCACTGACAACACAACCTCACCTGGCCAGTCATTTTCCAAACACTACATTACCAAGATAATGTAACTGATAAGGAGTGGGCAGTCACTGTAACTTGAAACAGCAATCCATATCTGACATGTATAAGAATATATATATATATGTACGTCTATACATATTACAGCCACATATGTATGTTCACCTATGTGTTTATGTAAAAAAAATGGACAACCCACCAGTCAGTCTTTGAGGTTATTTGGTACCTGTAACATAGAAATAACTCCCACAGGAACTCAGGTTGCTGAGATGGCAGAAAAAGCTGCAAACAGAATGAATTTATGCTACAGTTCTTATACAGTTCTCCATGGTTTTCAGTGAAACATATGAGATGCAGCTTTATTTGTACATGTAAACAAATAATACCTATACATTTCTGCAGCCATAAAGAGATCTGTAGTGCTGATACATTCCAAACATGCTTATGTATTTCAGTCTGTTCACTTGATTATGTAGCATTTTATTAAATGAGTTCCTGGTAATAATATTAACTGTAGACTTACCCTGGCATTGGTCCACTTCCAGAAAGACTATAAACTTGACGAGGATTTAAAAGGTATTGAAATTTTCTATAAATTCTGAGAAGGTAAAAGAGACAAAGAGAAAATATTTACTTACATGTTTGGATTTTTTTAAACCTATCAAATAAAAGAATTAAAGAAGTTAACACATACAATAATTATTTGAACTGCAGGATCTCATTTATACAAAAAAATCAAATACTGGAATACAGCAATTATAACTCACACACAGAGTATATTTTGGGGCATAAAACAGAGAAGTGTTACACGCTATCTACAATTCAAATGCTGTGTATACACAGAAAAAAAAAACAGGATAAGGAGGTACAAAGGCACAAGAAAAGGTGAATCAAAAAAGTATTTCAAAAAGCATATTGATTCCTATTAAAGTAACTTCATGGAAAAGGAGAGATTTCTTCACGAAATTTATTGCTACCACAAAATTACAAGTATAATTAATTGCAAAAGCAAGTAGGCTTTACCACCCAAAAGCTTCTCCACAGGCTGAACAACATTCTGAGAAACAAAATCTATGACTCAGTATATTTTCACAGGAATGCATTTAAATGGGAAGAAAGTAAAAAAAAGATTTGAAATCGTTGTTTTACTTAAATTACACATATTTTAAAATTATCTGAATAATAGAAAGAAATTTATTGATATACCATGAAAAGCATTGTCCTATCCCATAAGGGACCCTTTTTGCTCTCCCAACCTTGGCAAATACTTCTTCAAAACTGTAACTTTAGAAATTTGAGGTTATTTGTCTTGAAAGTATGACAGACATTGTTTTTTTCATTATAAATATTAGAAATATAATTTCCTACATTGACTATAATGTGGTAGCCAATTCATTTCTTACATAGAAACAAGTAAGCACACAAAAGAGTTGGAGCTCAGAATGAATATATATGTACTTGGGATCTATGGCAATAGTTTAAATTATAAATCCCTGTGTCTTGCTTTTAATTTTAATGTTTCTGTCCCTAAGCTAATTAATATTTTAATGTTTTTAAGAAAGCATTTATTTTCCCACTGAAATATTCCTTCCTTTTCATTTAATGGCTTAGATAAAATAGAAGCATAATAAGAGCTGAATTTTAGGTTAAAATGTCCATGTTTTCAAATACAACACAATAAAACTGTCTAGACACAATCTATGTGCACATTGAAGGATTTTTTTTTAATACTATTTTCTTAATAGCAATGCATAATTTATCAGGCTAGGTGGAAGACAAGTGTGTAAAAATACTGAATACAAACAAATTCATAATTATCTCTAAAATTGTCAAATTGTTTTCTTAACTTTTCAATTATTTAGTGCTATCAGCTTCTTCACAGAGCATTTTATTCAAGTATACTCACAATCTGTTCCTGATGTCATTCCTGACAGAAAAAGTCAATATGAAATGACTAGTTTCACTTTACAAGTCGGCACGCATCATTGTCAATGGTTCTGACTGATTAAATCAGAGTTCTGACAATGGATTTACAAAACTATATGCATATTTCATTTGCAGCATCTTACCAATGTAAAAGGAGAGTTTTCTAGTTTGGATGTGCAATTTGTGTATAGGATTTAACCTGTTCAAAGGTGCTGCTAATTTAGTTTGTGTAGCTGACTGTAAGAACTTCATGAACAGTATTGTTATGAAGGCCCAAAGGTTGTTAAGAGTTATTTGCCTAAAGTTGGTGCTACAAAACATACTAGCCAGCACCTACACTCACAATACTGTTGTCAGGTTAGAGTCAAGTGCTGTAAAAACCTTCTTAATAAAGAGGGAGCTAGGTTTCTCTACCCAAAACCTAGAAGTTCAATAATGAAGAGATTACACAGAATCATACTTGACTTAGTGCATACCATTCATAGGTATTAGTTGAACATCAATACCAGCTAATCACTGTAATGACTCGCTGTAAATGACACATCGAGCTTTAATTTATTACAATGCATTTATGTATTCCAGTCTGTGTAAAATTAACAAATTGATGGTTCATTTCCATTCATACATTCTACCACAGGAAGAGGAATAAACTGTCTATAAATGTTTGTCTTCAGCTCTAAACTGTAACTAGACCTAACAGGGTGACACGTGTAAGCCGAGGAAATGGACAGTAATTCAGAGTAGTTTTACATCCACAGTACCAAAGAACCTACTGAAACTGACACAGCTCTGAACGGAACTGGATGTGGTTTCCTTGCAACTGGAGATTTGTGCTGACGAAGTCATGAGACAGTGTGATGGGAAATGCCCCCAAAGACATTTTTGTGATGCAGTGCAATTTCATGAACAAAGCCAGTTCACGAAATCACCTCTTGTCAACAAACCGTTGTGCTTCCGTAATAATTTTGGGGTTATTCTGTCATCTGGAAAACTAGGCAGATTCAATCTAAAACACAAATCCTCTGAAAAGTTTCTTCATTGACATTTTTCCCTTCACTAAAATTATGCCCATGATCTCATATAAACCTCAAAATACTCCACTAGCTTAACTGAGGAGGCAGAAAATTACATCAGGAGTGGCCAAAGGGGCTGGGATCATTTCCATTGCTGAAGAAAATACTCGAGTGCAACTTAGGCTGAGTCAGACTGAGCTGTTTTCTGAAGTGAAAAGATCATTTCTTTAAAGAGAGAAAATAAATGGACAGAAACTCACTGGCAATTCAAAACTGACAATAAAGTTGACTATACTGTGGAAAAAGCTGGCCATAGCAGTAACCTGGGCACAACTGGGGGATTCATCTTCAGTCATCTAGGGGTTGACTATTCAAGATGTGGTCAGTATAGGTTTAATTTAACCCTACTATTAGAGAAGAAAGAAGCCAAGGACTCCTCTCCAAAATTAAAAGAATGCCAGTGATCTTCTCTCACAGACATACAATGTTTGAAAAAGATAATTTGAAACTGTTTTTAACATTTTGTCTCAATGCTAAATGAAAGCTCAGAAAGCCAGATTAATCAGAGGGTAGGAGGGAAAAGCTACTGTGAACCAAAGTTATTTGAAAACAGCAAAGATTAAAGATATCATCAACCTGTACCCCACAGACACTGAACGTGGAGTCAGCAGGAAACGTCAGTGTACGGAAGCTGATCTACAGTGCATCCAACCACACATTTGTCAAGGAAACAATTGTTTAAACTCACCTGCTGGTGAGGCAAATAAACTGGAAAAGTGGGAAGTGGAAACCAAAATAATGAGTATGCAAAACAGCATGATTTAGAAGGATTCTCATGCGAGAAACGTTACCCTTAACAACAGCCTTTAGATGCACTACATGCTCTTTGTATATTCTTTCTGTTGAAAGAAACTATTTTGTCACTGATGCTCTAAATAGATACATTCTATTCACAGATTCACTGTTGCCTTGATTAGTCAGATTGCAAATGCAGACATCCCAGACTGATAGCCCTGGGATGAAATGCAGACCCTGCTACTTTTTTCATGCACAATCACCAAAAATATGTTACGGTGTGGTATAGCCTGAGGAACACACTTGACTGGGTTTGATGAACTCCTATCCAATCTCATGCTCATTTAAAATCTATTTCTGGTAAACGAGAGGCTTAAACTCACCAACTTAAATTCTCTTTTTCTATTTTCTTCTTAATAAACATTGACTTATATTTTTTCTGTTATAAACATGTATTATCAATAGAACAAAATCATTTAGGTCCAAATAACTGTAAATAAATATGTGTTTCACATGATGGGCAATAAATATTAATCTCTTAATCAAGAAGAAAGAATAAGGAGGTTATTATCATAGTTCTTTATTTTGCAAATATATCTGAAAGTCATAGAATTGGTCTTTAAAATAGAACCCTGTTCAGGAAGAATATGCCATTTATCATTATGTATCTGCAAAACTCTGACTTTCTAAGAGAATCAAAGTTTTAAAATGAATTGATAAGATAATTAGATATGATTGCAGAGAATGTATTTTTGTGTTCTGGATGAACCTTTTCCTTTTATTCGTTTGTTTCCCACCACCCCTCTCTTTAAATATTCAAAAACTAAAACTAAAAGACCTAACTTTTTTACCTTAAAGTGATCCTCTGCATTTGAGAGATTTGAAAAA
>WBMV01002681.1:773844-870737 GCA_013396655.1 Campylorhamphus procurvoides | reverse complement strand
AAAAAAAAAAAACAACACAAAATGCAAAAGGAAATGACAGGGTATTACTAGGGGAGTACATTTATTCAACTGGTTATCAGATGGATGCATACACTCTCTTCAAGACTAAGGGCAATGAAATGGGCTGGGTTACCATATGGCAAGGCACAAAATCTCATATGGGGAACTGTGGGAACACTGGAGCCTTGACAATCTGCAATAACCTTTCTGTGCTCAATGAAAGTCAATTATAAATCGTAACTTCATTCATCATGACCTCTCAAATACAGAAAATCCTAAGTAAAGACTGAAGAATACCTTTCAGAAAAAGGCTGCCTTAATGTGAATGAGTCAACACAATGAAATTCTCCTCTACAAAAATTGGAAGGTTGTAGGTTGGTTTTGTTTTCTTTTTTTTTTTTTTTTCCCCTCACTGTTGTGGAAAACTTACTTCTGTTACAGCCTATCCTCTATTCCTAGCCTCTTAATACCTGACCAGTTTACAAAATTGCTATAATCAAAAAGCCTGAGCTGAATCACCATAACTGTGTATTTAAAAAAGTAATTTATGTCTACAAATGTCCTGTGATTTCACTTTCCACAACATATAACTGGCACAAAATTGAAGGGTAAGAAAAATACGGGACTCCTCTCCTTTTGTTTACTGACTGCAAAGTAGACAGACAAAACTCCAAAAAGTTAAATATTCTTGTTCCCTGAGAATGTTCTCATCCCTTAGATTAAATATCCAAACTATTTTTTCAAACATCCTTATTTTATAATTTTATTACTGGTGTTAATATGGAACATTAACACCTAAAAGACAGAGGGGAAACCCCTTCTCAGTAAATAATACATAAGTGGACTTTTTTAAGCTTTTTGAATCTGGCTTAGATTTAACCATGAGATACTACCTTCTGCTGGTGAATGACCTGAGATATGTTTATATGACTATGCAGTTGACCTTTTCATGTACTTCTCTTAACATAGAAATATTGAATATGACCTTGACATATTAGTACGCAATTTAACATCTTGTGTGTGTGTGGTATCAAGGCCACTTTAAGAGGTTCTTATACGTCACTATACTCAGCTGCTGGTGCCTGCTCTCATTCTATACACTTCATTGTGTAATGACACTTGTAGATAATGGTGTTAGTGAATGAAGTGTGTATAAGGCATTGATTTTTAAAATTCAAATAATTCCTGTGATCTGTTTGGCTTCAGTAACAGTTTCATTGACATAAACTGACAAGTGTCATACTGTAATACATGAATGGGAATAGGAGCTTGGGATGGAAATCAGGTTTGAAACTTCCTTTCACCCTGGAGAATATCTAACACTAAATGACATCCCTCTTGCACTAAGCCCATTCAGAGAGTAACACTTGAGACCAATTACGAGCTGGGAACTGAAAACTGTGAAACAGTATTTCATTAAATTGTTTCTGGGCTATACCTAACTATGTAAGTGCAGCTCTCTAACCTGCCTCTCACCTACATAACTGCAGACTGGATCTCTGATCTGCTCACTTCATATTGGTACTACAAGAGAGCCAAGACAAGTGCTAGCACAGATTACCTTCCACAACATCCCTGACTGCAAAGCAGACCAGGCCTACCTCGCACTGCTACTGTGTCTGAAACACGACTGCTAAGGACGTCTCACACTGTTTTATTCTGATTGCAAGGGTATGTTCTGGAAACTGGTTAGAATTAATCTTTTAAACCATTAACAACCTTTGACAGATTTAGCTGGCATTTAGGTATATCAGTCCAGGGATTACATAGACAGTTCCCAAATGACAACCTGTTCTCTCAGAAGCCTTCAAAAACCAGTTTTTGTTAAATGCTCTTCAGCACTGAGAATTACCCTAACATCTACTCTGCAGGATTTTTTCCCTTTTGATAGTTTAATTTTAGGGCCTATAATGGAGGCAGCTGGGACAAGGTAGTGAAAGCTGACCCACTTGTAGTTTATCTTCTTGGTTCCAAGATTTAGACTCCCATTGGATGTGTCCATTTGTGCTTTTGGTTACCCATATAACCTGGTATCCACAGGGGTCACCTTTAATCATAATCTTTTTCAAGACTTGAGAGTTACAGCACTGACATGTTAAGCTAGGCTATAAACATTTGAGAATTTATGTGATGCTCAAAAATGGCCATATTGTTAGCATTTGTGATTTTGAAACATGCTTAGGAAAATCTGTTTAGGGGTAACTAACTCAGCATTTCTGCATGAGTTTGATGGACTGAGCAGGAGGAGAATGCTCTTTACCTCTGCCTGTCATGCCTCCGATACATTAACAGTTAAACTAATAAATGTAGAAATTTTGAGTTTAAATCAATGTAATTACTGACATATGTAGAATTAATGTGTCTCTTTAGTTTGTGTGATTGGGCTTTAATACTTTAACTGGGTTGTTAGAGTGCTTGCCCTCTACAGAAATCAAAAGAGATTTCTTTGTAGGAAATCTTATGGAGAGGCTTGGGAGCCTCTATTACTCAGTGTTTAAAAAGCAAGTTATAGATTAGAAAATGGAATATGGTTTCTAATTTAAATTACTAGACTGTCTCTATAATCATTAGATAGATTAAAAGAAAACTGTTAGCATTTCAAAGTTTTAATGCAAAATATAGCAACTCACATATTCTTGCAAATCACACAACACCATGCACCAAATATAGCTATATTTTTTTATTTGAAACAAAACTGTTCTATAGACCTAATTCTAGTTTTTAACTGCAGAATTCATAACTACAGGGATATAGGATGCTTAAATGTGAGGCATAACAGTGTAAAATATTGGAATTTTTCTCAAGTACAAACTTTTAAAATTCATTTTTAAACATCCCAGAGATACCAGAATAAAGAAAGAGTTAAAAAAGAAGAAAAAAAGCCCCTTACCTTTCTCCTTGTTTCCCACCACTTTTAGGATTGACAAAAACTAAAAGTGGATGAGTGCCTGGAACTGGAGTGATCTAAAAGAAGGGAATAACACAGCCACTCATTAATGCTGTGTGTTGCATTCATTTTTTCCTATAGTAGACAGAAACAAAAAGCTTGATGCAAACTCTATGTTATGCTATGCAATCCAGCTGGAAGCAACACTACAGTTTGCAATAACCCTCACTACATTAATTTGTCTGAAATTGCAAGTGACTTCTCTTTTAATGCTCTGGTGTACAGCTCTGGTGCCATTTTAACCTATAATTCCATTGCAATTTATATATATATATATATACATATATATATGTGTGTGTACGTTACATCCATCAGTAAAAAAGAAAACTTTAAATGCAAGACAAACATGACTTATTCTGACAGTAATTTCCTATAGAAAAAAGCAATGAAGAAATTGTATTTTGAACTGAGAAATAATACTACACTATGAAGGTCAAATATAGCTTTATGGAATTTCAAACTTGACAAAATAATTTTATTTTTTTAATTACAGAAACCTGCAGTACTTGGTAAGATATGAAATCTTACACTTTTTAAAATGTGACAACCATAACAACAAAGAGTTCCTCTAAATACCTGAGAAAGCTGATAATCTTAGAAAAGTAGAGGAGAAACCATGTGTAAGAAGGGCAAGCCTGAGGAAAAGAATGTTTAGGAGGATATACTGAAGGGGACTTCTAATTTTTTTAATTCTTTTGTGCAGGGAAAGTTTTATACATTCACATTTCTGTTTAACTTTACAAACTAACACCTTCCTTCTAAGTAATAGTGTTATTCTGTATTTTCAGATACTCTGATATGTGTGTATTCATTGCCTTTACTCCATAGACTTGAACATAAAAATATTACATAAGATGATGATCTCTCTCTAATACCTGTTTTTAGACCATGCAACTAGACTATTCATATTTAAAATTAACACTGTTAGACAAAAATCAATTCCAGAATGTTTGAAAGCATATTAAGAGTTCAAAGTCAACATCTCCAAAGTCATGCACTAACAACTTCAGGGATGAAGCTTAGATAATTTCTGTTTCAAAATGATACATTGAAAGGCCTTGCTCCAAATCCTTATTCATAATTCCTGAAATAACAAAATCTCTTCAGTTGAACATTTCATAAAATGTAATTTAAGGCAGAACCTGAGAAATCTGATAGCTGAGGAGCCTTATAGGCATCCTATAGACATAGGCATATAATCCTATGGACATCTAAAACCACTTTTCTTTTAGTAGGAATTGTTAAGCACTAGTGTGTCAACTCCGTCCATGATTTCACAAATAATAGGATCAGATCTGCTCCAATACATTAAAAAAGAAAGAAAAACTCCATAAATCTGATGGAATTTGCATAAAACCAACTCAGTATTGCCTTCTGGCACAGTAAAGTGCTTCATGTTAAAACATACATCAAATTGCAGAATACGGTGAAGTTTGTCATATATTTAATTTTTATCTACTCTTTTAATCAATTTTAGTTATTTAGCCAATTCCCATGATGTTTGTTCCTGTGAACTAAGTGTAAACCAATGGTGCTCATTGTGACAAAGATGGAATACCTACTGAAATCCCTTAGGACGCAGGTTAATTAATGAGACTCATCCTAAGGTTATACATGATCTATTACTTCCTCTAATTAGAAATAATAATCCTGATCATTATGCTGGTTAGCCAGAAAGAAGCAAGATGAATGTGCTTAACTATGATTAATTGTCTTTTAGTTGTGCAGACCTCACTGCCACTAAGTTATCTGCTCACTGCTGTCTGATGGAAGGAAGGTTTGGTCTTGATACTTTTTTCAACAAAAGCTAAATGATGGACTTACTTCTATTTTAAATTTTTTATTTCAAGACTCAAACATATTATTACAAGTAGAAGGTTTGGGATCATCAAAACCCCCCAAAAATATCTAATAACTAGTCTGTATTCCACTTGGTTCCAAAACAAATTTAAAGGCAATCTACACAAAGTTATAGGACAAGTGACTTAAAGTGAAAATTAAAAAGACAAAAGCAGTGGACCATTTATAAATAGTTTCTCCCATATTGAAAACAGAGGTCTAACAGGACTACTATGAAGATCTTTGCTATGTTACCTTAACTCATAAGGAAAATCATAAACAAATGCAATTAACACACTGATTAAGTTCTACGAAAAATATCCTTGCTTAATGAAGACCATTAAAGGTTAAAAGGAGACCATGCCAGCAGAATAAAAGTATTAGAGGAGCAAGCAAGATGTGAGAGAATTAGAGTAGTATACTTTGATCAGATACAGAATTTTTTTCTCCATACCATCTTTAGGCAAAATGCTAACATTAATTACCAGTTATATTTATGGCATCTTACATCTTTGTGAAAATAATTGCAAAATTATACAATCTGTGAGTGAAAAAACCCCTAACATTCTCACTGATCTCAGCCTTTCACTATAGTATCCTTCAAGATCCACTCAGCCCTCACAATTACTAGGTTATTATTACCACCTCAAATCCATTCAATAATAATTCTACCATCTTAGACTCCACTCCTTTTCTCCATCTCGAGCAATAATAAATAAAAGCAAGGTTGAATCCTAGGCTTTTGATTCATCATGAAAACAGAAGACAGAACATAATTTTGTATCACACTAACAAACTTCTAGAAAATCTTATGACCTAATCACCTAAAAGCAGAAAATTTATTAAGATTATGTTTGCAAGAACCAGACATGCTAGGAGTTTCTATTTTGAACATACCAAGTACTATATCCCAGGCACTGTATCACATAAATGAAAATAGACTTGAAAAATAGCTGAAAACAAACTATGAGCACTTCTTTTAACACCAAATTATTAGTCACACTACACCTGATTAGAGAGAACTTGAGCTTTCTGTCAACTAATACTTTGGTCTTTTTGCTCCCTGTTTTGCCACAGACAATCTGGATAGCAATGAAACCTGTGAGAATGATAAGTACAGGATGATAATCTTGAAAGCAATTGATAATTATTGCTGTGATATCCTACTACACCATCAGTGGAACAGTCATGTGACTCGCAGGGGTTTTATGCTTTGTTTTTCAGGTTTAGGGTTTGTTTGTTTTCCCTTTTCTTTGAGTTATTATAACAAGAATGTTTCACTAACAAAAAAACCACAAAAAAGCCCAAAAAAGCCCAAAAAACAACAATCAGTTTTCCTATCCTGAGACAATAAGGTATATCATGAAATAGTTATGAGGCATAAAGTAATTGTTATATGGTAATGGGATCTTTTTATTGAAGCTCAACATATCAAAAGATAGAATGAACAGACAACTATGTATATTAAATGATTATTACATTGTTATCAGGATGATAATTTAACTCTTAAGGAAATAAAAAAGCAGCATCATGCATGTGAACATTGATTTCACTCAAAACTACCCATATCTCAAGAGAAAGAAGTCAGCAGTTTGGGCAGAACTGCTGGCATGCCTCTAAGTCACTGCCCTAAAATAACATTAGCTCATCACACACACAAGTTTTCCTTTGAAGAAGAAAAACTTCCATTTTTATTATAGATATCACTAGTATTGAAAACACATTGTTTCTTTCCACTCTTAATGTCATTACACCAAATACTCTACTTAGAAATACCTGGACAAATAACACCCTTGAAGTTTACTGCATTCATTAACAGGTCCAAACAAGAACAGTGAAAAGTTATCAAGACATAGATTCATACAGTAGACTTACACAACATTATAAGACAGACACCAAAGCAAACTAGTTCAGCCTCATCTTACAATAGAAGTGTTTTAGAATTAGTCTTTCCTCCCCCTTAATTTCTCAGGAAATCCTAACAATCACATGAGAAGCAGATTTGCCCCACAGGATTCCTGAACCAATGGAAGAATTTACTTACTGCATTTTTAAAATACGTGTAAGTGAAATATTACAAGAGTGATTGTATGTTTCACCTTAAAGATTTCTCAGTATATCATTATCTTCATAGCTACAAGAATCTGCTTAAAATTAAAATAACAATAATCACACCTGAAGACCTTGTCCGTCTACAGTGACAGAATTTGCTCTTTGCATTTTGTTCCGTTCTCCCAGTTTGTTCATTTGCTGAGGGCAAGTCTTTTCTTTTTTCACTGTTGCCTGTCTTTCCTTGAAAAAAAAAGAAAAAAGGAGAAAATTGAACAATTTAACACATTGTATAATACTATACAACTGTAACAGAGACTGTACCTTCACACAGTTGTTTTCTGACTAGTGAGTAATGTCATATTCTGCTTTTATGAAAATGAGATCTCAATCAAGTTAATACACAATGTCTGGCCACTTCACGTAACATCTATCTATGTGCCTGGACATTCCATAACGACGAGGCAATAGATGGATGAAAAGTGTGCAGTCACAATACAAACTAATGTAGTGATGTGAAAAAATAATCTGACATTACCAGGGTAGCATTCTGAAACTTGAAAGCAAACAATAAAATATAATTGGTAAGAGATCAGTAATTTATCAAAATTTCATCCTAACTGCTAGCAAAGTTTGGATGCCTCAAAGTACTTTCAGCAAAATATACCTGGTTTAAATGTACCATAATCAATTAGCTGAGTGGCTTTTCATAAAACACGTATTTTGTATCAGAAGGCAAACAGAATCTACATCAGATTCTAAGCTGTTGGCAACTTTTGTGGTGCTGACGTACAGCACAAGGAGATGCTTATTTGAAAGAGGAAAGCTCAGAAGTATGTTGCTGTAATCATATTTTCAGTTATATTATTATTCAGTTATATTATATTATTCAGTCATATTATCAGGCCATATCAGAAAACTCTGAATAGAAAAAAAATCCTTGCTCTTTGTATCTCATTTATTCTGTTTATAAACTGTACCCAGCATGTCCTTCTGGGTTGTCCAAAAAATGCACCATAAATTAAGACAGCAGATGTTTATCAAATAGAATCAATGTCTCCAGTCCCAACTGCACCCCAGCCATTTTCCTCACTTCACAAGTGTGAGAAGTGAGGAAGCCTTTAAACTAGTCAGGGGAATGGGCTGGCACAAAGCTGCTGCATGAGAAAGGAGTACGAAGGACACTGCCGCACCCCCTGCAAATGCATTCAGTAACCAGTTCATTAAACGTTACCACTCACATTCCATACCAGGCCAAACCCATCTCCGTGCTACCTCCCATAAAGCCTTAGGGATTCTGCTAGCAATAAATCCATGAAATTCTTTCTGGAGCAGTTTTTACTGGTAAGAAACATTGACACAGATTCTTGAGCAGGAAGGCAATAACAATACAGTGCCTCCTAACACATATATGAACCATGAACATTTTTATACCATCTTCAGTTTCTTTAAGTTTGGAGACTGAAACAGTCTCAATCTAGTCCTGATGCAAATACTGGTCCAGGTCACCTGAGGCGGCTTTGGGTACCCAGCTGCTTGGGAGAACTGTGGCAATCTGATCACATTTTGTATAAAGGGACTTACAAACCTATGCAACAAGAAAAAACAAACAAACTAGGGGAGTCTACACAGTTTCCTGTATTCAGTGAAATCCCTGAGCTCTTGGATGCTTTGAGTAACTTAATCAGTTCAAGGGGAGGACCAAGAGTCTAGACTACAATATCATCCATTGCTTTAAAGAGAAAACAGTAGAAGCAATTAGAGCTTTTCACCTCAGCCCTAATCTTCCAAACACAGATAAATGCTGTACATATCACTGCCTAAGAAATCACCAACTCTGCACTTATTTATTTGATGATTTTTTAGAAAGTAGAACTAGCATGAGACACCCAAACACAGAAACATTTTTGAACTAACACAAATTATTGCATTATTGCACAATGGTATTGGTTAGTGCCAAGAATAGCAAGTAAAATACTTCAGTATGAAGCAATTTTTACACTTCATTATATATTTAAGAAGCTGCTTTGGGGTTTTAAACAACTTTGTGAATAACTACCCTAAAAGTCACTACCTGTTATAAAAAGGATGCATACTGTGTTAAACAGAATTTTATACTGCGGACGAATCTGGCTCAAGAATAATGTAACGTCTTAAAAAATCAAACCAGATGCCAGTAAAGAAAAGAAACAGGTAGTAAAAAAATTCTAATTTCTAAGATCATAGATGGAGAGCAAATTTTAAAAAGTTTAGGAAAATCTCAAGGTAAGAATATACTTGTGATAATTCAAAAGAAAAGGTAACAGAAGGGTAACAGATCCAGCATATAGAGCTTGTGCATTTAGAGGGGCTAAAAAAACCAAAACAAAACGTTCAGAAGAGGTCTACTTATAAAGTGTAGCACTAAAACTGTCCTTGCATATATCATCCTATTATTTAGTGGAAAAGTATTTATACGCTGCTGAGAAGTGTGCCAAATCTGCTTTTATTAATCACCCACAAGCAAAATGCAGTAACAATTACCTAAAATGAAGTTTTGGATATTGGGGGTTTTGTTCCAACATGATACAAATAGCAGCAAATACCCTCAGCTGGCTTGATCCTATGACCGCTGCATTAGCAACATTCCTTCTCCAATTTATATTTCCTGTTCCGTAAGCAAAACTATTGCGTGACTTACAGACAAAGACAACACAAGATTAGGTCATGTACCTTACACAACATAAAGGAAAAAGTATATTCATGATACAAATTGTTCAGAGCATTAATAAAATAATCAAAGACAGATATCTAACTTCATTATCATTGAAGTTCTGCTTTCTTCACTGATGATTTTTGAAGAAAATACAAATAAAGTATTTCATATCACCTATCTTATCTGAGTATACCATGATAAATGTCATCATCTCTAACAATAGTAGATAGTAATGCATAATATAACAATGTATTTCATAATTCTAATGAATAAATCTATTAATGGAACACACAAAGTTTACCACTTCATTAAAAAAATCTCTTTCAAATATTCTTGCACAGACCCTTTGTTTTATATATGAAACAGAAAACTGAGTATCTTCCTTTTGGGAACTATAACATTACTGTAACACTACTAAGCTATCAGAAAGCGTGGGGAACTAAATGTAATTTTTAAATGAGAAAAGAACACAATGAAATCATCCTACAAGTTCTAGGAATGTTAAGAAAAATTTGACATGCATTGATAAAATGGGTTTATAAATGCAAAAATTTATCTTTCAAGGGAAGTGTTTCTATAACAGTTGTGCTGTATTTGGTATCTTGTTAAATAGAGCATACAAAATGATCAATGTATCCGTGAACCATTTTGTTTAGTGGACATGCATGAAGTTGATAGATACTGAATACAGCATTTTAGACACTATTGTGCATTTTGATGGCTCAAAGATCCAAGTTTTTCTGTTCTCTGAATATGTGCCAGAACCCATACCTTTCAAAATTGTACTTACCACAACAAAACCTTTTTCCACCCATTTTTGCACCTCTCATGCCTTATTTTCTCCCCTTGAATTCCCACTTTGAAGTCAATATCCATTAACTGGAGCTTCTATCATTTAGGGTTGCTCCAGAGAGATCACTGCCAGATAAGAGCTATCTTATCTGTTGTGTCTATCCCATATTCATCCAAATAAGAAAGTAATTCAAAAATAGGACATGGCCTTTCAAAAAATAACGGAGAGTATCACCTCTAGATTTTTAGTTCAGCCCCAAAATGCACATCATAGCAAAAAGAATGTACAATATCATGATGCGTTAGTACTACTGTGTTCATGGATGCCTCCCATTACGCACCTCAGGGAGCAAACCTCCTAAAGTGGGAAGCGTCTGTTGGAAAAACGAGAATGTTAGGCTGCAACACTGAACAGCTGGGATGGCAAAGGGCATGGACAAAGTGTTCACAAGGAATGTTACCTTGCAGCAGCTGTACTTAACAACAAACAGACATGGTGCTTTTTCACACATTTGCACAAGCATACTCTCCCGATGTTCTGGCTGCCATTTTATATATTTTATATTCTGAAAAGTATTTGTGGGATCATTTTAGCACTAGCTAAAAATATTAGAAAACCTGACAACTTTATTCTTTTGAATAGCAAAAAGAGATACTTGATACCGTGGAAGTTATTTTTATCTTCCAAGTCTTTCAATCCTCATCCAAATCAAGGAAACTTGTTTAAAAAGCCTTCTTCTGCTACAATTGGAAATCTATGGATCATTAACACTTAAAAACTGTTTCTACTCTTTCTTTATATAGAAGTACAGTCTTTTCCTTTACACAAAACACTATCAGACTCTACCATAGCTGTTAGAATAAAACAGATAAATAGTAACTAGAGGCTTACTAAATAGTTACCTCTTTCATTGTAATTGCTGACACAGAATCCACAGCCAATGCAGCAAAAATTGATTTTTATCACCTCCTCTTTTAATCAATAACTGCAAATCTATTTCTGGATTATTTCCTACACAGCTGAAATTATTTAAAAGAATTTATTTTATAACATGAAACAACAATTTACTTAGACTTTATTAAACAGGATCGCAAAGTCATTAGTGAATGGTTAATACCATTACATAGTTCACCAGGTAACTACTGCAAACTTGAGATTATTTCTGTATGATCATTACTTCTTTTATAATATATACCTTCAGATGGAGCACATATCCTACTTGGGGATGAGGGTGCATAATGAGAGAACCAAATTTTATGTTAATATGCGTAAACTAAAATAGTTATATTTTTTAAAAAATCTTATTTTAAAACTTTGAAACTTGAACTTGAAAGATTTTTTATCAGGAGACTTTGGTCATAGAAGATCAGATGGAATTAACAGATATCCTATGTAAAGATATCCTCAAATGCTTGCATGATGAAGGCCACTGAAGTTTAAATATGCGTCTTGAATACCAAACTGATCCTTCGGGGGTTTTTTTAAGAAACTTGGCCGAAGGTTGCTCCATGATTCCTTGAAGCTATTTTGTTTAATGACATGGAAATCTACAAGAACATAATAATAATAATAATAATAATAGATTAGTATTAGAATAATATTAGAATAAGTACTCCTAGACTGTAATTTTATAAACTTATATGGCATTCAAGATCCTGCTTACGAAAATCCCATTCCATGCAATTTCTGGCCATAGTTACACAACAACCAAAAACTAAAAAAAAAAAAAAACCCCATATCACCAATATCCCAAAACCACATGGAGCAATCTATCTGTAATATCTGTTAGATATCATATCCAAGTAACTGTGATTCAGATGTGCTAAAATATTTTGAAAATTTACTTTATAAATTTTCCACATTTCAAGCCCTAACTCTGTGTAGATGCTAATTAAAAGAGCCAATATTAGGACACCACATTATGTTGTCTTAAAATCTCATTGAGCGGTAGCACAATATCCTACCCTACATCCATAGGCAGAAGCTGAGAGTCAATCTGGGTGAGTCAATCAATTCTCTAGCAGAAATACGGTCCAGTGAGCTGCACATGACTATACTATAACGGAAAAATTGAGAGCTTCTTGATAGAAACATTTGCAGCTAAGAAAAAAGTCCCACTACAATCAGAAGGAGGCACTTTATCACCCACAATACGAGTAGCCACATGCAAAAAGACAAGACTGGAATGGAGACTGTTTCATTTAAGAATACCTTCTAAAACTACTGACTTGTTCCTTGTTCTGAACAAGAAATGTGACAACTTTATATATATACACTTTGTGTTGCTTGCTTAGTCTGTCTAAAGATATAAAGAATTACATATCAAATCACAATCAAGTTTTTCTCTTTTAGCATGTAGGCCTTACTTCATTCAGTTGTCTGCAGACAACTTGCCTTATATCTTGTGCCTATTCAATATATGCATGTGGAGGTTTGGGTTGGCTCCCTGCCAAGCCCAAGGGCCGGCCACATGGATTCCCCCCTCCCAAGAGGGAAGGGAAAAAAAGTACCCAAAAAGACAATTTTAGTAAAAGTATATATATATTCACATATATTACAACTATATACAATCAAACACTATGAATCTACAGAACAAAACCTAGAGCAACCCCCAAAGGGAAAAGGGAAAGGGAAATGGGACAAAAATGGGTAAAACCAAACAAAACAAATACACACACTTGTAAACTCAGGGAAAAGCTCAATAAGTAACTAATGCGATCAATTCTCACCAACACTCCCCTTAAGAGAAAGCAGGTCCTTCCCCTCCCTACGGCTGGGACAGCAGCTTCTCTGATAGGCCCCAGGTCACAGAGATAAGGGCTAAAGCCAACAGAGAGCTGATGCACACGAATGGGAGAGAGAAGAGAAGAGCAGGGAGCAAAAGGAGGAAGGAAACCTTCCTCCTGTCTTTATATACACCTGATTACGTGAAGGAATGGTGTGGAATACTTCCTTAGTATGCTACCAAGGAAGGCCTAAACCAAAACCAAGAAAACTAAACTACCACAATGCATCAACATGCAACAACAGCAGGGCCCAAGACTTTCAACTTGATTTGCAACTCAAATATACTTGGGCTATAGCAGCTGATTATATACACTGTCCAAGAAAGACAAAAGTTTTGGAACAGAATTTTGAAAATAAAACCATGTTAAAGTCCACTGGTTGAGGATGTAAGCAATGAACTTAGGGACAACACAGTAGTGATGAGTTGTGGGCAGGCAACTAATTATAACTTAAAATGATTGAATGGCTGCCATTTCAGTTTATCAGCATCTTATTATTTTAACATTGAACTGTGTTTGCTGAACAGATAATTAGTTAGGAAGATACATTTTCCTCCAGGGCAATTATTAATTTCCTCCTGACTTCAAAGAAATGAAAAAGCTCTTAGTGTAGATAAGCACACCATTATATTTCAAGTCTGATTTAGATTCTCAGAGAACTGACGTTGCAATACGATACACAATTGAAAGGGGAAAAGTGTTTTGTTTTGTTCTTTAAATCTGTTTCAATTGCTATGTCATTACTTAATATTCAACGACCAGATTTAAATTCAACTACCCTCCACCCCAAGCACATATATTGAAAGAACTGTGTTTTTTTTATAGTATCTTTGTTCAGAAACCCAGAATAAGGTTTCTCAACTTCAAAGGATTGAGTTGCTTATAGAGATGCTTTCTGCACTCCATGTTGAGCTTGGATTCAACTGAACTAAAACTGATCTCTAATATTATAAAAACAGAAGAATCATTTTAGGATTAAAAACTGGAAAAGGGATTAAGAAAGATCACTCTTCAACCAGATGCTGGTAATTCCCTTTTTCTCTCTCTACAGCTCTGCTTTCCTATGTCAGTGGTGTCTGTGTACCTCACAGGAAAATAGTATTAGTAAAACAGAAGTAAGACATGGCAAAAATATCTATTGAACAATGTGTCAATTATAACACAGCCATTAGCTACTTTATCTAGTCTCTCTAAATACCTAAACATGAAATTTTAAACTCTATTTTCAACTTTAATTCTGTATTACTTTTTGCCAACATATCAACACACTTGGTCTATTTACACAAAAGTTTGAAGCTACAGATTATAAAGTATATTATTTAGTCACAAAAGGCGTATTTTGTAGCTAAAATATTAATGATTTGTTGTGTATATTGGTTTACATGCCTAAATAGAACTAATTATAAACCAAAGATTTTTGAACATTTATGTTTTTGTACAATAAAATGCCAAACAAAATCAAACTGGAATCAGACAGATCTATTTCCTCCACCAAAATACATAGATATTTATATTTTAAAATAAGAGGTCAAGTGACTTATGATGGTATTTTTATTAGCGTATATAAACAGATTTACTCTATGATGCACAAAAATTCTACATATTTTATCCATACTAATTCATCTCTCTACATATATATATATATTCTATATTTACATAAATTGAGTTTATGCTTAAATGATTCTGTCCTAAAAAGTTCTAACATCTTCACTACACAAAAGTCAAATTTATTCACAAGAGAAAAGAAACAAAATGGGAGTTGTTTGAAACTTATCATGATGAACCATTTTTGCCAGAATGCAAAACAATAGTTAAAAATTAAAACATAAGGAAATGGACTCAAATTTAAATTTTATTTCTTTTCTTGCTTTCAATATTATACCAGAGCCTCCACCTTTAAAATAAACCAGTTACTATGGAGACAGTGATAATTAACAAATAGTAATGCTCACATCATAAGTAGAGCACCTTATGTTTTTCAATATATACCATAATTTCCTTTCTATTCTAAAATTAAGTTTTAATTATAGTTTTCAAACCCAATGTTAGAAATTAAGTGAAAAATAGTTAATTGTAAAACTCGCATAAACAATAGGAGAATCAAAATCATCATGCATTTTGAAATAAATACATATCTATTAAATAGAATGTTTTTATTGGTTGGTTTGTCACTATCCAAGGCGGTATCTATTTTGGTGGGAAATTGAAAATCTAATTATGTTTCTACAAACATAAATATGAATTTGAATATCCTACATGTTCATCAATAAATAGAGCAAAGTAAAGGAGGAAGGCATGAAATGGAAACACCAAAATGTATGCCAGCATTTTTCCCTTTCTGCCTTATAAAGCGGGTGGGGAACAGAACCTGTATCATAAGCAGAGACCAATATTTTTTTCTTCACTACTCACTCATCTCATTCCAATACCCAGTTTTTAACTTGCTTATGATCTAATTCTGTACTCTTGGTAGGCCAGGATTCAATTGAGTTAAAGATTTTTAAACTCACTGCCAGTCAGCCTTATCATGAACTTTCATTATGTGCATGTAATTAATTGGGTCCAATGAACAATATCAGCACTGAGTTATAGACTTTTTTCCCCCCACCATATAATTAGAATATAATTACCCACAGGATATCAGAATGATGCAAAACCTTTCCTCTAAATGTGCCCTCATTAGGAAACAAGTCTCAATGTACATTTATTCAATCAGTATGAATTAATTAAAATGTTACTGAAATAAAAAGGAGTAACATTAAAGTGTATCTGACATCTATTAAAAGACTATCACTTGAGATCTGCACACACGGTTTATAACAAAACTCATTTAACTTGAACGAAAAACTTCACCATACAACAAGCCTAATATACAGTAAAAAGAAAAGTAAAACAGACGAGTTTTAAAGTTGACAGACTACATTTTACGAAAACATTTAAAATTACTGCAGTGAGATATTAAAAATCTTTGTAAGACGTTGAATCTAGACAGATATGTCATGCTTTCATGATGTACACAGTATCAATTGTGCGAGTGTCCCTATTGTTTCTTTTTCAGCTGACAATGTAGTTTAACATATTTAGGAATAATATTTGACAAATTCTGTTTTGTGCAGTTTTGAAGATAGGAACCCCTTTATTTACCATCTAACTTTCAGATGACCAGGCATTTTGGTTCTCTCTCCAGCCATTAGGAGTCACTCTATTTTAGAGAAATCTCTCCTGTGTCTGAGGAGATTCTATACAATTAGTTTAGAACTGATGCCTTAACTGAGATGGCTGTGTTTAGGGGTAAGGGAAGTGTCACCCTCTGTGATATTACCATCTGGAAGGGTAATTTTTTAAATCTAATTTGCATAGATGAAATAGTGATTTTGGATGTCAGTGGATACCTAGGAAATGGAAAAACTGAGATGATATGGTTTGGTAGCACTGGTATAATACATGGTGCTGTGAAACACAGTTTATGAAAAAGTCCTCTATCTCTGTAGAAATTGCTGAGGCTGGACTTCACAAGGACTGAAGAAATGAGACATGGTGGATGAAAGAGGAAAAAGTATTAATGTCCTTAGTTTCACAAAAGAGAAAAGATGAGAAGGGATTTATTGTATACTTTTGAAGAAAAACTTATGAGAAGGCATCTTGGTCTGAGATGAACTCTGCAGTTTTCTGGAAGAAATACGGACTTCCAAAGTTACAGGTGGTAGAGAGGGCCAACATTTCCAGGAGATCAAAGACACAAGATTTTTCATCTTGCTGCTTTCCCACAACTCCTATAACTTATTCTATGGGAGTATAAAACACATTCTTCTCTGACATCTCAAAATACTCAGGGATAAGTCTGGTACGACAAGCATTGTGGTTATCTGCTTTTATTTACCTTCTACATATAGGTAGCATTGCAAGAATATTATTGCTCAGCTGATCATTGAAGCTTGATCTGTGTCCAAGGTGAAAGCCCTTACACTGCCAGGTATATCAGATTTGATGTGTCTGAACCCATAATTGCTGTTAACAAACACTTATTCGTGTATCTTTTCACAATTTTGACAAAGATATATTCACTGGTTTTGTTGTCATTACTGAGAGTGCTGGTTTCACATACATTGAAGTATTAACTTTCTCAAAAGGAATCCCCATAACAGGAAATGGGAGAAACTAATAAAAATTACTTGCACAGATAATATGTACACAATAACCAAACACTTTTAGAAGGAATTCCTATTAGCTGGTCACTGAGGTATTATTTGTAATATAAGTATACTCAGGATGTTAATGTATTTTTGGAAGAAACTACCAGATGAACAAATATACTACAAAATTATTAGTTCCCTGTTAAGTAACAATAAAACACATTTTTCATTCCTAACAATATACATTGTGCTGAAATACATGTCTTGTGTTACACTGTTAGTAACATGATTCTGATACATGAAATCATATTCACTTCTGCTTATGTCTTCAAAATTTGGAGATAAAGCAAACCTATTCAAGCGTGATTTGACTCTAGAGTGGTTTTATGTACCCTCTAAACAACTTAACTAAACTGCAATTGTGGAATAAAAATCTTAATTCCTCTATTCCTCTTCCTCTCCTGAAAAGAAAATCAAGTTACGACAATACAACTGAAGATGAAATTTCATGCTGAGGTTTTATTCCATTTATAATAATGACAAGTGATAAATGACATTAAAATGAAAACAGCCCAATAACAAAATCATAATCTTCAGATGTTGACCCTTAAGTATGACCTAAAATCCTGAAAATGAAATAATGTAATGCAGAATGTAATCATCCAACAAACTTAATATTTCACAATTATTAATCAGAATTTTTCCAGATGTTATAAAAATACCATACAAACTACAAAACTATTCTTATGACTTTTAAAAATATTTTAAAGTATTTCATACATATTCATATATATTAAAAAGCCAGGTTTCCATTGCTTTACCTTCATTGAAAGCAATGGAATAATCCCAGATTAGGCAAGTAGAGGGCCAAAGAATAGCACCTTTTCCTTTGCAGATTTATAAACAGCCAAAAGGATTAATCAGAAAACAAGTAATTTACAATGGGCATGAATATCATTGTTGCTTGTGATCAGAAACTGGCTTAAGAGTAGGAGGTATATTTTCTTGGTTTTCCTCCCGTCCATAAATCATTCTTTCTTACGTTCAAGCATTTCTTACTCTTTTTATGAAATATATTTAAAGAGGACTACTAATCTGTTCTCTTATGAATATGATGATGCTATGACTTTCATCAGCATAAAATATCCAATTTAATATGTGAATACATAATTCTCAAGCTCGTTTTTAATGATAAAATGGTCAACTCTTTTCTATACAACCTACAAATAGCATGCATTTTTATTTTCATTCAATTGAGTTATTGTTTTTGTGGACTGAGAAATTTACTGTCCACGACTGCAGAATAAAATATACCATAATATTGATGCATAGCTTACTGCAAGACCAGTGTCATCATTCTAGGTAACCTCCGGCTTAGATCAGAGACCTCAGCATTGCAGATATACAATATGCATCCCAAGCAAAAACTGCTCATAAGAATAACTTCATTATTCTGGGAAGCTGGATCTATAAAAGATGTAAAATGTAGAAGTGTTCTGCCTATACGCTTTCTGGTAAGTACAGTCTGAATAAGTGATAAAACCTGAGTCAGCTTATATGCCCTACAGAAAATTCATTCTCACATGAAGGAAAATGCAATATGCAGAGGGTAAAGCATGCTTATGCCTATAAACTCATCAACCAGGATTGCACATTTCATTTAAGGTTCAAATAGTCCCATGAATTTAGCAAATACCTGGCAGTTAGTCCCAGCATCATTTTAATGCTGTGTATGAGAGGGAATTACATCTGAAATAAACATAAGGACAACTCACCAATACTACTGGGCAGATTGATGTGGGTGGTAAAATATGGTCCTTCAAAGGTCCACAGTCACATTCAGGTTTCAGATGTGAAGCACACTTGTTATGCAACTGCAAGAGGACAGAAAATGAAGATTCAATCAACTTAAATCTTTTATGGTGTAAGCAAATGGGCATCCTAGAGTGGGGTGAGTTTCATTAACATAATTAGTACTAGAATACTAGAAGGAAAATGAAACAGTGCAGTGGAAGGCCTCCTAGAATTGACCAAACCAGTGAATTTATATTGAAGCAAAGTGGATTAAAGTACTTTCCAGTTTGGAAATTGAATGTAAAAAAAAGAACATTGTATGGCAGTACAGTAACATCAGCATAGTGTTATCAGTGATCAAAACCTTCATTTCAGAAGAGAGCTTCTTGCACTGAGCCAAGAACTTCTGTGCTACTATTAGTGAATAATTCAAGGTAGCCTTTCCTGCATCTTGATTTCCTACCTGAACCTGACAGTCACTACTGATTTAAATATAAGAGAGTAACACAGGAAAATCTAAAAGCTTTAAGCTGCATTGGGTAGATTTTGGTCTTGATAGATTTAATGTTCAGGCTTCCAGTGACTGCTGAGGAACCTGAATTACTATACCTTTTCCTAATTTATTCTTAGCATTCATCCAGTTTTCTTGAAAGCAATGACAAGAGTTTTGCTCTGCAAACCTGAAAAGAGTATCCTCAGGTCTGCTGACTGAAAGAGTATTGGCTTACTTCTCTATTGCTACAAAGGTTGGAGGGAAAAATTTGTATTCAACATCAACATGAAATGGCAATGAGTAAAATAAATTTATTGAAATATGTTGCATTAGCAATCAAGAGTTCTTGTTGACAATTTAGAATTTAATTCAAATACCTCTAAATATGCAGCCACTCAGTACAAAGGCACAGTTGTGTGCTTGGATCAGGAAAAAAACCACTCAGATTTAATTGTTATATTTCACAATATCACTAGAGATAGTCAGAATAAAATAAACTTCATATTGTGAAATTTTGTGAAAGTTTCTATCTTGGACTCAATGATCTTTAAGGTCTTTTCCAACCTAAATTATTCTGTGTTTCTATTTCTGCATTGATCCAATCAACTGTGCATTAAGGTCTTCAGGTAACTTCCATTTCCCATAGAGATGAATATTTTGGAGAAGGTATCTATATTTGGAGTAAAGAAAAATAATCAGGCTAATAAATATTAGAAATTGTAAAGTAAAAATCTTATTAACAAATGATTTATCTAGTATAATAGGTAGCATACAGAATTAGTTCAACAGGTTCAGGAGGTGTTAAAAAATCTGTAGTTCAATGTCTGCATCTGTAAATCACATTTTTTCCAGTGACTGATTCATTTTCCCTTAGACAATTTAACTTGAACTCTATTAGAGTATGAACTGTATTAAAATTGCAATAAGATTGTCCCAATTGCTGATGTATATAAACTTTACAGAAAGTTATCTGGTACAGTTAATGTTGGCATAACATTTCTGAATTTTGAACCGAGTGTCACCTAATATTAGCCTTGCCCATATTCGTTTATATTGCAAAGTTACCTTTTTAGGCAGTTACTTAGCAACAGAAAATAAAAGTCTAACAAGTTTAAATTTACTCTGAGCATTAGAACCTTATTGTGAGGGTATTTTGGTAGCCCTGCAATATAAATCATTTGTCATGCTAATTCTCTGCCTCAGTGGTAAGGCTACTTGTACCATAATTAACACACACCAGGCCATGTTACATCAAATGAAAGTATCTTCACACATTCAGTGGTAATTAGCAGCTTTGCTACTCGGTGGCATGCAAACTTATCAATGAAAAAATAGCTTAATCTTCTTATTAGTCTCTGCTGATCTCTGAACAGCAATGGCGCATAACAGACAGAAGAAGATATGTAGCTTTAATGAAAATAACACTTGGACACAATGAAATGAAATAATATGCATCTCTTCTCAAAAGAAAAAAAAAGAATTTTAGCAGGTTTTAAACACGTTTTCCAAAAATCCCCTTACTCTAAATATAGATCCTGTAGAATATCACATTCCTCACAAGACTGCAAAGTAAGAAAAAAATGTATTTGCTGGAAACAAAATGAGGGAAGAAAAACATTTATATGACTACGGTAGATAACTACAGAGTGTAAGAGAGAAGGATCATGGGCCTGGCTGAGAACTCAGTATAGCAAGCCTCCTTAGTGAAAAGCACCTCTAAATTTTGGGACTTGATTCAGTTATTTGACATCAGAAGTGACCCCATCAAGTTGTAAGGACCAATATTTAAAAGGCATGGAAGAGACTCAGTTGTGTAATAGCTAGCACCCTCTTAGACTACAAGCTGTAGCTGTGCGGTAAGGATGTGATGGTAATTATGTAACTTCAGAATATCCATTCAAAAATCATGCATCTGATAGAAATTTAAACCACATTTTTTCTGTAATAAAGCTATTTCTGTTAGGAAAGGTTATTGCAATAGAATATATCAAATACAAACAATTGCATGGAAAGTGAATTGGAGTAATTTGCAGTATTTAAAAATACTCATTCTTAATTTATGTGTCTTATTTACATCTGAAGCTCTAAAAATATTAATAAAGTTACTTTTTAAATAAACATTACTTTTACAAAAAATAAAAATCTTTAAATTACTGATAGAAATACAATATTACAAAACTTTAAACCTCATTGTCAAAATTGTCAATTTTCACTGTCAAAAAACAGACTCTTTTTCAGTTTTGATATTAAGATATTTAGCCATTTAAATATGCACAGAAGCATATATTTTCAAAATAATTTAGCCTCTTTCTTTAGAGTGATTTCAATTATAAACAATTTATATTAATTTATTAATATATTTTATATAATATATATATTATATTATAATTTATTATAAATAATCCTCTGAATCTCAACACTCATCTTCAACGAGTAAAAAACCTTTATAAATCTGGTCCAGATTCACATGAAATAAAGGGAAAATAATTTCTACTGAGGAGTTACAGAATTTGAAACTTCAGCTTTATGACGGAGCCTTGCAAAATGTATTTTTTTTTAACAGTATACACATATTACATAGATGTAAACACTTCTATACAGGGAGCAGAACACTCTTATTTGTCTTGCTAAACATATATAGCCATTGTCTAAATTTAATTATCTGCATGCAAAAATTGTTGGATTGTGTGTTTTATTATCTACATAAATTATCCAAATTTTGACAGCAATCTGGAGTACATATTTGCTTTCTTCTAAAATATTGGGTTTTAAATAATCATAACAGCTTATCACTGAAAGTATCCTGGATCTATTTTCTTTGATGATATTTCATATTTTGTATTCTTATGTTAAAAAAATATGTCATAAAACATCCTAACTTGTATGTTGAAAACAAACATTCACTAATGCCTCAGTCTCATATTATTATTTAAAGCACAGAACAAACAACTGCTGTTCCATAACAATAACAATAATGATATCAGCAAAACCAGCAAAAACCAGTGAAGGCAGCTGAATCTCTTCCCATTTAGATTTAAATCCTGCCCTGGCTAGAAACAGAAATACTGGCATTGCTCCTTCTAGCATGAAGATCTCACTTATAAGGGCAGTGTTCCCTGAATGTCATTAGTTCTAGTTATTGGTTCCTGCTGAATAAGGAGTGCACAAAAGTTGAATATATTAGACTTGGTGCACAGATCAGTATATTACCAATATGTCTCTGCTATTGTTCCCTGACACTTGGAATCACTGTATCCTACCAGATGTCCTCAATTTCATTTGCCTGTAAGTGCACCACAGATTAGGATTCTGCCCTAGAGTCACGGTGATCTTGATTTTCCCTAGTACTGAAAACTCTTTTGTAATTTTTCTGTAGTGTAGATTGGGAATTCTGCTCTTTAGGGTGGCATACATTATCTGCACCCAGATATTGTCATGAAGCAAAGCACACCTTTGAGCGCATTTGTTTGCTGCAATTAAAGAGTCCTAAGAATATTCTGCATATATTATTCCTTAAACACACATTAGCCACTGCTAATTTGAATTGAATGAGCAAAATTGAATGAGACCTTTCAAATTATGGGACTATAGAGAGATATTCCATGATTTTATCTCTCTAACTCGTGCTAAAGGTTTTACTACAGTATACTCACTGTGATCTGACACCAAACACAGTGAAGTCCAGTCAAGCCTTGGTAACATTTTATAGTTTTGTGACACTTATCACATTTTGTCGGACAGTTTCCTTCTACCCAGAAATGGTGCATTACCTGCAAAAGACAAATTTGGATACATACAGTTACTAAATAAATAGGTACATAACAAAGTTAATGCTACCCCAAACTTACTTCAGCATTCTTTTTAGACTTCACATATGTTTTGATGCAAGATGCGGGAGCTCTTGAGACACAGCGCTCGTGGACCGTATACTTGCAAACTGAAAAAAAGAAACACAGTAATAGATGTTGAGACAATGGTGTTTCTGACTACATTTCCATGAAACAAATAACATTACCAGCATGCCATCTCTGAATAATCAATCCAATCAGTCAATGAAAATTCCACCTAGACTGCTTTTTCCATGAAATACAAAAGGCCAATTAGAACAGGAAATATTATGCAAGTGAGAAATCCAAGAATGCACTATCATTGCATAACAGGAAATGCTTAATTAAATCAGAGATTGCTAAATTTTTTCACAATAATTCCCTAATGACAAAAATATTAAAGATAAATTGATGATTGCCAAATGGTGTCATTTGCCAGTAGGAAGAAATCTACATTATACGAACTATAGGCATGAGAGCAGCCGGCAAGCACAAAAATAAAAGCCAATGAATTTATGCTATTCCTTCTATTGATTTGTATATCTTATATGGCTGATTAGTGCATTTTCAAAGAGCAATTGTTTTCATGCATTCCATGTAACCACCATAACTTTAACTTATTTTCCGAAACACCAACTCCTGAAAGGCTTTTTTTTTTTTTCCCCTCAAAATCCTCCACACCAGCTTTAGGTAACCACTACAGTCGCCCAGGTCTGTAAAGATCACACTAGCTGCATTTGGAAAACGTAAGTGTCAGGGTACACTGCAAAGCTCTCTTGACTTCAATGATACAACTGTGCCAAGACGAGGGAATAATGCTACAGCTTATGCCTGCATTCAACAGTCAACTATTAAAAACTGAGAATGAATTTCTCCCTGCACAGTACAAGTCTCACGCTTTTGACCTCGAGAGCAATTAAGCACAAAGTACTTCTAAACACCTTGCTTGCACCTATTACACAAACCCAGTGGGAGGCGAAGCCATTAATCAGACAAACAGCAGGGAGTAACATTGTTGATTGGACCATGGAGGGATGGTGAGGCCCCCTAAGATTCCCTTTTTTTTTTTTTTCTCCCACACAATCTAAAATGCAAATAATGAGATCTATAGCAATGCTTTGAAAATACATTGAATAAAAAACTTTGTGAGATAAGGAAATCGTCAAATAGTTTTTTAAGTAGAGTCATGCCTCTTGCTGCATGAAGCAACTGAAAGGAGCATGTGGATGTTCTTCAGATATTTTGAGACCATTGTTCTCACCAAATAAATGCCAAGCACAATAACAAATACACTCTAAAGAGGTACACTGCAGCAGAACGCAATTACAGCTCTTGCAAGGCTGGTCTTTTCAGGGCAGTTTACTTTACATAACTCATCTATGCATTTCTGATAACTATTGAAGAATGTGAACTACACGGCTCAATAGAGCTTTCTCTTTCAACCATATATGGATCTTATATTTCTTCACAAAAATTAGGTTAACATGAGTCTAACAAAAAAAATTAAAGAATGTAACATTTCAAAATCTAATAGTCAAAGCATTTATGTGTTCTAGTTACTGTCATCAGCATTTAACAACCTGAAGTTACATAATTTCTATTTTTTTGAACTTTAATAAATGTATCTCATTTCATAGTATTGTGAATGAAATTATATTATTGGAAAATACATACAAGGATTTACATCCAAATTATGTTTTAAATAGATCTGTGTCCCACACAGGAGAGAGAAACAGTCAATTTTAAACCTTCATTAATTCAGACTAATCGCAAATTAAATGGATAGAACTATACAGGCAGAAAGGTCCTGATCAGCTCTGATGGGCCATCTTTCATACCAAAAATGGAGAAAGTAAGTTACACTAAGAAACTGATTAATTTACCCAAAAGAACAATGAAAGGTGACTTGGTACCATCCTGAGAAGAATACAGTGGGTACTAAAGATCTCATTAATCTAATGGAACAAGGCATAACATGAACCAATCACTGGAACCATCTCCAAGACATATTCAAATCATGAAATAGGTCTTAAAAAAAAAAGATGATTAATCATGGGAACACACCACAGAAGTAAGATACAGATCATCCATCTCTTGAAACATTCAAATGGTGACAAGGTATGTTTCAGCAAGCCTTGGTTTCTCAAGATACAGGTTATGAACAGGTCAAACACAGATTATTAGGAGATACATAGATGCAACTCATAGAACTGAACGCTAGTAACTGCACCTAAAAATCTAAAGAAGGTCAAATAAGATGCAGGAGATTTTCTGTGTCCCTTTATATTAAAATCTATAATCACTTGATATGTGGCTTGAGATTTATGATTACAAACCAAGCAACTATATAAACCTTTAGAATTGTTACAGGAACTTGATTTCCAGGAAACTGTGATTTTGACCTTCACAATTAACAAAACAAGAATTCTGTGCAAAATTTGAATCAAAGAACATGGGACTTAGATGTCAGTCAAGCTGATACCTATTAAATAATACATATAATTATCAACAACAACAAAAGAGGGATAACAAAACTGTAAGGCTGAAAGTTGAGCATGATATTTGCTAATGGAAAATAAATAGAAAATAAATACAAGAATTAAAAAAAAAAACAAACAAACTTGGCAGACTCCAAAAAAAACCTACGACTGATAACTCTTACAAAACAGAAAACTTCCTCAAACAACACATTTAAAAGCCAAATATCCTGAAAAATTAAGGAAAGGAACCTTGAGTTCACAAGTATAGAAGACAAGAGGGAGGCACTACTGTGCTAGCAATGGCTTAGTACTGGGAAGCTACCAGTTCTTTATTATGCAGCAAGAGAAACTTTTCTAGGAATAGACATGTATGCAAATAGACACCGAAATGCTTATACTCACAAGAGCAGCAGAGACCTTGCTTGCCTACTCCAATTAGCATATTCAAACAAAGATTACAGTACGCTGGCTTGTTAAAGTGTTTCAATCTCCATACATGCTGCCCATCATCTTTCACATTCTGTACAGGACATAAAAGAAACAGATTTCATTTAATAAAATAAACAATGAAATACATAAGTGCCAATAAAAATTGGAGATTAACTCAAGAACGTAAAAGACAAGCTGTTACTTCATTTAATACTCTGCACCAGATCACAGCATAATCATTCTAAATACACAGGCAATGATATAATAAGAAAAATTATTCAGAAGTTCATGGACATTCATGTGTTTCAAAAACAACTCAGAAAAAACCACCAGGCTGCTGTCACCACTGCAACACATTTATATCAATGTTATCTAGGCTGATATTAACAATTAGCTGATCTACAGCTAATATTAAAAATAAAATTTGTTCTGGACTAATCCTAAAAATAAAGGTGCTGCTCTTCAGAAGATAAAATTTCCAATAAAACAAGCAATAGAAAGGGTTTTTTAAAACTACACAGATATTCTCAATGACTCGTAGAATTAGCAACATATATCAACATATGTGAAGCAGGAAAACTAATCAGACCACAACAACTATCGCCAGCTTTAATTTGTTACATTATGCTGCCAGTAATCTAACAAACCCCACATATTTAAGTGTGAGATTTAAATCCCAAAAATGGAATTCATTACTTTTAAGCCCACATTTTTCAGTCCCCTGTAGCACTATGCTCAAATCTTGCATGAATAAATTCATCAACTGATTGACACAATTTAGGGCCCCACTGTAATTCAGGCAAACCACTAAAATATTATCAAATCATTTACATTTATGAAAGTATGCTTTCTGTTCCATGATTCTCCTCTTACTTCTTAATGGAATCATTCTACGAACTCACTGTTATTTGAAAGTTTAAAAATGATGTGCACTTGGTACAGATGTTAAATTAATTCTCCAAATTCCTGGCTTCTTGGCAAGTCTGGCCATCAGGCATTTTCCTTTCTATAATCATCAGAGATTTTTTTTTTAAAAAAAAAAACATTAGATTAACCTAATGTAATATCACATGACTTCTTAAAATTTTTATTTATTTTTTACCAAATATAACATCCAGTGGAATAAAGGCACTTAATATCTATCAGCTGGAAATGGGCTGCAGTAGTTGGATGCTTCATTGTGTATTGCTGAAACTCTATAGTCTTCTTGGTCATGTTATTACTAAAAAGAAATTGTCACAAGCTAAAGAAAGTCATACCAATCTCTGGTTCTCAGAAACCACATCAGCAGCTGGTTCTTATCCAGTTTCTGATTTCTCACATCAAACCACTACTACAATTACTTGTCATCATGTATATACAATATTCCTGACTAGATTTACAATAAGATGATGGTTTTTACTGATAAAGACTAATGCAAATTAATGGGCATAAATTTTAATAAAAATTCAATTTTGTCCTATATTACCATATACTATACAAGTTATGTCCTTAAAAATCAATATTGCTCTGTTCTAGGAGTTAGCTGTTACAACAAGTCAAATACGATGAAGACTTCTTCATCCTTGTGGGCAAAAAGAAAATAAATCCTGCAGGAAAACCAGCACTCTAAGAAATTTAGAATGTTTCATTCAAAGCTAGGTCTATGTCAGAACACAACTTTGAGTATTTCCTGCAAATTACCTAGAAACAAAAGGCACTGAAGTCAGTTGAATTTTTTTTTTCTCTAGTGAGATATCCGGATCAGAGCCTAAGTGGAGCTCCCCTAATATTATCAGCAGGAGTTCAAATGCCATCTCTTGACAGCTGGGCAATGTCAGGGTCCCCTTTCTGCACAAAAAGCACAGCAGATGCCTAATGTGGGATTTTCAGGCTGGCAAAGAGTGTGGAAGATTTCCAATTTCCCCTGAAGAAGCAGAAATAGATTCTGCAGCTGTGAAGCACTAGAAGCCTGTCAAGCTCCTTCATGACTGGCAGCTGAAGAGGATGTATTTCATTAAACGGAGCTCTGTAACTTCTATTTTTCTTCCCATCTTACTACCATATTCACCACACATTTTTAAAGTATTGTTAAACTACAATATAGTATGTGAGTTTCAAATCTTCTGAAAGTAGACAATTATGACCATGTAAATTCTTCTGAGAAAAAACAGCAAATGTACACCTTGATTTTAACATCACTTAGGTCATCAACAGATACAAGCATAAACCACAATCACTTAAAATGTGATCTGACCAGCTTTCCTTAGCAAAATACTTGCTGTTTCTGAAAATTAATAGCAATTAATATTTATGCATAAATTTACCCCTCTTCTACATTAGTTTTGTGTCACTTTTTCATTTCAATTTTATTTTTAAAGAATGACCATTACATGTGAATATGCCACTTCTTATTTGAACAGAACATATGGTCTAACTTAGCTGGCATTTTCCTTATCAGAAAAACAAACAAGCCTTGATGTGGGTGTTCTGCCAATTAAAACACTTAGCTGTGTTACAGACTGCAACTGATGCAAATCCATTACATAAACACAATGCACTTTTGGAAAAGAGCAAATTAAATTTTTGCTCTTGTACACTGTCAAAAATAAGCAATAAAGTGCTGCGTATGATTATGCATGCACATAACTTTTTAAAACACTGCCAAGGAAAAAAGAAAGACATAACACAAAATAAAGCTCCCTCAATGCAAGTCCTTAAGTATGAATAAAATCCACAATTCTGACACATCAGTGCATTTACTGACATTAACTCATCTTGCTTCCATATCCTGAGAGAGTTTAAAAACAAATACACATTAAGAAGATCCCAAAGCAGAGCAGGTACAGTAAAAATCTCTTCCTCACTTCATTATACACATCACTGAAAATCAAGGCTCCATATGTCATACACAGACTTTAACACATAATGACAATAGTAACATTTATTTTGCTAACAACAGTTCTCTTAACTTATGGTCCTGACCCTTCTACCGTGGATTTGACTGCCAAAATGACCTGACTTTAAAAAGCAAGTCAACCATAAAAGAGCCAGCTTAGAATTAGTGGAAAATTCTATGCTGTCACAGAATTCAGATACACATCCCTAATCCGGTTTAATATTAACTTACTTCAGCATTTTAGATATTTATAGATAACAGCAGCCAAAGTGATCTTCAGGTTTCAAGAACAAAATTCAAGATTTCCAGACTTGAAAAAGGTAATGAAATCACTGATAAATTTTGATCCTAGCAAACATGGCCTCTTAAAACAGCTACTATAGCATGTCTAATACCAGCATGCTCAGTCTTTTTTCTGTGAGACAAGTTAGTAACAAGCACCCAAATGAGCAAGATGTTATTGAGTGGCTGTTATTCTTTCCCTGCCTGACATTTTGCTTCCATTTATTTTAAAAATATATTTAAATTTATTTACATGAGTTGTTCAAGACAGTTTTATAACTCATGTCTGTGTGTTGTTCAGTCAGTGGGAAGGTGAGAGGAGCGTCCACTAAACTATGCAGCATCTCCTTGTGAATAACAAATACAGTTATGTTCTATACACCTTTGGTTGGCTCCCAGCAAAGAATTCTTACCACATTTTGCTTTATTCAATTTGGTTTGGGAAAAGAGGGGTTTCAGTCTGTTCTGGTTCAGCTGGAGAGGGAGTAATCTCATTCAAGACATCTCTCATCTGGGAAATCACTTCTAATTTCTGAGATATTTTTCGTACATGTTGGAGAAAGCAAAACAAAATAAAACAAAATACTTCCACAGCCTTCATCCATGCACCCATCTAGGAAAAAAAAGGGAGCACTAGAGGGAAAATTGCTTAAAAAAGCTTCATAAATAGCCAAATTATGAAGTTGCCCTGACCCAGATTTGTAGCCATCTATCATCTGAAAAGACTCCAAAGCTGCAGAAACCAAACTGTAAATAATTGTACATTTGTACAGCTGCATGAAATACCATTTATTTTACACCTTATACACAGATTAGTAGCCCCTGACTTTTCCTGGGCTTCTGTCAACCTAAAGACAAAAGGAAAAGTGGGACTGTAGTAAGGAAAGACATTTGCAAACTTCCTTCAAGGAAGTGGGAGCTGGCACAGCGCAGAAGTCGGCAGCACTGTCACGAAGAGATGAGCACTTTCTTTAGCAGAGGCTGCCGCTGCTGCTGCCGAGGTCTCACAAGGCGTTACCACTGCGCTCTCTGCTGGCAGCGCCGTGAAATGACACCGCTGAAACAGCTCCCCTGACGCTTTAGGGGGAATCTGCTTCCAGCTGGGAAGGCGATGGCACAAAGCGGGGGAGCTACAGCTCCTAGCAGGGGCTTGAATTTGCCCTCTGTACGTATGGAAACAGCATATGGTGCATCGGCACGTCAGCCTTTCAGAAATTCACCTGCCGTACTTCAGACAGAGAAATGTCACTCTGGCCAATGTCACTGCCAAAGGGCAGATCATCCTCCTTCCTCACCGAACGAAACAGAAGTATATGAAACTGCCCAGCAGCCATTTCAAACTTCAGCCTGAGAGTGACTACTGAGTGTACTACAGATCCCACTCCAGACTTACAAATGTTTGCATGCCTCCAGTTTGGTTCCACTTTAATATATTCAGATCTCAAATAGTAAGGCAATAATAATGTAAAATACAATGTAAAAAGCAGTATTTCCCAAGTGTGGACTCACACTCAAGTATTCCATCCCATATTAATCAAAAAAAGTTTAAACATTTTGCTTTTTAAATTATTTGCATGCAATCACATAATATTTGCTGCTTGAGGATTCAAAATAAAATTGCAGGAGTATTTTCTTACAATGTAATTGAAGCAGTCACAATTCAACACAAATGTTTGCCCCATTAAAACTTACCTTGATTTGAAAGGTGAACTGTGTTGAAAATTATAATCAGTGACTTAAAAGAAAGGCATATTGGTCTGATTATTGATGACTTTATGAAGCATTTACTGTTGCTCAATTTCTCTCTCACCTTAAGACAGCTTCAGCAACTGTACAGTACCAGGCACAGTGCAACCATGACATCTAGTGGCCCGTGGAGAGGAAATAAAATACTTGCCTACAACATGGGATTTTTTTAAACTCTAGCACTTATGAACTTGCATTTTAAACCTAAAGTTTGTATAGAGGTGTTAGCCATGAACCATTACAGAAGTGAGACCAAAATAGTGGACATGGGATGACCCTACAAGAAAAATCAAGTGCTTTTACCCTAAGAGGGTGGAATATTATTGTACAGGTGAGAAACTCCTATCAAAGAGCAGACTACAATGCATATGGATGACAAATCCCATCATTAAGACGCTTTTTGTGCTCAGATTACAAAGGAAAGTTCAAGCAATACTAGGAGTATCCATAGGGTAACTCTCCACCTTCACTTAAAATGCTAATCTAAAATTAATAGAATTAAAAAGGTCAGAAACTTAAGGTTTCTGCTGTGGAGAAATAGAATAAATAGCCTACTGGTCACTAGTGTGCAACAGGCCATTTCCCAAAAGTGTAATTATCAACAAGGAGCACTGCAGGGACGTATTTTTTTCAATTTGTGTTTGGATGGGAGACAACCTAACTATTGCCTTAAGATGCAAAAATAGATTTGGAAAGTTGATGAGGATTGTGAAAACTGCAGACTGAAGTGTGACACAGAAAAAAACTACCTCACACATCTGTTATTAAAAATTACATCACACAGATAACTATTTACAGTTAACTTTTTTTTTCTTCAAGAAATTCTCATTTTACACGAGAGAATTTCTTGAAAAAAAATTCATGAAACTGGCACAACTAAACATCAGAGTAAGAATTATGGATCTTAAAAACAAAGATTTCAGCAGGTTCTGCACAGAACACATTCAGACACTTCTAACTGGAAAAAGGATAGTCATTCAAGTACAAATGTATTATACATGTAAACAATCCCTAGGTCTTTTCTTCTAAAACAAACTGCCAAATAATATGTGTATCACAGAACCCCTACAGAAAAAGAACCAATTAAGTTCTTATTTAAATTCCTTGTTGCACCGAAATTGTTTTAGCAATTTATCAATTGCCTTGCAAAGCACCAAAATTCAAATACATTGTTTTTTTTCTGGAACAATTTCAGAGCTAAAACTCTATATTTCTAAATTTTACCTTCACAGCAACTCCAAAATCAAATCTTAAGAGGAAATAGAGCATAAACCCCAGAAAGATAAAGCAAACTGGATATTTAGGTTGATTTCCTAGGGAAATGAGACTTTTCTATGGTTTTGTCCCTATATCTCCCTGACTCTAACTATGCCAGTAACTTCAAAATTAGCTTAGTAATCTTAAAGAAATTTGAAAGGGCACTAGAGATGTCATGAAAGTCTAGGAAAAAAGGAGGAAGGGGGGGTAAGAAAGAAAAAGGGAATGATTGAGGGAGAAAGCACGAGCAAACATACAGAAGGGAAATTAGTCAGATTTCCTTTCCACTTCCTTGACTTGCTAACAGGTGGATAGCTAATACTTGTACTAACAACCTAATATTCTTATATATATGGGGATTACTGTTGAGGTCAGAGGGCAAAGACCACAAAACTCTGAGAGATTAGGCTATCTTAACACCACTGTTCATAAACACTAACTTGTTTATTTTTTTATTTTTATATAATTCCATACTTCATTGAATGCTCCTTTTTTCCAGTTATTTTAACTAAATCATCTAATCCAGTATGTAATAAGAACTCATTGAAAGGGTTCAAGCGTAATATAGACCTTTTATGATATCTGACCTTTCTAGATAGATATTAAAAGAAACTAAGGATTAAGTAGAAGCAATGTAGCTGAATCCTGAAGGTACTATGACAAATCAGCAGCTGAAATAAATTATCATAGCCTCACTAATATTAGCATAACAAACTACAGCTGAGAATCTTTTATCCTTCATACAAGCCTAATACAAGAGATTATTACAGGGTTATATTACAGGGTTAATGGACCCCAATACAAAACAAATTAAGCATTTCACTGGTATCATAATTTATTTAAAGAAACTACAATGACAATTCCTTGTCATCATACGAGACAAGCTCTGAAATTGTTCTCTTGGATTTACAAGTTTGTTCTTGCAGAGTTCAGCAGAGAACAAAAGCATACTTGGCTAACGGTAAAAGAAGGTGGCAGAATTGTTTTGCTGGTTTTGGTTTCCTGACCATCTTTTTGTTTGGTTTTGGTTTTTGTGGGGGATTGTTTTTTGGTCTAGTTTGTTTGGTTTTGTGGGGGTTTGTTTTTTTCTTGGGTGGTTTTTTTTTCTTCTTCTCTCTTATTTTGAACACATGAAGACTACCTGGACATCATAAGCCAGTAGGTTATGCCCCTTATTTGCACAAAGCAGCTTGAGGAAAACTTTAAGATATCATCACTTTAATATTTGATTAATGAGTCCAAAAGAATCTTATCATACTTTTTATTATCATAACTAAAAGCAGACAGAAAGCCAAAAAAAGCAGTGTCCTGGGAAGCTAGGTTTGTAAAAGCTAACAGCAGTATATAAAAAGAAATGACAGCATCCCACTAATGGAAATGATGCCCTGGAATGAAGTGCTTGGGTAATACATTAGATTCTCTAAACCCATCAGAACCACACTATCAGTTTACACAAAATAATGATGGACGGCATTAGGGTTTGAACTTTATTGATTTCACTTTTCAGTGTCCTAAAACACACTTTGAGTTGATCATTTAGAACTGTGTACAAGCCAAAGTAGTAAATTTTCGCTGGTTTGATGAAAAATTTAAAAATTTTGCTTTTCTCTATATATTATGTGACTAGTTTAAAAAATTAAGCAGTTTTGAGCATCCAAAGAAAAATGGGAGACCTTTTAAAGGGTAACATCATATCTTAGTGAATCATTAGCAAATGACTAACAAATTAGCTTTACATGGACTTCTTTAAAGTGGACTACTTTACTTTTAATGGACTTCATTCACAGTAAAGCAGAACATTAAATAAGCATTAAATAATAAAGTATTCCTCTTGATCAAAAATACATTCTGCATGCCATTGTAATATTTTTCTACAGCTGTACATTTATGTGTGTTAAATGCGTCAAGTACTAGGAATACGTCTGATGACAGAAACACTGACCCATGCTGATATCAGGCTATAGAATTTTGATCACAACTTATATATTTTTCGTATTTCCATAGCAAAGCTACACCCAGCAAGATAAAGACCTATTAACTAGTAAAAATACTCAAAAGGATAAAGTGTCTTGTAACATAGCTTCTTTCTAACAGGTTTTGCTTTAATATGAAAATAAACCTCTACAGAACGATCTGCATTAATTTATGCCATAATTTAAGGACTTTCAAATTTAGAAAGAATGAAATGTAGACACTGAAAAATACTCTCAGAACCTGTCACAAAAGAAAAAGCTGTACTGAAAATGACTATCACTTATCCACTATACTGATTGCTTGTGAGTGTTTGCTGCCCCTTGTTTAGAGTATTCCATGGAAATAATGGCATTCAGCCTGAAAAGTATCTGTTTAATTACAGAGTAGTTTAACATTTTTTTTACTCAATCTCACATATGGAATTAGGGAATTAGTATTTACAGTGATCCAAACACACTGAAAGTTATCTTCAATTCAGGTACTTTGCTTGTAATTTGATTATTAAGATTTTGCAAGACTTACAGATCTTCTGTGCAACAAACTAGTTTGTTACATATTTCCCTACTTAAAGTCTCAATCTGACCATTCTTTGTACAAGTAAAACACCACAGAGCACCTACAACAGCCTAGATTTAGTTCAAGCCATAGCACTGTATGGAGAAGATAAATATTATTTATTATTTCACCTCAATATCTGAAAATTATATAAGAAACCATGAAAAAAGACGTTTTCATTCAAATAACAGAAAAGCATTTGAAACATATGCTTGGATACATGTGTTCTAAATTAGCTCAGATATAGGACAGCAGGTGGCACTGGCAACATGTCAGTCTTAAAACAGCTGTATTTAACTGGTACAAAATTCATCATATTACATCTGTATTACACTTAATGTGAAGTTGTAAATGTACAGAACATAAGTTCATGTTTCATAACACTCTATCTTTTGCTGTAAGTGTTCCCTTTGATATTGCTACTTAGTATAGTTTGTTAAAGTACTTATCGAGACTGAATATCTTCACAGGGATGGATCATGACAGGACAAGAGCCAAGAGGCAATAATTGCTACAGAGGAAATTCCATCTGCACGTAAGAACAAATTCTATTTCCCTTGAGAACAATTAACACAGGGAGAGTTTGCCCACAGAACTGGTGGAATCCACCTCACTGGAATTATTCAGGCTTGACAGGGCCCTGGATAACTTAATCTGTGACCCTGCCTTTAATAAGAAACTGGACCAGGAGATGTCCAGAAGTTCTTTCCAACCTAGATTGTTCTGTGACCCAGTACTGTTCAGCCCCAAATACTACAGCTAGGAGTTGACAACAATTAGCAGGGCCAATTATTCAGCTTTTTACAGCCTCCAGCTCCAGAGCTAGATCATTTGGTGTGGCTTCAAACATGCTAATGTAACTCCACCTTTGAAGATGCACTTTTGTTCTTTGCATGTTATTCAGCCATACTAAAAAAAAGTAAACCAAAGTCTTCTTCATACAGACCACAAAGAAACTAACCTGAGGTCCACAGCTTACATGCAAGCAGAGATGTGACACTGTTATTTAATACTTACATTCTCTAACCCAAGGAGGACCAAGAGCGGGATTGTTGTCATTCCTCCTTGGATCCACTCTTCTAAAGAAACAGTGCCATCATGATCATAGTCAATTTCTTCCATCATTTCATGAAGAATCTACATGATTTAATGAAAGAATCTCATAAATTATATTTTATTATTATTATATTCTAATGTAACAACTTCTTAGAACATGTGCAGGTCTCCACTTCCCTCATCCAGACACAAAAAGTAAGGGAAATATTATTTGTATGGCAGCTGTAAGAAAATGAGTATAGACAGTTCAGAAAATGAAATGGCACATTCCTATTTACATTTTATTACCACCTAAAGGTCCCAAAACCAAGTTGGGTTCCTTGTGTACTTACTTACTTGCATTTACTTTTAAGAAATTTTCAGAGACAAACCAGCTGTATTATAAAAGTTAATTACTACATGCATTGAAAAAACCTTTAGACTGTAGCAAGAATGTTTCACAAATCAGATTCAATCAGCAAAATATTTGTAAAAGTGCTAATTGGCAGACTATTCTTATTTCTATCTTACTAACACATAGAATCCCATGTCGACATGAAAAATCACAAAATGCTGCCTCTAGGAAGATTAAAAAATTGTGATAAAATGCATACTTACTGGATTCAGTTCAGTAACATCCCATTCAAGGTATTCTGCAACATGCATCATTTGAGCAATGATATTTTCCAGCTCCTACAGATGAATTAAAAGTATGATATTTAATGCATTATAAAGAAACATTCTACTGCAAAGCAACTTGTAATTCAACTATATTGCAATCAGTGACACTGTTTCCTAATAAGATGTCCTTTACACAGAAAGCTGTCCACTCCAGTGAATCTGGTTCACAAGCAAAACATCAGACATGGACTGCAAAGCATTCAGGAAGGTGAAATACAGCCCTACAATCAAAGCAATTGAAAGCAGTCATAGACTCTTCCTTCCTACTTATCTTTCCAGCACTGTTTTTACTCTCTGATGTCCACACTGTCATATTAAGGATCTTTAAATTTCAGCACTCTAACAAACTATTTTTTGACAGCCACTGCATAAGTCAAAACTTTCTAATGGAAATAAGGCATAAAGTGGATACTATAAACTAATACAGAGATATTTTCTTACCGTTACAGTGTTGAAATTTTCCATGATCAGGTATCGTTAGTACTTTTCTATACTCATATATACAATTTCGGTTTGTAAACATTCTCCAGTGCTTATCTAGAACCATTCTGAATTCTTATGTTGTCTTGGTTCCAGCCAGGACTGGGCTAACTTTTGCAGTAGCCAGGAGAGGCATGACTGGGACCTGTAGGTTATTCTATACCACCTCATGGCATTGCCGGGGGCAAGGGAAAGGGAGTCTCTCTGAGGGAGAAAGGGTTCCTTCCAGTCGAGTAAATGCCTCCAGAGGAGTGGCTGGGTAATGCCAGCTCCAAGCTGGAGAGAGCAGCCAGTGTAGTGTGGCTGTGGTCAGGTCAGGCTGGGCTCTGCAGTGAGCATTTTGCATGTAACTTTCTCTCTTTTGTACACTTTTGTTACCAGTATTGCTGCTGTTACAGTTTGTTTTCTTACATCATTGCTGTTTCCAGTAAACTGTTCTTATCTCAGCCCGTGATCCTTACTTTCTGTGCCTCCAGTTCCCCTGTCTAGCCGACCGCAGGAGGGCAGGGTCGGGGTAGAGAGTGAGTCTCTGTGGGAGCAGTAATCTGGGGAGTACCATTTCTAAACCATTACGTGTATTTAGTTATCTAATTCATATTTTGTATTGCCTTACCAATCCACCCTATGCTGTCTTGCTTCCAGGAGATACAAAAAAAAGGGGCAAAAACAAAGAAAAAAAATTAAAAAAGAACACTGTCAATAAAATACTTATCTATGTTAGATAACAGAAAAAGTACCTACATTTTTTGAACTATTGCTGTATCTCAGATTTTTCTTCAAACACTTGGTTGGGCTACTCCTCAAAACTTTGCTCTTAATATCATTCCTCCATTCTTCATAAAAACATGGAAGTTCTGACACTTCTCCACATAACTATAATGTATAACTCCCATTTCTGTTTTTAATGAAATCATTACAAATGGTGCTTTCATACATATCTCCCAGCAGCATACTAGAATTTTTAGAATCATATTAATGTGTTCCCTAGAGTAATATGATGAAAAATCAGAAGACTATAGAACAGACTCTGTGACAGCAGTGTCATTTGAACATTTATACAATAGTAAAAGCAGCAGCTTATTGGAAAAGAAAACTCAAGATTTACTTTTTAAATTAATGACATTTTATCAACTATAGTTTATACTGCTTCTAATAACTCAGGATAAATATAAACCTGATTTGGAATAATGTAGAGATATGCCATTATGATATATTATATATTATGCCACACTTACAATGCACTGAAATACACAATAGACATTACCGAACTATCCAGGTATCCATTCCCATCTGTATCATACAAGCGAAACATAACTGAAAATAGAGAGAGAAGGAGACTTAGTTACAAAGTATAGTAAATACACTTTATTCATAAAAAAACCTCCAACTTCAGACCGAAATACAAACCAACTAAACCTGAGTTTCAAAAAAAGGACAAATATTAACATTTTCTTTTAATGATCACACTAATTGTAGACCCACTAAACAAGCTGTATTATGTAAGAGGTTCACTCAGCAACTACCCTGCCACAGTGCCTCCAAAGAGACCTATTAGCCAGACAGCAAAATTGCACCTTTTCCACATAATCAGTCCAACAGCTAATTTAGTTCATGAATTTAATTTTGGTTCCTTCTAGAGATGATCTGTACTCATGGTGAGTATCACCAAAAGGTTCTTCTCTGTCCTCTCACCAAATACTGGATAACATACAATTGGTCAAGCAAACGTTGATTAACTTGCTCAAGATTTAACACTATCCAATTCCCCTGGTTGCAGCTATCACTATTCAATATTGATATTGATTTAGAAATTATTTTCTGACCAACTAAATGTAAGAGAGGATTAATATTTTAAGTATCTAATCATTGAAATTCAACAATACAACATTCCTCACAAACTGCCAGCATCACTCCTCCCAGGACCACACTGGCTTCATCAGTTTGAAAAGGTATTCCCAACATTTTGGGGAGTCACCCAGACAAGATTCATTTTGACAATATTCAGAAAATGTATACTTCAAGATTGTACCATGACTTAATTCCAGCCACAACAATGGGTAAGTCCACCATTACCAAGATATTTGAAAGCAGCTTCCTCAGCTGATCATATACTGCATCAGATTGCAGAGCAGAAAGAAGCCTGTAGCTTTGGTAGAAATACTGTTAAAAGACTAAGGATGAAATCCAGCAGTCTAGAAATACCTCACTATTTGTCCCTACTTTCTGGGACAGTCTGTCAGAGCTCTGAAATATAAACATGCACTATCCCCTTTGAAAGTGCTATTTTTTTTACCCTTAGACCTATTTTTTATGGAAGAAGTAGTCAATCCATGTAGAGGTGGTTTCAGGATACTGACAGAAAAAATCTGCTTACAAACTGTCTTATCAGATGTCCTTTGTAACGTAACATATGACCTATGTAACAGTGAAAAATCCTAGCACATTTGATCTGCAGCAAATGTTTTTACAGTACAATAAATTCTGCCAGCAAAGTTTATCACAGTGTATTGGGTTTCTGTGGCCAGGTCTTCATTGGGGTGAGGCAGAGCAGGGGGCTACAGTGGTGGCTTCTATTAGAAGCTGCTAGAAGCTTCCCCTCTGTCTGGTGGAGCCAATGGAGCAGGCTTCAGGATGGGCTTCCTGCCACTGGCCAAGGTTGAGCCAATTAGGAATGACAATAACGTCTCCATTGACAACATATTTAAGAAGGGAAAGTAATTGTGCAGATGAAAATTGAAGCCAGGGAAGAACAGAGTGAGAACATGTGAACAGCAATGCAGACACCAAAAGCAGTGCAGAAGGAGAGGGAGGACGTTCTCCTGGTGCTGGAACTGAGGTTCCCCTGCAGCCCCTGGTGCAGACCATGGGGAGGCAGCTGTGCCCCTGCAGCCCATGGAGGACCATCTGGGTGCAGAGATCCACCTGCAGTCTGTGAAGGAGCCCACACTGGAGCGGGTGGATGCACAAAGGAGGCTGTGGTCCCATGGGAGGCCCATGCTGGAGGGGGCTCTACAGCCCATGGAGAGAGGAGCCCATGCTGGAGCAGGATTCCCTGGCAGGATTTGTGGGCCTGTGGGGGACCCACACTGGAGCAGATTGTTCATGAAGGGCTGCACTCCTCCACAGAGAGGTGACCCATGGGACAGCAGTTTTGTGAAGAGCTGTTGCCCATGGGATGGACTCATGCCATAGAGGTTCCGGAAGGACTCTCTTTCATGGGAGGGACCCCATGGGAAGCAGGGGAAGGACTCCCCTCCTTGACAGTGGCAAAAACAACAACCTACTGTAACCCCCATTCCCATCTCCCTGCGCAGCTGAGGGGAGGAGGTAGAACTTGGTAGCCAGAAGGGGTGGGGGGGGAAAGTGTTTTTAAGGTTATTTTACTTCTCACTCTTTTGCTCTGATCCTGTCACTAATGAATTTAATTAATATCCCCACTTTGAGTCTGTTTTGCCTGTAATGGTTGTCAGTAAGTGATCTCTCCTAGCTCTCAGCTCATGAATCCTTCGTTGTATTTTCTCTCTCTCCTCTGTCCAGTTGCAGAGGGGAGAGAGAGAGTGGCTTTAGTGGGTACACGGCACCCAGCCAGGGTCAACACACTACACATAGGTTTTAGGAAACAGTATAATGAGCAGTGAGAGGAAATTCTTAGCAATTAGAAAGGAAAGTTCAGAAAGAATTTGATTATTTCTGGACTTACAGCAAAACATATTTAACTGTTATATGGATTGGCTTGCTTCCCTTATATCTTCCATTTTGGGAATAAACTGTTTCATCTAACTGGGGAAAAAAAGTTCCTACTATACTGCTCTACCACTTCAGCAATTTTTGCCACTACATTGCACTGCTCTAAAGAGCTGTAATATGAGATTGATGATATTTACTGTAGTACAGTTTCAAGCCACAAAGGTCCATTATTCATTAGTTACAGGCTAAGAAACCTATAAAAGTCTCTTTCTTTGCCTGAAGTTACACAGCAGAAATGTTTCAGCATAAAACAACAGTTAATACCGAAAGTCACCAGAGATTGGTGCTAGTAGGCCTTCTACCAAAGCTTCTCAGAACTTGACAGCTAATATTATCTGACAAAGGTACCATTAAACATTCAGAGTTTCCATAGGGATGAATCATTGAATCACTCAGTGATAAAGTTCAAACCTTTTGGTTCTCTTTCCTCCTCCACTGTGATTCTAATACACTGGTTAAAAGAATGTTTTACAGGTACAATGAAAGCAAGTTTCAGCATTTTCACAATCTTTACCTACTCCAGGTAAGTAGTGCTTACAATTTTTTTCCCTTAATATGAAATAGTAGTTCTAATCAGTCATTTAGAGCCAGACATTAGCATGATTATAACTGTTTCACCTTTGTAGAAAACAAAGTCTTTCCAATTATGTATGTATTGGCTAGTGAAAAGTCTCAATCTGTGGTCTTGGCTAGACTCTGAAAAACTATGCTACTGGTCTGTCATGCAATCTCTTTTCTATTCAGACCTTGCTAAACGCTCATCTTCTTGCTGATTTACACACTCTAGGAGAAAAAAACCAAGAAAATTATAAAAACAACTGAACAGAAGCTCTGATGCAAACTACAGAGCCCAAGTCAATCTTTCCTGTTTCTTTTCCCATCCCCTTACCTGATAGCACTGACTGGCCACTGTTACTAGACAGCAATATGACCTTAAAAAGATAACTTATATTCTTCCAATGCATCTCAGTGAGGAATGTTTGGGATTTTCTTTATATTCAGGCCATAAATAGATTATAAATAACAGATATGCTGGGATTTCAAGCAGGGGAGATTGGCACTGCTTAAGACCTCTAGAAATACACTATTTAAAGCTTAGAAAATCCATTTAACTGCTTGATACTTGTAAATCTAAGAAAATCTGTAGATCATACAGATCCAAAACCTAGACATTATTTTCTCTTAGTGTATTTTATTCTCCGTCTTATATCAGATTTTATTTGAAAGCACCAGTTTCATTTTCTGCTTGTCCTGAATTTTTACCAAACACTCAGTTATGATTAATTTTTTCATTTTTTGTCAACAGAAAACAAAATGAAATTGATTAGCGATGAGCAATTAATGTTGGCAACTTCAGAATAAGCTACTTTTCTTTTTTCCACTTAATTGCTACAAATTTATCTTACAGGCACAGGATCTATTGCTATAAAACTATTTCAGACAAAGAGTTAAATTCTACCATTCATTTATAAGAATTCAACTAAAACCAATCGAAAACTCTGCATACTAAGGGAACAGTATAAGTCAAAATTTAGATACTAAAAAGTGGCAATACATAGTATATTTCAAGTCTGTATGATAAAATAGAAAATAAACCTATAAATAACCATGACCATAATTATATGTAGTAAATACAAATGACCTCGAATATACGAACGTGTAAGTACTGTACATGATTAGGTCATGCTGTCACTCCTAAATCATACAGAACACAGTCTTTTACACATGCATTTCCTACTGCAGGAAGTTCACGGAAAATTCTCTACACTATAATATAATCATCACCTTCTCCACTGCCTGTCCTCCTTTTCATTGTACCAATTCTCACCACCAGGGGAGGCAACTGATCTCCAGTTCATGCTACAGTTTGTGCGCTGAGATCTTCAGAGCCCTAATAAGGTTTGCATAACTTGCTACCATAAAACACTTATTTCACTGTAAACTAAATTCAATCCTAAGAACTTAGCATTTCTGTGCTTGTGTTCTGAATGCACATTCACACATACATTCTCATATTCTAATCATTTGATACCAACCTCGTATTACCAAATCTGGGGGATGCCTCCTTATGTTTGCCGAGGCAAAGGTATCAATGATTTTACAGCACAAAGTTGCCATTGTAAGCTAACTACAGGTAATGAAACAGCAAAATATTCAATATGTGGTCACGTAACCATGTAATGAATTTCTTATTCTGACAAAAGCAATCTACTGTTTGCATGTCCTATCATACTGAATATTTACTTTCCATATTACAGCCTGATGCCACAGATCTTCTACACAGACCAGTTACATATATTGAAGTATATTTGATCTCAATAAGGACTATATGAACAGACTTGCTGTTTATCCATATGAAAAAATGCCTTCTAAAATTCCACAATAGGGAAACACATTTTGTTCTTTTTTATTCCGATTCACAGATCGAACTCACTGTTTTAACAGGTGTTATGCTTCAATGACTCATGCCCTTAATTAAAAAAAAACCTCAAGTAATTTCTAACTTCCCATGTCAAACATTCATTCCCAACAGTGATGCAGACTTGGATCGTTCTTGGCTTTTCAATATTCACTAACATTATATAACAGCCTATATTAACAACTATTCTTTGTTTGCATTAGCATCCTCAGATCGGATGCTTATCAAGGGATGACATTATAGAAAAGATTATTTCAACTTCAGAATGCATAATCATTACTCTCTATCTTAGCAAGTTCTAGATAGATCAATTTTAGTTAAAATCCCATAAAATTAATACTATTAGCAAGAATAAAACCCAATTTCTGCAATAACCGCCAAGTAAACAACCATATTTTTATAATGCAGCTGTTCAAAAAGGGGTTCTTAAACTCAGAAACAGAATATTTGATGACTTGTGGAAATAAATATATAAAATTAACTTTAAAAAGGAACATACATTCTAGCTTGTCCTCTGGCCTTCCTCTTTCTAGCAGTGACAAATAACAAACGATATCTTTCAGCTGGATCATGTCTGGTAAATGTAAGTTGGCAGGAGTAGGAGGTCTGGATGTAGAGGTACCTTTGTTAAGTCTCAGACCTGGAAAGAACCAAGAGCCTTTGTTAGTCTTAACATACAATAAAAGCAGAAAATGAAGACATAACTCTTCCATATGTGCATCTTTGTTTTATGTGAATCTCAGATTACTTCTTAATCTAAAATTCTAAACAATTTTGTTCATAGTTTATCCAGCAAAAGTAGAATTTAAATGATAGTGAGGTTTCCAAGTATTGCATGAATAAAGCCACCCCAATTAGGGGAATGGCATCATTTGGTGAATAATTTTATTCTACTACATTACATGTAAAGTATTAAAACAATCCCTGCCCAATCCTGTATCCACTTCCTTGTGCTTGTAGAAGCTTCATCTAATTTACAGATAGACACCAACTACACTAATTAAGGATGTTTTAGTGTCAAACTTTGTTAATACCCAAGTGTATCGTTATCCCAGAAACACAGCCAGATGTGTGGCAGTGCAGTACAGTATTTAAAACATGGAAGCCTCAGTGACAGACTACTGAGAAAATAAACACAGAATTTAAATAATTGCTCAGACATCATGATTAAAAGCAGTTCCAGTGTACCACTTGGAATACAACTTTCAAAATTACCAAACTTTTTTTGTTTTAGGACAACCAGAGTATGACCAGTCCCAATGATATTACTGGAATCCGTAGGACAAAAATGGGAAAAAATGGAAACGACATCAGAACAGAAAGCAGTACTAAAACTTTCTTAACAAGTCTATTACGTTTTTCACTAATTTTAGTGATGTTAAAGATGAAACTTTGCAAAAGGATATACTGTTCTTAAATATTTTCTATAACTAATTCATCATTGCACACATAACCTGCATACATAATTTCGCTCATCCATTTGTCATGAACAAGTTAATTACTGTAGCAAATGGAAAGAGAATTTTGCTGTGTTTTTTCCCTGCCCCTATTTTTATCTTGAAATACTTCATTGCAATCTGAAGACATCTTTAGAAGTCTACATGTTAAAAGGTTGGTCTATATGTTACAAGGTAAAACACTAAAATTTGGTAAATAACAGAAAATTGGCACACAGAAAATGTATCTTGGAATCAAGCTCATGTTCCTGGTATCAGGCAAATAATAAACACTGAAAGTAAATATTTAAATGAATAAAAATATTTAATATGGCAGTGTTTTATTTGATGAGCTTGCATGTCAGTTAATTGTCATTAAAACTAAGATATAAAACATTGTTCAATTAAGATGGTAGCTTTAATCACACAATTTACACAAATAGATCACATTTCAGTCATGTGAATACTATTTGCAGAATAAAAAGTATTTTAAAACTTGGGATAACCCTTCTCAAAAATATATAGTCCTGAAATCCAAATGAAAAGAAATACAAATTTGAAGGTATCTTTTAAGTTATTATCAGCTGCAAGGTACAGGTTAAATTATTACTTCTTTATCAGAGTTGGGAGAGGTTGGCTGCAATGTGCTGACTTACAGATGACCTGCAGTGCTGCTGCTTACCTGGCATCTGTTTCCACCTCTCTTCAGACACCTTAACTGAAAATACAATTTATAAACACACATGAATGGACCAAAAGACAGTAAGCAAAAAACAAACATGTACCAGAGAGACTGATGAACCCTACTACTTTCCGTGTCATCTTCTCTAGCTCTCATGTACCTTTCTATTATCCAGAAGAATGTCAAGTGTTTCTGACAAATTTATTTCGCAGTTAAGCCAAGTTTTTTTCACTATGGGTAACACTTAAAAATTACTACATAGCCTAAACCAAAAGTTTCCATAATTTTCACTTGCACATGAAAATGTACTAATGCAAAGTTTTTCCCTTTAAATGTTACAAATTATCAAGACATAGCATTTAGTTTAAATCTCATGACATTGAATTACAATATAAACTATATTTTGAAGCACAAATAACTCTTGCATGAGGTGAACTGAATTGGCTCTCTGAACATGTTTAGGCTATACCTATTTATCAAACAGTCCTTCTGGCATTACACTAAATACATATGGATGATTCCTAAGCCAGTATCACATTATATTATTTCTAAAGTCCTTAGTAACAGAAAAAGATGAAAACTAACTACAAACCGGGAAAAGTTACTGTAGGAGGAAAAGATGTTAAGAGGTAGCTCTACAGTAAGCTTAGCATACAGTTACACAACAGTAATAATAATAACTTTAAAAATGATTTTGCAAAAATTATTATAATTTTACCACACATAAGAATAAAATATATCAGAGAGAATTATAGTGAAAATTAAGAAAGTCGTGTATGGTCTACACTGGGCAGAATTTATCTGTAAATTTGGCAATGACTTAAAAACAGTTGTTATCATTTCTTCATATGAAGTGTGAAAACCATAGAAATACAATATCAGAATGATAAAAGATGATTTTTTTAAAACACTAGTAGTCAGAAAACATATGTGAAAACACAGCATAATAAATAAATAAATATGCACTATTAAATGGCAGCTGTTATTGGAATGACCACTGAAAATGTGTAGAAAACTACAAATATTTGTGGCTGGTACAGGCATGTTTATTGCTGAAGTTGCTCATTGATGAAATCATGACGAAAACATCAAGGAAAAGTTAAAAGTAATGAAAGTTGAAATGAAATTGTGCTGCTGAGACTTTATAGGTAAGAGCATTCAGAGCTGAAAAAGTGCAAGGCTAAAATTGTATGGCATCTAAAATATATGCTGCAGTATACAATAAAGAATACACTTAGACATGCTATTAGGGATTCCATTGCAAAGCATCTTTAAGGGTAAGGGCTTAAATTACTGGTCTAAATGACTTGCCTAAACCCATAGGTCATTATCAGGCAACAGAAGTATTTGAATACTCCACACAACTGATTACACCATTTCTATTAAGCTTGCTCTTCTGCACATGGAACTGGTCTCCATAACTAACAAGAAAAGTTCAAGTGAGAAATCTACACGGTAGATAATTGTGGAAGAAGATGTGTCCACGGCAATTCTCATTAGGAAGGATAAAAAAAAGATATCTGAAGAATTCAAATTTTTAAAAAATATATATGAAGAACTATACTGTTGATGTGGCAAGCAAGCTTTGCTGGCAGAAAAAAAAGTTTTTCCAATGAAGTCTAAATTCAGTTAATGACCATTATAAAAGAACATGATAATGTACTAAGGTTTCTGTTTGGTTGGTTCATTATTTGTTGGTTGGTTAGTGTTTTTTGTCAGGAACTATAAAGCCAAGAAGTGGAAGTAACAGATACTGTAAACTTAAATAAATAAAAATAACTGAAACCCATCTATTTAACTTAGTTGAGAATGGCATTCACTAAAAGAAAAAACAAGTCAGACTCAATGATATCTGAAAGGCTATAATTAGTATTGTACACTGAGACATCTATGGAAAGCTAGTGCTTGGTATCTGCAAAAAAAAGACAATAATTCAGCTAGAGGCACTTGTACAAAATTCACAATTTCTGGATGAGATGCAATTTGAAGGCACCTCATCTTCATATAAGGAATTTAAACAATTAAGTACCCATCAGACCATTTTGTACCTTGCTCTAAGAGATGGAAACTATTTCAATAGATATAGCTTCTGCTTTTAGCTACTAGATTTTGACTTAGTTCTCAAGTTAATGAAATGCTAAACCAAATATTTCAAGCTAGGAAGGAAACCTCAAAGTTTGTCAGCAAAGTTTTGTAAAAGTTTTTAAGCTGATAGTTTTTAACACTACTTTGCGTGCTGTGTCCTCTGAACTCAAAATCACTTGTAGGGAAATACAGATAACATTTATATATTACTTAAAATATCAGTAGCTGCCAAGTAAGCAAGATTACTAACAACAGAATCACACCTAGACAGTTAAGAGAAACAGCAGTAATGGGGCACAGAAACAAGACACCACCAGCAGGAGCCTCATGCATGAAACTCTGAAGGTCTCTACATGTATACAGAGTAGGCAGTAAGATCATGTAACCATAGCAATCTGATTAGCATTAACATGGCAAAGACTGTCCACTTGGTGTCTCAGCTGCATCATTACTCTGAATTAAAAAGAGGAAACCGTTTAATTTCCATTTCTTTTCACAGTATTTCTTATCATGGAGTTAGTTTCTCTAATCTCACAAATATTGGAACAAGCCTCCTTCTCAGCATATAGTTTAAAATTCCATATATTTATCGTCGTTAGAAGTAGAACAGCAGAGTGAGGGAACCTTTAGGTTTATATTACTGTGATTTTATTACTTACCTCCAGAAAGGTGCTGTGGTTTGTTTTTTATTAATGGGCTGCAGTGAGATATTTTGTTGCTAAATGATGTAAAAAGATGCTCAATGAAATCATCTGGTAACTCTGCCTCCAGAAAAGTCTTCATGAACAGCTTGAACCCCTCTAAATCAATTGTCTAGAGTGAGGGGGAGAAGAAAAAAAAACTGAATGTTTTATAAAAATTTCATACTAATCCATCAAATAATATTCTGTTAACAAAAACTTTGGACTCTCTTGGAAAATACTGATTTCTGAAGATACAGACTGGCACACCTATTGTTGAAAGTGATTATTAAATTAAGCATTACTTTGAAAATTCACAGTATTGTTACTCAACGTAAGTTAGCCCACAGTAAATTCAGAGCACTTCTATCAGAACCCTTCAATCAAGTTACACGCTCTCTAGTTTGTTGATTAGAATGTGGTTTAACAGCACATACAGAACTGCAATCAAAGGCACCTATGGAGCTCACAGAGGTGTATTTAGCATGTCTTATCTTTTCCTATAATCAGGCAGACAAAGGCAAGGGATTTTTGGATGCCCAATTCAGGGAATTGAAGGCCTCCAGTCTCTTCCCAGGTAGCAACATGTTTTGCTGGTGTTCATCTACGAGTTACTAATCACCCTGTTTTATATAGGTTCCAGTAGTCAAATGAAAGTGCCGAGACATAAAGCATTACTTACAGGGGGGAAAAAGAAAGTTGTTGACTCACAACTTTTGTCGTTTACGTTAATTTTTGCTTTTGCCAGCAAGGTAAGAGCTGATTAATAAAACTCCATTGATGACTGCTCTTGTTAAGACAGCATTTTCTGTTTTAAATAATAAAATGAATCATAAAATATGTCAAGTTGGAAGGGATACATAAGGATCATTGAGTCCAAATCCCTGCTCCTCAAAGGACTACCTGGAACTGAACCATAAAACTAAGACCATTATCCAGATGCTCCTTGACTTTCGACGGACTTGGTGTTATGACCACTTCCCTGAGAAGCTTCTTCCACTGACTGACTATCCTCTCCGTGAAGAACCTTTTCCTGATGTCTGATCTGAACTTCTCCTGATGCAACTTCATTCAGTTTCCTCCTGTCCTGTTGCTGGTCACCAGGGAGATATCAGCACCTTCCCCTCAAGGAAGGTGTAGACTGCAAAGGGGTCACAGCCATGTAAAGCATTATGATCCCCTTTTATCCTGCTAATAGAGAACTACTAAAGATACAGGTATCCTGAAAGATATTGACAAAACTTCATACTTATCAATGATACTACTAATTACTTATACGGTTTTAAAACAGCTTATCATTAATGTTTAATATATAGTGTTATTGTATTTGTTTCTAGATCAAACAGAACAACAACCTGTCATCATTAAATAATTAAGGGACAAAGCCACGTTATAGCACAAAACTGACTCTGAGAAAGTTCCCCATGCTTCAGGAAGGCTCAATTTCTCCACAGAAAACTCTACTGCAACTTCTCAGCACAGTGGAAGGAGGAAAACGACTACCGAGAATTATCTTGAAACCATGCCAGAAACAAAAAAAATCAAATCTAAATTTTCAAAACACCTCATAAATCTGGCATTTGAGCCACAGTATAAATAATTTTTACAATTATTTTAATATCTTTTCAACACTTTGCAGCAGATATTGGCCTTCCTCTGACTTTTTTTTTTAATGTATTTGTGAGATGTAGAAATTTTATGCCAACATGAAATAAGGTGTTTTCCATTAAGACCAAGGCCTAACAGCCCCAGGGTAGCATTTTAAATGTGTATCAATATCCTTATGAGGGACTAATAAAACAAATTGCAAAATTTGACTGCTCTTGTGCAAGTCATTATTGCAGGCTTGGCAAGAGGATATCTATGCTGAGCTTCCAATAATGAACAATTCATTTGAGAAAAAACTTCAGTGAAACCAATAAAGCTCTCACCTCTCGAAGATGAAAATAGCAAAGACAAAAAATTTGCATCCACAATGCTCAAGCAGGGTGTAAAATGGAAATAATCTTGGACATGGACTCACTACCTTCATCTCATCATAGAGTTTCAGCCACACTCTTTTACTTCATCAAATCATATACTGTTTCACTCATGTTAAAAACTTTATATTTTTCTTTATAATAGTTACTGATGTATAATTCACTGTTTATAAACTACCAAACCAAAATGGCAAAAGGATTTGTATCAGTAGCCAAGAAAATCAGTAATTAGTCTACAATATATAAATGTGTTTTTAACATCAAGCATAAAAAATGCATTAATCTCTAAATCAACTGACTTTAACAATGTGAAATTGCTTTGTTAGGGTGTGCATTAATGAAATCTGTTTTAGCCATTTCACTAAACCAATATGCACAAGGACAGAACAGCTAAGTGAAAAAGGAAAACAAAATCAAATTATAATGCCATTTAAATTAAGGTTTATAGACGGACATGTAAAATATCTTTACATAACATTAATATTTTCCTTATTTACTTTGTCTGTGGATTTTATGTACAAAGGTATTCTTTGAATTTAGAGCTACCTTAGATTTTTAAACTGCTGCCTGAGTGACACTGGTCCTCCAAGCTGCCAGCTGGAACTAAATCCCTAATGTTATATTTTTTTCCACTTTGGGTTTAGAATTATGCGTGGGTAGATATTTGGATAAACAAATAAGGTTGATTTTTTTCTCCTTCCTGATGTCTCTCTTTCTCAAAGATGTTCAAACTCTTCAATATTTTGTAACAATGGTTAAACTATAATTTATGCCAGTGTCCTCCAAAACATGTGCTCGAAACTGCCTCATGTTTTCTCGCCAGAAAAGATAAGAGATCCCAAAGAAACACATGACTTGGCTGCCATGCCAATTTATTATATTTGACATCTGCCACCAATCAGGGCGCTTAGCAAAGGACAAAGGAAAGTGGGTGGTTGTTCTACAGCCAGATTTCTTCATTTGAATGTGCTTTATCCTCTGTTACATCATGCTCTGTGACCTGTAGTCCCCCAGGGAAGCAACAACATTGATACAACTAGGGTTCAGATACTGCTCAGCCAAAACCTTTCAGTTTATACTGAAAGTTAGTTAGGAGCTGGTAAGTGATTTGAATACACATCAAAAATGTTTAGAATAGCCCAAAGTTCAGATGTACATATATACTCTATGTAAAGAATGGGCAAAACCTACCCAGTGAAGATCTATGTGTAGAGCCCTGTGACTAGTTTCTTGCCTAAACACAGGATTGCCTAAAATCCAGGATTCTAAGACTCCATAGCTGAAAAACATGGTAGAGGACCTAATATAATCAGTGTAGATTATCCTATTAGATCTGAGCACTAAAGCAATACAGTCAGTTCTGTATATAGGTTTTTGCAAATATATATATACAGTAAATAATAGAACTAAGATGGACTACAGTAGATCTAGTAATTCTATTATCTATCTAGCTTTCCAATGGAAAAGGGGTGAGCTTTCAAAAAAAAAAAACCAAAAAAAAACCAAAAAGAGGCTCTCTTTTAAATTGCTTTCAGTGCTTTCTCTGTCATCTGTCTCTCATTGTAATATACATAACCTATTACATGACTGTAGAAAAATGGAATAATTTCTTAAAAGAAATCCTGTGAGGACCACTGTAGAAGACACTGAGGGGTGATAGAATATTCTCACCAAGGAGACGTTTTAGTATTGAGCATGGTTCATTTAGAGCAGAACATTTAAAGATACAAAACATTTCCTCGGCTTAATTTAAAATAACTTTCACAGGAGAGAGAACAACACCCAATATTAAAAGCACTTCTCTATTCTGCAGTGATACACTATTTTTCTTTTTCCTCATGGAACTTTACCCTTCTGAAATATGGAAATGCTGCAAGTAGCTACTCTTCCTTTAATTGCAGCATTTCCCTACAACCTCAACCACTTTTCAAAGGTACTGCACAATGTTTTGGGAAGCAAGATAGCAAAAAGGGAACACAGAGGATAATAATTTTCCATCTTAACATGCATCATGCTCCATATGCTATGTAAACCACAGTATCTTTTTAAATTTCACTGGTATTATCAGAATTTCTCAGATGAAAAGTTCAATCAATTTGGTATGGTTTGAAAATAATTTATTTATGTTAATGAATTTTCAAACATTAAACAGTTCAGATCAATAATATCAGAATAATATATAAGCCATAATGGTGGATGTTGTTTTCTTAAGCATCCATGCTAATTGCTTAATTTTCAACAGTTGCTTGCCTTCTAGAAGCTCCAGCTGAATTTAAATGAACCTGAGAAAGAAGGATTTAGCATTTCAGAAGGCATTTTCCATGACGTTTCCCAAGTGAGGGGATGAGAGCATTAGAGGATGTACCAAACTGACAACAATTAGCCTGGCACATGAATTAATTCATTTCATTTCACAAGAGACTATCAGGGCATAGGGAGATTACAATCACAAGTTTAGGGTTCTCAGGAAAATTTTCAGCATTAACAGAGAGATAAAATATGACATAGTTGAATCAGAGGAACATGAAAGAACTTTCAAATAACTTGGCCTAAATCTTCTGAGGAGGGTTGTCAAAAGGAAGAAAAAAAAATCTGTGCAGCTTTAGCTTTCACTCTAGTAAAAGGGTACCAAAGTCCTTGCCTGTAGGTCACAGAAAGGTATGGTTTTTTGTATTAATCATATGTAACTGGACTCCTATTTTTATATATTAAACATCTGATTCATCAAGTTTATTGGAACTTCTTTTCTTATGCCTTACAAAAATAAACTTTACAAAATAAGACTTTATAAATCTTTATAATCTTCTGTATTACTGGATTATAAAACTTCATTTGGTAATGAAACATTTTGATATAAGCCCAAAGAAGTACACACTCAAAACCATCAATGATTTTCACCTAATTTAAATCATAACATCCATATTAAATTAAGTTTTTAATATTTTAGTAGTTATTAGTATTGGTTCCTATTTGCAGATTTTGTCAATATTGCCAATTAACTGAAATTAAAAAAAAAAAGTTATATATTCACCTTGGAGAAAAGGAAAGGAAAACGGACAGAAGACATAAGCAACACTGCATAATTTTAACTTCAAAACTGTTTTTAACAAATAAAATGTGTAAATCAATAAACAATTTTCATCTTTTCTGAAAGCAAACATGAAACTGGACTCACTATGACTCAGTGCATAGGGAAATTAAAAATACATATCTCCTCCTAAATGATAAATTGTCAAGGGAAATCCATAACATTTAATTAACCATCCACAAAATCTCAAAATTAATCCAGGCCCTAAACTGCCAATACGTGTTTAATCTGTAAGTGTTGGATTTTTATGTAAGCTCCCTCCAAACTGATAAAGAAACAGGCTAAAGTTTATAGCAAGGTCTAAGTCATCGACTGGCCACAGAAAAACGGTTCTCACTATATATACTCACAAAAAATAAAAAGCATCTAAAAAAAAAAGTGCTATGCATCAAGTGCAACTGAGACTATCATTTCCTTCTGAAAGCACAGAAAAAGTGACACATTTTCCTACTTTTGGGAAAAAAAAAGTCTCCTGGTAGACACCTCAGCAGTGGGAGTTACCTTGGCTGATTTCCCCTGTTTGCCTGAGGAAATTCAAACTCAAGTCTCTTTCTCTAAAGAGCATCCAAATATCAGGAAAGAGCTGAAGATCTACTGAGGGGAAAAAAGAGGTTTCCGTAATGTCTATGCCAACAAAATTATAAAATATCTATTTGTAAAGATGTGACCAAACTAATTACCAAAATACTCCACTGAATGAGGAGGTGATCTGAACATGTTTAAGAGATCAGACTACTAAAAGACAGGTATCAAAACAGATGTCAAGATGTTTCAGCTGTTAAGGCAGCACTTCTGGACACATGGAAAAATTTAAGATGCCTAGGTAAATGTTATAGAAATTAGCTGAGACAAGTTTTTATTTCATTTCTTCTTTAAATTGCCATACCAGAGTTGGGTGCTACCTTCAATCAGAGTGGAAATAACCCATTCTGGATCTAGGCCTATGCTAAAAAAACCAGAATAAATACATATATTGCATAAAGATAAACAAATATTCATCTATACATACTATTATATACAGTATTATTTATTAAATGAACAGCAAACAGCAATTTTAAATTGCTCGGAGAGGTAATTCAGTGCACCTGGGACTATAACGTCATCTCATATCCTGCATGTATTTCACAATCAAATCTTGGCAAATATGAATTAGTCCAAAACACCTAACAGTCATGGGTATTTTAGTGTTAATGTCATGAACAGATTACGTACAAAAAGAGTTCCACCAGTAAAAACAATTCACTGTTATTTCCATATGTTTAAAAACAGCAGAAGCAGTTTTCATAACAGTGAAACAAAGCAGACTAAATCTATCCTCCAGATACTATGAGAACATTCCTGCTGCAATGTCTGACTAAGCAAATATAGACAGATTTGGCCAGATTTGCAGTTTCAACTGAATTCTACTTGTTGAAGAACCCATACCCAACCAATATCTTGCGATGGAAACTTTTTCTGAAGCTTATGGCTTATGGCATCCTTCACTTTACAAGGAAGCTACAAACAATTAGGATTTGTTCTGCCAGCTCCCATTACTTTGAAGAAAATTCCTTCCCTCAAATAGCCCTTTAGGAATCAGGATAAAAGAGAAATAATTGGGCCAAGAATTATCCTCATAATAATATTCTTGGAATAATATAATAAAAACCAGTTTTTCAAGGAACTCAGTTACAACGTCTTAAACATTTTGCAAAATGTAAGAATATAAAACTAATGCATTACTAGTTACATAGATATAAAGAGTGGCAGCTGCAAAAGGTAATAGCACCTATTTTGCCTAAAATAAAAATTTGAGAGAGAGAGAGACAATGTCATTTGTGGACAGCCTGGATTATGCAGGGAGGTAACATCTGAGACACGCAGAGGGGGAATGACTATCAATCCTTCTTCCAAACCTGTTAGCAGCCCTGTCTCCAGTGCACCTCTGCTGTCAAGGAGGCATCATTGGCTAGGTTTAAATGCCCTGGGGAAGAAGGCTGGAAATGAGCTACAGACCCCAGATTTGGCCTCTTGAGAGACTTCAACCACATCTAAAGGCAACCTACCTTGAGCAGCTTCCTGACACTACTAAGGAAAATGGTGATGGAGCAGACAAAAGGAGGGTTTTTCAAGCTATAAAGAACAATCGGCACTCAGAGTAGGAACTGAGGTAGGATCTGAAAGTACCTTCACAGAACACTGTATTTCCTTCTTCCCCACCTGCTAAAAGCTTCAGGCAAACTCCCTGGCTCACCAAGCATTCTGAGATGTTTACCTATTTTTCTATAATAATACATTTAAAAAGTCAATTATATAGAAGATTTCTTTAGCTTGGGCTTTTATTGTCCCTCTCCATCTCAGGAAACCTCTCATGTGAAAACAGGCTGAGACTTGGGGTTGTTCAGCCTGCAGAAGAGAAGGCTTTGGGGAGACCTTTTAGCATTTTCCAATACCTAAAAGTGGCTGACAAGAAAGCTGGGGAGGGGCTTTTTACAAGGGCAGGTAGACACAGGACAAGGTGTAATGGCTTTAAACTGAACAAGGGTAGCTTTAGAATAGGTATTAGAAAGAAGTTCGATATAGTGAGCATGGTGAGGCACTGTAACAGGTTGCCCACAAAAGTTGTGGATCCATCCCTGGAGGGGTTCCAGGGCAGGCTGAATGGGGCTCTGAGCAATCTGGTCTACTGGAAAGGCTCCCTGCCCATGAGTTAGAATGAGCTAGAAGATGATCTTCTAACTCAAATCATTACATGTTTCCCTGAATCTGAACACTAGTTTATCCTTAACACACCCCAGAAAATCCTATGACAGAACAGTAAGCACAGATAAAAATGACACATTTGAACAAATGACAATCACTGAACTAGAAAAAAAAGTTACTAAGCAATCTTAACTGCAAAGAGTTGGAAGTCACAAAGAGATTAAAAAGCTGACAACTGATCAGACAAAAAAAATAGTTTTCAGGGAAAACTCTATTTTTCAAGAGTTTCCAGGGCAGCACTGATTACTTTAACTAAAGGACTAACAATTATGAAGAAACTAAAACATTAAAATTAGTTTTGGATTTTTAGAGGCACTAAAAATCTTGCTTTATTCATAGTTAACAGAGTAGTCTGAATCTTTATTCCCGTTACTGCACAGAATACTACAAACCTGACAATAAGGCAACTACTATTTTCCATAGTATTATCATGACCATGTGTGGATTTCTTTGCAGTTACCCAATGTATTACACAGATATGTGTGCCATAACACCACTAAAAAATGCATATATAGTACTTTTCTTTCTACTGTACACCAGTGGCATAAAGCAAAGCTCTTGCTTCGTGTTCTTCAGTTTCTTTTGAATCCCAGATTCCCAGAATGTGAAGGAAAAAACATAAAAAGAAAAAAAAAAGACCATCAGTCTGTGCTCAATATGCTTTAAAAACTCTCCAATGATTATGATAAGGGTTCTATTTCTTCTCAAGCACTCGCTGATAAATGCATTACACTAATCTAGTGCTAATTCAGACAGGGTGAGTCTTTCAGTCTCAGGAAAAGGAACTGAAGGGCTGGTTTCTGAGTAGCAGTTAGGACTGCTTGGCAAAAGAGCAGACAATTTCAGAAGTCTTCTAATTTTGTATCAGACATATACAGACCAACACTCACCTAAACCACAGGTCTTGCTCAGGTCTTTATCTTCTGATTATTGCTACGACAGGCTACGGAGATGCCTTAAAATACCTGATTCTGTCCCAGGCATCAGAATGGCTTCTACCACATTGTACAACAGAGAGAAAGAAGTTGAACTCCATCTACAAATATAATATCATGTGTATTTGACTTCTTCCTTTCTTCTCCAGTAGTTTAGCTGTGTAATTTTATAATTTGCTTTTCTGCTTTACTGATGTACAGAGAAATGTAAGATCAAAAAAAAATCCAAGGATGCATATTTTAAGATCTATGCATACATGTATGTTCTGTGCCAACACACAGAACTCTACATGGCACAAACATCACAAGTCAGTATATCCTGATACCGAGAATACACAAAACATGATTCGTCAGTGAGAAACAGGATATATACAAGAAAGGCAAATTTTTGCAGCCTTAATATAAAGAAAACTATATAAAAGTTTTAACTATGCTATGTAATATTTTAACTGCTACCATTCTGAAACATTTGAAAAGAACCAATAATTTAGTAAGAAAATGGCAGCTTTTACTCAAGATCTACCCTAACAAACTGCAACAGAAGAGGTCTAACTGTCTCCTGTATTTTCCTAGCTGTTGTAAATGCAACAACCAGTTCTACCGGATGACACGCAGAAAGAAGGAAAAGCTGTATCACTCCACTTTCTCTCTCCTCACAAGACAAGAAAAAAGCAACTTATTACTAGTCTCCTGACAAAAGACTTGACATTGTGGATGGGGTAGGGCAGGGAGGGGTAGAAAAATAACTCCTTTTATTCCTGCCCACCACACTGGCCACATAAATGGGTACAAGACATGATCTAGTGTTTGAAATTAATCTCCACCCATAAATTCTTTTAAAATACCACATTCTCTTTGGTCTTTTCTTCTTTAAGATTTGAACAAAATATTTCAACATAAGCCACTGTTTTCATTATCCTGAAAAACAGAATAGAAGGAAGAAGAAAGGAAAAGAAAAAAGAAAAAGGATAAATCATTCAAGAGATTTCCATTAAATATGGTTTTTACTTATTAAAGAGGAAATTTCGGAGATAATAGAGAATTATGCTGAAATGTAACTCAATTAATTACTTTTGAAATTATATTGAAATTATGTTGCCTGATCTCAAAATGGTACCAAAAACGTAGAGCTTGTATCTACTGACAGTAAGAGCTCTGAATTATTTTTTGGGGTTAGGTAAGTTCCTTTAGCTGATTATTTCTTTTTAAACAATTTGTATTGACTCAATATCTCAAAAATAAACTATTGAGAAAAGAAGTAGTTGTTACAGGGCTTTGGTTCACACATATTACTATGACAAGAATCACATACACTAATGCTAGTGCATTAATGCTTAGCTGTGAAAAGCAGTACTAAAGCATCCCCACAAAAGTCAAAGTCTTGAAAATTCATTTATTTTGATATTTCAAAACCTGGCTTTTGCCAAACTACGTGGGGAAAAAACAGCAGAGACCAAATAGAGACAGTTAATAGGCTAAAACCCATGAATTACATAAGATTGTGTAAGGTTTTGGTGTTTAAAATTTATTTCTAATGTTCATAGGGTAGAAATTCAAATTAAATTTGGAATTCCTCATGAAGACAGGCTTTGTGCATCAGGGTAAGGTTTGATTTAAATTGAAAGCCCTTAGCATTTTCTGATCTAAGCATTAGATTTAATACAAATTTTAGAAAATAAATTTTGAAAATTCTGGTAACCAAATAAAACTATTCTTTCTTTAAAGCCACCTCCAATTTTTCAACTACTGATATGAATGTTTACAGACAAAAAAAAATTTAAAAAAAAATCACATGCTCTCACAGGTTGAAAATGTCCCATTCCATTTGTCAACAAGTTACATCCACTTTACAGTGAGCAAATTTACAGGTTTTAGTAAAAGAGCAACTATGCTAATTAAACTAAGTTTGAGTTTCTCCTGACCAGAATTTAAAAGTATAGTTTAAAAAGAGGTAAAGATATGAGCAGTGGCATCTGCTCAGTTATAGAGGCATACATTCATACATATCAATACCTGCATTGCATAAAAGGACTTTGAGACATTTCCATTTTTTATTAATTAATGCAATAAATGATGGTTAAAAGTATTTTTTCTATATTTTCTTTCTCTGTGTGGTTTCATAAATATTATCTAGATGCCACCATGCAGGTGAATCAATTGTAGCTGAGCCATGATCGTAAAAAACAACCTACAAGATAACATATTGTTCTTCAGGATGAAAACAATTAAAAGAACCCACTAAAACCATATGAACAGCACCAAAAATCCCCAGTCACAATTAAATACTCTGTGCAAAATTCTTTAAATTGTCTTTCCTTACATGTAACACGTAAATAAAAGTATTACAAGGCTCAAAAAGCTTAAAACATAAGGTACTGTGCAATAAAAAAAAGTAGAGGAATAAAAGGGAGAAAGCTGAGATCTTAAGGCAGAGAAGGGAAGTATCAGAAGGAAAGGAAGATACCAAGGAGAACGACTGCCACTGTTAGCATAGAGTAGGAAAAGAAGACAGAGAGATCACTAAAGATCATAAATAATGTTCAAAACTGAACAGTTTTGCAGCAGGAATTGACTATCTGAAACATTTTACACCTCGATGCCCTCAACACACTCAGCAAAAAACAGGCTCACAGCCAGACTGCCAGCATCTTTGCCTGGCAGGCTTTCCAACTCTCTAGGTATCCAGGAAGCTTTCCCTAGAAATTTTGCCCAGAGCACCAGAAAAATACTGAGTTCCCAGTGTCTGAAACATAGAGTTTTCTGCTGGTGATACTCACAAGATGCTACATTTTTCTCTTTTGTAGCTAGAAAGATACAACTCCGGCTCCTTAAATGTGAGGGACAGGCTTCTCCTACATAACATATACGCTGTAACTCTGCATATCTTACTGACCTTTCTGTAAATTAGTTCCAATTTGAGTTCACTTTGTCCCATCATTTGTACAAAATCAGAAAGATGTGTTTTTTCAGTACCATTTTTATAGAAAATTAAATCTTTCTATCTGTAGTAAAACTACTTCCCTTTATATATTACAATAACCAGGGTCTTTACACTAATTTAGTATTTTCTGTCACATCAAAGAATGTAGCTGAGGGAAAGAGCACAAAAAATCCTTTCAAATGATATTTCTGCGTACTTGACATTTAAACTAGTTTTCCACTTATGTCAATGGGCCTAAGACACTATCCTTTTTTTTAAGTTTTTTTCTTTTTCTCAGACCACCATGGTCACAGGAACACTATTACAACATCGCAGTAACATACTTCTCCTCTTCATAACCCGTATTTCCCCTCTTTGTGACCAAACCACAACAATGATTTGCATTCATCTTGTGATCACGTTAATTTCCCTAAAAATGCCACTCATGCCAGAGTACACCACACTGTACTCTGCATGAGTGCATTTCATTGCATTTATTAAAGTCCATAACATCACCAAGCTTTTCCAGTGTAGTATCCAGAATCTCTCAATTTTAGCAACAGTTCCCAAATTTGGTTTAGTGTGCTGATTCTATTAGTATGCATCTACTCATTTGACAAAGTTATTAGCTAAATAATGATGAGGTTAGTCTCAAGACTGGTCAAAGACACCCTGCTTTAACCTGAAAATCTTCTTTTTCAAGGCCCACTACAGTCACTCTGTAAGCTTACTGAAAAAAATAACTTTGGTCATCTGAAGAAAACTGAGTCCTTTTGTGAACAGGGAGTACTGCTCTTCAAAAGCTCAACTATCCTCTGACCCCAAAAAGTGAGGATTTCCTACAAAACTAATTCTTTCACTCTCTTGACTTTTTCACTGATCTCATGTTTTGGCTGCCTCTTCCCAGAACAGCAGAGTAGGGGCTTTATAACACCTCTATACTACAAAGAAAGAATAACTAGGTCATGTAAAAAAACTTGTTCATTTGATTAGTCCTTCTTCCCTAGCTTTTTTTTTTTTTCCCCATTTTACCTTTATACCTGGTTTTAGGCTACTGAAGCTTCTCAGGAGTAGACTCGGACTGATGATCAGCTCTTTAACCATTTCTCTTGCAATTGCTGCAAAGTCACAAATCGCTTAAAGCACACTCTAAGCCTTATTCAAATTATTAAATCTGCAATTTTAAGCCTGCTACATATAAATGATATCACAGGGTTACAGAATCTGTGTTTAATATTTTTTTCCAAGACGTGTTCTTTTCATTTCAGAATAACAAAAACAATTACAAGATCTCATAGTAAGAAATTTCTGTGACAAGTATGGAACAAGCCAGTTACTTGCTCTTATTTCTCATATTCAACACAATTAGTATTAGTAAAATTATGTACTGTGAATGATAAAAATGAAGTTCATCCAGTGAAAAAGTCTGCCAGCAGAAAAGGAGTGCACTCTGCTCTCAGCTTTAAATATTGATCTATTATCTGACAGAATAGCCAGATGCAGTATTTATTAACAAGACCATCTCAATGAAAGCCTGAAAAATAAGATATTGCACCTATGCATGAAAAGAGGAAAAAATCAAATTAAGATTACTTACTTGATTAAGTATATCTTGTTTCTGTAAGGCATGCAAGGAAAGAAAGAACACACATACATTAGTGCAGTGTCATAACACTAAAACTCTGCTTTTGTAAAAGAAGTGGTTTTGGTAAAAGGTTAGTGATTTAGATGAACAGGTTTAAGACATTAGATAGACTATCCCATTTTTTTGCATTAGTCAAGAAAATGGCTTTAAGTCAGCATGCTAGCCTTGATTAGACAGTGCAAGCAATTTATTTTTAAACATGCAGCAACAGATAACTAAGAGAAAAAAAAAAAGTAAATACAATGTTTGTTACCAAGAAGAGCTGTTAGTGAAAAACCTTATCAGAAGTGAATACAGTGCTAAACTCCATAAATTCCATAACAAAAAAGAAGACAACAGAAAAAAGAGATGACACTCAGGGAGTTTTGGAGAAGCTTGAGAATGGGTCCACAACAACCTAATGAGGTTCAACAAGTCCAAGTACAAGCTGCTACCACTGGGTTGGGACAATCCCAAATATGATTATAGACTGGGAAAATTCATTGACAGCAGCCCTGTGGAGAAGGATCTGGGGCTTTTGGGGTAAGAAGAGCTGGACATGAGCCAACACTCTGCTTGCAGCCCTGAAGGCCAGCTGCATCCCAGCCTGCATCCATGTAGGTATACCCAGTAGACTGAGGCAGGTGATTCTGTCCCTATACTCTGCCCTTGTGAGATCCCACCTGAAAGTGATGCATCCAGCTCTAGGGTGCCCAGCACAGGAAAGATGTGGACCTACTAGAGTGGGTCTAGAGGAGGCCATGAAGATAATCAGAGGAATGGAAAACCTCTTCTATGAAAACAGGCTGAGAGAGCTGGGGTTGCTCAGCCTGGAGAAGGCTCCAGGGAGATGTCATTGTGGTTTTTCAGTATCTAAAGTGGACTTATAAAAAAGTGAGAGGGACTTTTTACATGGGCAAATAGGACAAGGAGAAAGAGACTTGAATTACAATAGGACAGATTTAGATTAGCTGTTAGGAAGCAATTCTTTACTCAGAGGCACTCAAACAGGCTTCCCTGTTGCAGATGCCTCATCCCTGGAGGTGTTTTAGGACAGGTTGGATGGGGTCTTGAGCAACCTAGTAGGTGGCATCCCTGCTATGGTGAGAGGGTTGGAACTAGATGATCTTCAAGGTCCCTTCCAACCCAATCAATTCTGTGATTCTAAGAAAAATACGTTAACAACAAAAAGAGGGGTAAGGAGACTCTCCAACCTTTATTGGATGCTGGGGGAATCGTGTTAATAAAGAATGAGGAAAAGGCAAGGGTATGTAATGACTTCTTTAATAGTAAGACCAATTGTTCTTGGGGTAACAAGATTCCTGAGCTAGAAAATAGGGATGGGGAGCAGAATGAAGCCTCCATAATCCAAAGAGAAATCATTTTACACACCACTTAAGACACATGTGAGTTTATAGAGTCAGTGGGATCCACCCAAGAGCACTGAGGGATACAATGCAAGTGCTTACTGAGCCACTGTCCATCATTCACCAGCCATCCTGGCTAACCAGGGAGGTCCCATTTGACTGGAGGCTGGCAAATGTGACACCCATCTAGAAGAAGGGCTGGAAGGATGTTTCGGGTAATTACAGACCTGTCGTCCTGACCTTGGTGCCATGGAAGGTCATGGAGCATTTCATCTTCAGCGCCATCACAAGGCACATATAGGAGAACTTGGGGATCAGGCCAGGCCAGAATGGGTTTTGGAAATGCAGGTCCTGCTTGACCAACTTAAACTCCTTCCATACCAAAGTGACTCGCTTAATAGCTGAGGGAAAGGCTGTGGATGTTGTCTACTTGGACTTCCATAGAATCATTATCATTAAGGTTGGAAAAGATCTCTAAAGTCTTTAGTATGGCATTCTCACAAAAAAACTGTCTGCTCATGGCCTGGACAGGTGCATTCCTTTGCTGGGTAATAAACCGGTCAGATGACTGGGCCCAGAGAGTGGTGGTCAATGTTGGTGGCCAGTCATGAGGAGTGTTTTCCATGACTCTGTGTCTGTGCCAGTCTTGTTTAATATCTTTATCAATGATCTGGACATGGGTATGAAGTGCACCTCAGTCAGTCTGAAGATGATGCCCAGCTGTGCAGGAGTTTTCACTTCGTACTTAGGGTAGGAAGGCCCTGCAGAGGTATCTCGACAGGCTGGATCAATAGGCCAGGAACAAAGGTACGAGGTTCAACAAGGCCAAGTGATAGGCCCTGCACCTGGGTCACAACAATCCCACCCATGCAGCACTACAGACTTAGGGAAGAGCAGCTGGAAAGCTGCCCAGTAGAAAAGAACCTGGGGTTGCTGGTTGACAGTAGCTGAACATGAGACAGCATGTGCCCACGTGGCCAACAGAGTCAATGGCATCCTTGGTAAACAAATTATGACGCACTCAAAGAGGATGACAACACTAGGACTACAAGAACACAATGTTCTGTACTTACTGATGATTTAGACATCATCTTTAGCTCTATCTGCTTTTCTAATGCTTGTTAACCTGTTCAGTGGTCTCCTCAAAGTGAAATGGATGAAATTAATTAATACAAATAAATCTCAAATGATGAAAAGAATAATTGTATATCACAGCTTTCCAACAGGCTGGTCCTAACCTACCTATGTAGGTACTTTATATCAAGCACAAAATCCACTCTTAATTACCTATTTGATATTGACTCAGTGAAGAAGATGAAAGGGCATAGGTTCAGTTGTATTTGCAGAAATTTCAGTCATCTCTGTTACACTGAAAGCAGAGAGTAAAAGCTGCACAAATAAACTCCCTATAATAGATATTTTTTGATAATCAGATACATCATTTGCCCTAAGTCCAAAATCCACTCACTTGACAAAACATAAAATAATGTAAAAAATCCCCACAGATTACTTCAGGTAACAGGCTTCAAATACCAACACCTTTTCTTTTGCTATTTTCATCTCATTAGATCAGTTTGTGATAAAAAACTGCAATATAGAAGCAATGGAGTGGAACAAATTCCTGAACCCTTTAAGAAGAGAGATGCTTGAATCAGGAAGTTCCTAAGGCTTTCTCTTAAGTACATAAACATATCGCTCTGCTGAATTTGCCATAGCTCTCTGTCCCATGTGTATTGTTAAAAAAACTGGCACCATCCTTTGGTAGAACAAGACCTAAAAAACCCCCACTTGGAGTGCTTATAAGATAAAAATCTAGGAGATTAATCTAGGAGGTAAGTATGATGGTGTCCTCCACAAAACACAACATCAAAATGGAAGTGCTGTCTATAATATGTGGAAATAAATAGCTGCACTATGACTGATCTCAGCTGACTCAGTCAATTTTTGTCATCTCATTTACAGATAAGAATTAATTATTTACTTCCAATGGATGAAACCCACATAAAATCAACTTGTAAATCATTCTGTAAAGAGTTTATCCACACAGAAGGCTGAATGCATGCCAAAAACAAAGACACACCTGTGTGGCAGTTTTCTTGTCTGAATAGAATATTCTCCCAGTGCATAGGAAATTTCAGCTGCTTTGCTTCCAGTTTAGCAGCTTACAGCATGAAACTTGAGCAAACAAATCCTACTAGATCCAAGGTAGCTTTGTTGCTAGCTATGTTTTCCTTATGTTGCACTCCCTGAAGTCTAAGTGCTAAGCAGCAAAGCACACAAGCTGTCAGGTTTAGCCCAGGCCCAACCTTGACCCAGCAGTAGTGAATAGCTTGATCCCTGCTGAAGACAATGACGTAACCACAGGGTGCCTGACTTGCATTCCTTCCTCCCCTTCCCTTCTACCTTGCTCACTGCCTTGAGTGCTCTTCTGCTCTATAATCCCTGGATGTTTCAATACACTGGTAGCATTCTGCAAATGAATATCTATGAAATGAAGAACTGAGAGACATCATGCAGAGTCACAGACTCATCTCAAGACCAACTGTGTTCATTAATTTCAGCTTTGCTAAAATTTTGCCAATTCACCTCGCTTCAAGTCAGAGCAGTTGTCCCGGGTGTCCATACTGATCACATTTTGCCATGACTCAACAGCCACTCACTCCCAAACTGGAAGAATGACTGTTAAAAGAGACTATTCATACCACTTTAAATAATAATGTTTATACACAATGGTAATTTAGTAACATGTTACCTACATGGCAAAATAATATTTAAATATGCATAAAATGCACAATTATTTTTCACTTTAACCATGAACACTTCACAAAACTGAAAACTGATGACTGAAAGCAAGTGAAGAATCAGAAAACAGAAAACATGAATAATATATAAAGACCATTTTATCACATACACTAAGAGCACAAAGAAAACTGCAAAAGCTAAAAGTAAAAAAAAAAAGGCAAGCATGGAGTTTGTAAGTCAACAGTTCACATTTTTTCCTCAAAAAAACCCGAAATCCCAAATGGTGCCTACATTCTAACAGGAACAATTAAGGGAGATCCTACAGCCTATGTATGCTACATTGGAAAATAGAGTAGACGATCACAGCATTCCCATCCTTTTATATTGTATGATTGTACTGAAATAAAAACATGGAAACTTAAGATACTTGTTTACAGGATCAACTTATACTCTTTTACTGAATTATGCGTTTTTTTCCTCAGAAACTGACTAAAATGACCAACATTATGCTTTGCCAAGTGTCATATAATTTTTCAATACTTAATGAGGTATAAGTATCTTAATAATAATATAGTATCTTAGATAATTTTTGTCTTTTACATCCTGAAATGTAAGATCAAGTAATTTTCATAATGGGTAGCACTACATTTTTCTACCCTGAATGTCACATAATGTTAGCACACTTAAAAACATTACTATTAGAAACATTACTGAAACAGGTTTTTATTTAGCTACATTCTGAATCATGCTATTAGGATGTGCTAAGCAAATACAAACTTCAAATGAGAATAAGAAAAGAAGACCATCTGGCTTTTTCTACCAGCCAAACCAGGATACTTTGTCTAGTGGTGAATCTGTAGTGACAATGCACACACACTTTTTTTCAGCTCTATTCTTTGTTTCATAACATCAGAAAATCCCACTACCAGAAACAACACAAGCAAAACAGAATTTTAAAAGAAATCTTAACAGATTTCACTTTTCTAACTTAATATGCTTAACATTTCAAATCTTTAAAAAGAGTTAAAAAGCATGTTAACTTTATCATCATGTTTGTGTGGTTGGTTTGGGGTTTTTTTGGTTGGCTGGGTTTTTTTGGGAAGGGGCAGGTCTGTGTGCTGATTTTGGCTGCGATAGAGTTAATTTCCTTCACAGTAGCTTGTACGGGGCTATATTTTAGATTTGTGCTGAAATGAGTGCTGATAATACAGAGATGTCCTACTTATGGCTGAGCAGTGCTTACCCAGAACCAGGGCCTTTCCTGCTTCCCACCCCATGCACCAGCAGGGTGGCTGGGGGTAAGCAGGCAGTTTGGAGGGGGCACAACTGAGACAGCTGAGCCCAACTGGCCAAAGGGATATTCCATGGCATCCTGGGTCAATATATTAAGTTGGGGAAAGGAGAAAAAAGGGTGAACCACTCAGGGTGATGACGTTTGTCTTCCCACGGCACCATTAATGTGTGAAAGCCCTGCTTTCCTGGATATGGCTGAACACTTTCCTGCAAATTGGAAGTGGTGAATGAATTTCTTGCTTTGCTTGCATGCACAGCTTCTGCTTTACCTATTAAATTATATATTTTGATTGTCTCTCCACCCCACTGGGGAGGGGGGAGCAAGTGGCTGTGTGGACCTTAGCTGGGGTCAGAGCACAGACAGTTTGTTCAAATCTTAGGGAAGAAAAAAAAAAAGTGGATTTATGCAAATTATTAAGCTGGTCTGTCTAATGTGATATTCAAATATTTTTAGTTCTTAAAAATACTCATATTTTTGTTTTTCAAACAGTTTCAAATACCCAAAACATCTGATTTATAAATATTTTTTTATTTCAAATGCTTAGGTTGGCTACATTTGCAAATTCCCCCCACCATTTATGATCATTAAGAAAGAAGAAGAATTACCCCTTCAGGATTATATTTTGCTAACACACCACTGCCATGGAATTCTTCTAAGACATCCTTAATTTTCTTGGTGGAATCTGGATGAAGAATAAAGAGAGAGAAAATGAAAATACAGAAAACTGATTTACGTAATATGAACTGTAATTAAAGAAACAACAATCAAAACTGCTAATAGCTTTTCTCAATGCACATTAGTAATTTTCTCTAGCTGTACGACAGAGCTGTGAGCACAAAGAAAATGAGAACATACTATACCCTCTTACCAAACACTGCAAAAACCAGCAAGTAAACACAAAATGCTCTTTGATCCAATCCTTAACTATTAAGTAGGATATTTCTAAAGGAGTTGTTTGCAGGACTATTTCAAGTAACTTTCCTTGTCCTTGAAACCTGAGTCACCTACAAAACATTGTCATTCCCATCAGTGCTACTAAATCTCCTTTGGCAGAGCTGCCAGTGAGTAGAGGAAGTGTCAGAGGAGTCAGAGAATATCATGATAAAGGAGAACGTTGCAGAAAAAAAAACTTCAGTGGTCACATTACAGAAAACAAATGCTGCTCTCTCAATTTTTGTGGACTTCTAAGATATTCTGTTTGCCACAGTAAACTTTTGGATATCTTTTTTCTAACAGACTTGTGCAAATCCCTGCAGTTCAGAAGTCTGTAGCTACAACTTTTCCAATTTTTTTTTAACAGTCTATGTGCAAAATAACAAAGCAGTTATTTCAGTGAGTAGCCACTACATAAAATCCTTCGATTCACTTGGAATTCATCATGCACATAACCATCTTTTCCACCTTAAATATCTCAGCAATACAATAAAAATAATTGTAACTCATTTTTTTCTTTAAAATACAGTAGTTGAGTATACAATGGTCAAATGGCCACAACACTGAAGTAAAACCATGTATTAGTAATGAGTAGCAGATGCAATGAAGAAGAGGAGATGTAAACTTAATATCTGCACTTTTATTTCTACCAAAAAAAACCAAACCTGGAAGGAAAGGAGACAAGCAAGGAGTAAAGCAATTTTATTTAGACACTTAGTATTACAAACATTAGGACCTAATCTGGCTTTTGTTAATTATATAAACAGAATATAGCACTGCAATAGTTCTTAGACTTTAAAGAAATCCAGCATCTTAAACCTGACTTTAAATATACATTTAGCAAATTACGTGACCTGGAAGGAGACAATGCAATGGATTTGAAAGAGAGATATGTAACAGTTCATAACAGCTATAAACAGGACACACTACTAAAATTCAGTTTTAAGAGGTGCCGAAGGAGTTGTTTCCCTCCCACTTACACGTGTTTTAGGCAGTAATAAAAATGGCTTTTCCCAAAGTTTGTCATTTATCAAATTTTCTTAAATAAAAACACCTGAGACCTCAATGTATGGCCTCAATAAAATGGTTTATTTTCACTAACTGGATGTCTTTCAGTGTTACTGCCAACTGTAAGCAATGGAGTTTAGTGGGTCTCATGGGCAGTCACAGCAAACATTTATTTTATAAAGTCATCTATAATCTTACCGCTGTGTCATTTGAAATACAGCAAATAATTACAACTTTATATGAAAAAGACAAAGGAACTATAGAACAAATAAATATGTTAAGGAATAAAATTTATTATGAGCTGTAGCTAGAAGCTGGTGGATTAGACACTTACTGATTAGGACAAGCACACAAACTGATGACTTGAAAAAAAATTTAATTTTTACTTGGTTTCTATTCTTTTAGTGTGTTTTTTGGTATGCATATACCCGGTTATATGTAAAAATCACTGCATCTTATGATAATGAAGTCAGTAACTGTGAAAGCAGCAGTGTGAGATGAACAGTTGTATGACAGAGGTGATTGAATTTCATCCTAAAAAAGATTTTTCTGCACTTTGGAGGAAAGAGGTTAAACACACATCAAACAGAAAGACAGCGAGATCTCCTCACATACTTTAAATACCCAAAGAAAAAAAACAAACCACATAAAAATGGACCACTCTAGAGGTTTTAAAACAGTGTTTTGAGGTTTTCTTCCAGCAATGACGATGTTTCTTTCACTTCATATTTTGTCGGATAGTCTATTCATATTTAAATCAGTATTATGCCTATGCAACTGCAATTGAAAGCAAAACCTGTGTTACATTATTTATTGAAAATAAATTAGATACTTGATTTCCATTTTTTTATACTTTTCTCAGTCAAGTACTAAGATAGCCAATATGCTTTATCACAGCAACAACACAACTATTAATCTTTTTCATGCATGAGCTTAGAACAGTCATATCCAAAAAGCACCTCTAGTTTCATCTTCGAAATAACTCTCAAGAAAAGAAAGCTCTGTGGATGTAAATTCTACTTCAGTTGTCCAGCAAAACTTTTCAAGAGATTTCCACCTTCTAGTCAAAAACTGTAATTATTTTGAGTACTCCAGCCAAGGCAGAATCAATTTTTTCAATCTTTTGTTCACAATCATTCAATCATTTTTTCAGTTCATGTGACAGTATCCAAGCTAGAATAGAGATCTTTCAAAATGCTCAGAACAACACATTGATATTTTAAGTCAAACGCCAACACACGATCTTCTGCCTGCGTGCTCTTCAACAGCGCTGACAATCCTCTGAAAAATTACATCTCCTTCCTCACCTTCTAGCAGGCAAACTAGTGCTAGGAACATGTTCAATCTTTCATAAGCTGACCTAGAGAGACATGAAGAATAGGATAGTTTTCAAGTTGCATAAGAAATAAGAATTTGGGGATCAAATTAAAAAAAAAAAGAAAAAAACAAAACCAAAAATGAACAAACCAAAAAACAACAGAGTGTCTTAGAAAGCTCTACACAGTAGAAATAAGAAACCCCAACAAAATGTTATCAATTCTAGTTTAAAAAAAGTCAAGTGTGTGCTTTCCATCACAAAATAAACAAAATAATTCCAGAAAATAGAGATAGATGTAACTAGAATTTTTTCCTAAGGTTTTTTTTTTCCCAAATAGGAAATAACAACAAGGCTACTGATTCCATTATAGTTTTGTCTGATCCAAATCATCTACATAATCACTGAAAAATGGTGATGCAAACACAAGCATCACACCAGAACCTTTGTTCCTAATAGTACAAGTGTTCTGCATAACTTAGAAACTTAGCACTTTGGAGCAATCTCAGTAAATTCACAAGCACCACTCACGTTAAAACACAAATATGGTCCTAAACTCTTTTGGATTACTGTTACCGCTTTTTGAAATAAAGGACAAATTCCTTCTTTGTCTAAATCTCTGCATTCCAAGCTCTCTCAAGAGAGACAGTTTCTAAATCTGTGTAGATACAGTACATAGCCTATCACGGCAATGCTTAAATCCCATGTTATCTGCTGGCACAGTACAAATTTCAAGTAGCTTTAAATATAAAGTTTGTTTTGTGAAAAATCTCTCTTTTGTTTTCACAGTTTTGTTACCCACAAGGGCAGTGCTTTGGGCATTGAGTCAAAACGCTGAAGACCTTCAATTCTCTCCCCCTGCCTGAAAGGATTTAAACTCTTACTGTTCAATGAATTTTCTGTTGCGATTTACATTTAGTCAAGAAGGTGGAAGAAGAAAAAGGGAAACTGTGGCTCAGGAATCAGTTTGCCTTAGATGAGGGGAGGTGTAATTTTCTACCTCATACTCCAGGGAGGCACAGTGTGGAAGACTGCTAACTGAGAAGCTATCACTAGTACACGGGAGAAAAGTAGCTGGATTCTTCACAGTGCCGCAGAAAGTCTATTTTAAAATAAAGGCTCCAAAGCAAGAAAGAGACAGATGAGACTTGGGCTAATGTTGCATTTAGAATAAAGGCAAAACAATCAAAACAATGACACTAGAAATAGAAAACCTCCACATATAACAGCAAAAGTATCAAAGTGTCTATTTTTCCTTAACTATCTTTCAGCCCTAACAAAGATACCTTTTATAACTGAAGGCAAATTTACATACTAAGTTCAAAACCATTTGAGATTTAGCCCACATTAAAAATTATTATTCATTTTTTAAAGTGACTCAACCTCAGATGAGGAAAACTGAGCACTCAGTTGACTGAAATTTGGTGTACCATTTCTCCCATAATCAGAAAACACAAAACAGGAGGAAAGCTTGCCTAGATCACACATTTTGTCTACATTTTCCCCTATCCTCCCATAAAAATCCTTGAAAAGCATTTTTTTCTTAAAAAGCAAGGGAAAACACCAAGAAAACGTAAGACAACTTAAATAAAATTCAGCATAAATCACATGTATGTACATAGGACTGTTTTTCAATTTAAAGGGAAACAAGCACTAAAAAACACAATTGTATTATGAGTTATTTCCTTATTATTCTCAACAGCAATCCACAACAACCTGCATATTTATTGGACCATATCTAATTTCTACACATACATTAAAAAGTAAAGTAATGACCACTTTCTACCTTTAAATCCCTTTTGCAAACTTAATACAATATGAAAAATATCACAGGCATATGAAATCCTACCATGGTCAAGTTTGGAATCTATACAAAAAAGCTCCACAGAGATTTTCTATATATCTTATTATGACTTAGAAAAACAAAACTCCTCTATGCACAATTTTCTGCATGGCAACAAAGCCTAGCTCAAACTCAAAAGCTCTTCTTGACAGATAAGCCAAAGAGAAGCACTGGGAGAAATCCAGCAACCAGATGACATTCAAATTTTTATACAGGTTCTTACTGTACAGACTTTTCTTTCTTTTGTGGATGAAACATATAGCAATGTATAAAAAAATTTATACATGTAGCTTCCCCCCCCTTCTTGCATAGTTAATTTTATTCAGCGAACTGGATAATGCTTGTACTCAAGCTACAGCTATGCTTAATCTAAAACTTTATCAGCCTCTAAATGCCAGTACATTAAAAAGACCATGCCTGTCAACAACCCTGTATGAAGCAGCACAGAGTAAAACTGTTCACCTATCAACAAAAAGGTTGTTTCAGTAAAGACATGGCTCATCTAGTATGACTCGGCCTTGCAGCACATCTGTGTTGGTAAGATCAATGTTTGCTACTGAACTAGCAGAATGCAGTCGCTTACATGTCCTGCACTTCCCATATATACAGCTGTGGGCTCACTAGCAAAGCTCTTTTAATGTAGGTCATACCTCAGCTTTGGCTCATGACTTTAGTGGGATAAACACTCGATTTTGGTTTTCCGGTAGTGGGAATTTAAAACCTGTTGTGGGCTTGAAAAGAGTGGCCAGGCAGAAAAGGGAATCACTGTCCAGTGGTCTAAACTAGACCTCTCCTCACCAGCTGCTACTATGGTTTGGGTAACAATTCTTGATTTTGATTTCACTCTCCAAAAAAAAAAAATTACATTCTCATTGAATTCTGTTATGAACAATTAGGGAAAAAAGCTTCTTAGAAACCTAGGCAGAATTAGCTGATGCTGCCTAAGAAAATACAGTAGCAAATGACTTCTGCAATAGGAAATGGAGGAAGTAGAAGAGGCAGGTGAGGGAGGTAGGAACAGCAGGAATTTCCTCCTGACCTGCAATGCAGGAGCTGCTTCCACCCATCCTCCCTACTGGGGCCTGGCAACACAAGGAGCAAGACAGATCCATTTTACCCGTTGCTATGTACTAAATGATACTTATGCAGACAAAGACTTCTTTATGAAAAAAGGAATACTGGCTGCCTGTGCCAACACATCTTTAGTCCACATTAATAAGAAATGTCCACCAAATCCCACTTCTCTCAGCAAACGTTTAAATGAAAAGTATATGGCAAACAACTGGGACCTGGGAAGGCTTAATTTTTGTCTGCTAGTGGGATAAGCTTTTAAAGAAAGAAAGAAGGACAGAAACAGACTTCAGGAACTGAGCAGAACTGCAGCTAAGTCCTGTGTGTGCTTAAAAACACTTGAAGAAAAAACAAGCACTAGATTTACATTTTAGGATGACTACAGCTAGCTTTCTCAGCATCTTTTGGATTCCTTTTTCTCATAATAATCAGAAAATCAAGTCCGCAACAGTTTGAAGGCTCCTCGCAGTGTCTCTCTAAGAGCAAGACTTGGGATGTCAAGGAGCTGTGAGGATTTGGCCTCCCTGGGGCCAGGACCCTGTGGATTCTCTGGGTCAGCAGGGCAGTGCCTGGCCACTGGGATCTGTCCCATCACCACGGTGGCAGTGGGGCAGCCCTAGGACTGGTCATCGGGCACCTCCCTCAGAGTAGGGCAAGTCTGAGGCTGCCAGTCTGTTAAGGAACACCTCGCACTGACACCAAAAACAAGGCATCTGCACTCCTCAGACCCCATCACCACAACTGAGCCTGAAAACTTTTACAAACCCTCAGCAAGTAACTTCGTGGTTCCTGCTTTCTCTTTTCTCATTACCTGTTTATTTACAGGTGGTCAAAATATCTGACACAGTCTGCCAGCTCAAAACTTTTCAGTTAGAATGATGAAAAAATTCTCTATGAAATCAAGGAAGGAATACTATTGGCAACATATTTCACCCCAAACACTAGATCTTAGTACTAACTGGGAGTGAAGAATCAAAGCCCTTTCATTTGAAATTTAGCAGGCATTATTTCAGATTTTAAGTGGAAACATGGAAATGGATTTGTAAGTTTGAGAATATTTCTGCTGGTTTTGAAATGTACATTTTAAAGAATGCACTAGTTCACTTGTTTCTGTTTTTCACAAAATGCTGCACCTCACATCCTGTGTTCACAAAAAGAAGGCCATTGAGGTGCAGGAGTGTGTTCAGAGAAGGGCAATGGAGTTGGGGAAGGATCTGTCAGATAAGACTTTTGAGGAACTGCTGAGGGAGCTGGGGTTTTCAGCCTGGAGAAAAGAAAGCTGAGGGGAGACCTTACTACTCTCTGCAACTGCCTGAAAGGAAGTTGCAGAGAGGTGGGGGCTGGTCTCTTCTCCCAGGCCACTAGAGACAGGACAAGGGGAACAGCCTCAAGTTGCAGCAGGGGAGGTTCAGGTCAGCAGTAAGGAAAAACTTCTTCCCTGAAAGAGTGTTTACACATTGGAACAGGCTCCTCAGGCAAGCGGTGGAGTCACCATCCCTGGAAGTGTTCAAAAAATGAGTGGATGTGGTATTTCACAATGTTTTAGTGGGCATGGTGACATTTGGTCAAGGATTGGACCTGATGGTCTTGGAGGTTTTTTGCAACTTTATTGATTCTGTGTTTCTGTAAATTTTTAATTTGTATATCTTGAACACATTCAACCTAAACTTTAATGATAGCTTCAAAAATTATTGAATAGGATATATGAATATGCTATATATACTTCCATATGTATGTACTCAAATACAGGTATATAAAACAAGTAAATATTTTTTGCATTTATTTGAAAAATAAGTAGCTCAAAGAAGTCAAAGTGGCACAGAACTCCTTACATGTCTAAAATTAAGTATTTTGCATAATCTCCCTCAGAAATCAGAAATTAAAAATGCTAGAGGTAAAATTAAGAAAGCATTACCATGTAATTCTCCCAGATCTCTACAGACAGGTCCAAGATACTTTATTGCTATATTATTCTTATGCCTCATCTTTTTTACTATCAGCAAACTTTAGCTATCCCATCTATCCCTTTAATGAAAAATATTTACTAAAAAGTGGTGCACAGTTTCTTGTATTTCCACATATATCCCAAATATAAAGTTGTCAAAGGGGTTATGCAATACCCAGGCATACAAAGATGTTAAAAACTTGTGGGTTTGAATTTCCATTACCACTCAAATTATCACACATCATATGAAATACAGTAACTGTGCAAAGGGAAAATGTGAAGCAGTTTAAGATAATGCATTTTAACTGTTCACCATGAGGGTGAGTAAAAATTGGCAACGTATTTCACCAAGGTACCATGGCTTCTTTTGATTGCCTGCCCTTATTTTAAAGAGCTTGGGGAAAATTCTTCATCTGATATAAATTGCCCTGTGCTGTTAGGGGTTTGCTTGTTTGTTTTGTTGCTGTTTGACTTCCCTTCTCCCTCTCTTTCTTTATGAGAAAGTTGCTTTAAAGTTCCTCTTTCACTGCAAGACACAATTTTAAAGCTACATCTGGTTCTTCCATACAGCACAGGCAGTTCTTGAAATGGTCCTGTGCTCATAAGGCAAGAAGCTTTAGCAATTCCTTATTTTTTCCCCATTTTGCTTTATCATGCTTCTTACATCCAAAGTATCAAATTTATGTTACTCTTCCTCTTACAAAGTTTTAAATGTTTATACAGTGACAGCTCTTGACATCCTATGCGCTGAAACTGTATTTCAGAAATGAAATTTTAGCTCTCTCAACACTGCAGTCAATAGTTGTTCTGACTTTTGCCTGTGGCAAGTTTATTAAAATACAGTAATTTATTATCTTATCAATAAGGGAAAACAAACACTGAATTATGGGATTATTTTTTAAAAATAAAACTCCAACTCAATTTAGTTTTGTCTTATGGTTTTCTGATCCACTAAGACATATCTATCTTCTACTTTGAGATTTATTTACTTCCCATTGAAAAGAAATGTTACTCAGAAAAAAAAAATCTGCACCTCTTACAATCATTATTCTTTATTATAGTTTCTCTTAGGAGATAAGGTTTTAAAGTCAGCTACATACCTAGGCCATAAAACTAAAAGAATTAGCAACACAAGCACACATGGCTCTGGATCTTGAACTACAAATGACGAAGGTCCCTGTACTGGCTGTGGATATGCACAAGTACAAATTGGATTGCCCTTTGTCTGTTTTAAATATGATTGCTAAAATTTTATTCTTAGTGATCCCATGCTTAGCGCAGTACTGAAGAGCAGCTTAAAAAGAATTCACTAGAGCCTGTTCTTCCCAGTACTTACAGAAAAAACCTCTATAAAAAGTTCAATATTCAGTGGTGATCAGAACTATCACAAACTCTATCAAGAACAGTAGCAGTGTTGCTGTGTTTGGCATGCCTGACTACATTTGGATGTGGAGATTCCACATGATGTAGTTATACAGACACTGCATACAGACAAACAATGCTGCCAAGCCCTTGCATTTTAATTTATATATATATGCACATACACATAATATGCTCAATTTGGTGAATCCAGGTCAGTTTTTGCAATCAGTAAGATAGTAATCATCTAATCGGTCAAATTGTCATAAAACTTAGCAGAAGGTGGCTATATACAATATGGGGAAGCAAAACAGAACGTGTCTCCTTTACATTCTATACAACTTTGGACAGGATAAGCAGATTTGGCCTCTTGGGGCATTAAACAATAGTCCATATTTGTTAAAACTGTGTTCCAGTTTATGTAATAAGAAACTGCCTGAAGGTTCATGACTCAATACTCCTGACTCAAAAAAAAAACCCAAACATCATTATTGCTTATATTGAGTCTTGCCAATTTGTATGTCCTTTGTAGAACATTTTTTAAGTTTGCATGTGTTGAAAGCATTGACACTGCAAGAGCAGTTGTCATTTATGACTGTTTCTGAAGAGAATCTTGCCATAATTCCATTTTGAGTACAATCTTTGAGTACTTACAGTATTGCAGGCATTGAGCCTGTGGAAATATTAATATAGAAAGTTTAAAGTTAGTCAGTGGAAAAATAACAGCTTTGTTGCCCATTGAAATGAGATGCTAGAAGACATCTGCCTACAAGTCACAGCCTCCCAACCACTGCTTAATTACAATTGCATGGTATGATGCAGAGATTGTTTCCACTGCAGTATTTACACGTTCAGCTACCTTATAAGGCTACTGAAAAGCTTACTGCTAAATAGACGGAATTAAAAAATAAAAGTGAAGGAAAAAAGGCTATAGGCGGAGTATTAAAAAAATCAAAGTCTCAGTTCTATTTCAAGACCTAACTTTTGGGAAACTATTCTTCTCCTCACTGCTGGGAACTTGAAGTTTAATGAAATAAATGCCAGGTAAGATGCTACAAGTATGTCTTAAATGTTAAGAAGATTTTGAGTTTTCCTGTTTTCGTTACTACAGCAAAGCAGCTCTGCATTTACATTACACCTTCACACATTAACTAAGGCAAGTATATGTTCGTTTATCTTAACAATTGCCATTGCAAACCTACCCTGGGAAGTCTTCTGGGAAATTCATTGCTCTGAGAAACAAACATTTCAAGTAGTACTTTCTTCTAGCTGTGGAGTTCCAAATTTTAAAAATTCTGTTTTCATTTAAGCCAGTTGTCCAAGTTTGGTATAGTTACACACTTCTTTTTTTTTTTTACAGCATTGCTATATCAAACCTTTATTTTGTCAGTATTAAATATTTTCTCCTATTAATTAACTGCTTTATCTCATTAATTTCTTATGGGACTTTATGGACAATATGGACCATAACAGACAATACTTGAGAAACAGACAGTACAGGAGAGAGCTATCATGCATGAACATCAAGGAAAGGAAAGCTCGTAAATTCAGTTTACACTCGTGGAAGCTGTGTTCTACTGATCCTTGCTCTATGCATCTTAAATCCTTCCCCTTTCTCTACAAATATGTTAGATCTGAACTTTGTATCTGCCTTAGTTTGAAGGGATTTCATCTTCTACCTTTCCAGTGCAACATCAAAGCTGTAACAGGATAATTCTTTGTGTATTCCAGGATTCTGGAGACAAGAAGCAAGAATAAACCTTATAATATAGTACATTCACAAAGACAGCGTTAAATCCTACTACCATGACTATTTGTGACTTTACTGAATGACATTTTCTGTCACAGTATCAGAGAGAGACACTCCAAGACCATTTTCACGGAAACTTAACCTGCATAATATTATTATCTTGCCAGGTAAGCAGCTCCCACAAGCAATGATCTCTTATCATCCTGAACAGTATCTGCTTGACTATTTAATTTAAGCAGTTTAATACACTTGGGTCAGTTGCCCTCTACAGGCTTAGAAGCCAAAGCCCATTTGCTCTCCTAAGCTTTGTTTCTTTCTCTCATCACCTCCTAGAATTCCCTATTCAGCTAATAAAACAAGCAAACAAGGACACATAAATTCTCGGTCACCTCTGTTCTAGTCACTCAAATATATTTAATCCTATAATTATCTCATAATCAGTTTTACATGCTTTTATCCCATCAGTCTGTTCTTCATTTATATATTCCCACATTTATCTCACTTTTCTCCAACCTTATTCCCAGGGACAGATGTTTGGTCTTCTGTGTGCTTCCACAAATTAACAGTTACTGTGTGATGGATATAGTAATACATAGGTATCTGTGTTTTAAAACTTAAAACTTGTCTGTCCACTTCTATAAGCTATCCCCTTGCCTTTGAAAAAATCACCTTGTTTCATTTTAGGAAAATACAAAATTAATTGCTTTCAGCAAATCTGAGTCAGAGAGATGACAGACTTTTATTGAAAGAGAAAGCAATGAGAACTACTACACATCAAGACTGATTTTTGCCTTGAAACACTGATGAACTGTTGGATAAATATACTTGAGTGCATTTCTAGATGACCCTGCTTTGCCTGGGTGGTTGACTAGATGATTCCACAGGTCCCTTCCGACCCTATTCTGTGATTCTGTGTTTAAAAAAAATGTCATTTTGAAGGCATCACGTGAAAAAGGTGGAAGCAAAGTGACTCCCACTTAAAAGTTTAGTCACTGAGCATACAAACAGATATATTTTATGACATCATGAAATAAATCTAGCACCTAACAAACCAAAGACCCCATCAAATAAACTGGCGAAAATGCAGTTTGTACTACAAATGCATATAATTTAACAAATGTGTTAAACAAAGTTCTATGAATTCTGAATATATACACAGTAAGAGTTCTTTTTACCCACAAGAATGCCAAGAATCATGACAAATAACGTAACGAACTTGTTAAACAAGCATAAATCTTTCAGAGTTAAGTTATATTAACTTGTGTTTCCTTCCTAATATTTCCAACATAGTAAGTCATCTTAAATGCATTTCTAACATTCACAAGGGGTTTTTTAAAGCTATCACTGATCTATGGAATTTATTTGGATATTTAACTAATAGTTTGGAATAGAGAGGAACCAGCCCCACTGTCAAAAATTTACTTATGAGGTACCAGAAGTACCCAAATTAAGCCAGTTCTTCTAAAGCTACATAAAACATACTCACGATTTGACTGTAATGTGAACATACCCCGAGTCAATTTTACTTATGCTTATTTTTATCATCCAACCTAGCATCTTCCTCCTCTATAGGAACATGTAGCCATATGATAGATCTATTATAAAATGACACAGTACATAAAGAAATATTTTCAAGAGCACATATCAATCTATTCCATGAAAAGAACCATTAGAGGTATCCACTATGGGCAGTTGCTATAAGTACCATACTGATCAAATTATAAATTTTTGTAAAGCAATTTTGTAATCATACTCAGAACATCTTATAGCAATTTCTGTCAAGTTCACCAAGAATTTTCTCATTAAACTCTGTTTCCAAATCACAAATGAGTTTCCCATCTTTGGGTAGGTCCTTCCTTAAATCATTCCTGACAACCATCAGGACCCTTGCGGCATGAAGCATCTACCTTGCCAGTCCATAACATTACATCTTGGGGGGCAGGGGGAATGGAAAGGAAATAAACAAACCAATTTATTAAATTATCTTTTCTGTCACCTATGCTTCAAACTGCAAATATCTGCCCCTAAACTAAACTCAATGTCTATTTAAAAGATAAACATCTATTTACTATAAGCTCAATATAAACTTAACATAAGCTTATTCAAATGTTTTATGGATGTTTAGCCCTAAAATAGAGGCACTATAACAACATTAAGTTGTCTAACCTCGTAGCAAAATACCAGTAACGTGACACAGGTATTCATGAACTTAATGTTGCCATGGACAAAAGGCAACATAACAGTAATGAAGTCCCAGGATTCACACTTACATCCCTTCCTAATCCATCCAATTCTACCAGTATGATCACAGTGGACAGGTTTGTTTATTTAATTTTATATTGTTCCGTTAGGAAGATTAACAATTATACTCTCCAAAGCATCTAAGATCCAGATAATTAGAGCAAAAGTAAGCAGAAAAAACATGAGAAGGAAAGAAGGATGAAGAGTTAATCACCAAAAAAGAAGAAAAGGAACAAGAGGAAATAAAAGATGGGAAGAAAGAAAGAAAAGTAAGAGGCAGATAAGACTTCAAAACCAGCAAGACAGAAGAGGAAAGTTCAATTTTATGATCTTCTTCCTTTCTTGCAACTCTCTTCTTTTGCTCCTTCATACCTTTTTCTAAAATTTGAAACTAATGTATCTTATAGAGAAAAAGCTCTCAGAAATCCTATCACTTACAGAAACATTAGAAAAATTTAAAAATATGACTTCATAATTTTCAAAGCTTCCAGAGACCTCAGCTTTCTGATGATCTAAAAGGACGATTTCCATCTCAGAATAAATATATTCCATCACACGGAATATATTTGTCTCTACATGCGGAGGAAACCTCTAAAACATTAGAAGTTAATTTTAGAGCATCCAGAAATAAGAAATTATAGCCACAATAAGAATCTCAATTTTTCCCAAACTTTTGTATCCATCATTAACTCTCAGCTAAACATTCTGAATGTTTCATAAGTCTAATTATTAAAAGTATTTAAATGTAGTAATACATTAATAATAGAGATTGATTTAAGAAGAAGAGGCAAGAGGATGATTGGAAATAAATTCACTTAAAAAAATGGGGAACAGACTAGCTGTGAGGAAGCTCCAATTCCAATGGAGTTATGTTCCAAGTACATGGAAGAGCAAACCACCCGTGAACATTTTGACTCAAATGCTTGTGGAGATGAGCCTTACTAGGCTTGGTTCAGGAGAAATTGAGAAAAGTGAAGGTTGGTTTATCCAGTGAAAGACATCAGTGCAAAGAAAAACAAAACTAGACTTGAGAGGTTTGCCAAAGGATAGTAAAGGAAATAATTTAGACTTTTCCCTTGCTTTTCAAGATGGCCTTTTACTTTCCTCCTTTATATCCTGCTTCAGAATTAGAAAAACATTTGAATAACTACATGGCAAAGGCACTGTTCTAAAACATTTTAAACCAAAGAATCTTTTCTTGAAAAAAATACCTTGGTAGACCTAGAGCCTGCCAGGCATGCAGTAAGTCATACAGGCAAGATCTTATGAAAAGATCTAAGATATTTCACCTCAAGGAAAGAGAAACTCTAATGTCTATGGGGAGCATGGCTTTCCTTAAACAATCATGCTATGCTTTATTGGAGCATATCATAAAACAACTGCAAAACCAGAATTTACTGAATGCTATTTAGCAGGTAATGGGCTTCCCTAACACAATTATCAATAAATATAGGATATGCCATTTTTACTTGGTGTCTAGGATAATCCAAGGTCGCCCTTTCCACTGCTCCTGCAGCCCCCTATGTTCTTGTTTATTCTCTTACCAGGTAAATTTTAAGCTTGGATGTGGTCTCTAATTAGACATGTAAGAAAACCGTCACCATATTCATGCTCAAGTTTCTCACAGAGCAAAGACTTGTTTTTGTTCTAATACTTTCCTAACTATGTGTGTTTCGTGAAATGAAGCTTATCTCAGACTGTGCATTAAAAAAGATGTCAGAGAATAAATGACTTATTAGCTTTCAATATGTATGAGATCATGGCTTCAAGATAAGTCATATAATAAAGACCCTGTCTCCTGAAAGTAGTGACGCACAATACTCTGCACCACGATGATATATGCCAGACCCCTGTCAGAATATTTCAAGCTTACTGTCACTCACAAATAGCAAACCAGAGGATATACTCACAGAAGTCACATTAAAATAATCTATGATTTACCTCCCTTTTCTGTGTTTTTTAACAAATTCTAAATCTGAAAAAAAAAAACCACCCAAGATACAAATATGAATATAAATAGAATGGCTAGAAAATTCTAAGACAATACAGAAATCTCTCTTTAATGATTTCACTTTTATTTAAATGCTAAATTGAATTTAAAGCTGTGGAAATTATTTGCTTTTGTCCCATTAAAACAACTTGATAAATTTTAGTGGAAATTTCCTTTGCTGAAAAGAAAATCAAATGCTTCAGTAGAAACATGTTTCAATAAATCTGATATTAATATTCAAAGAACTATAGAATGACCTGGTTTCAAAGGGACTTTAAAGATCATCCAGTTCCAACCTCCTGCTGTGGCCAGGGACACCTTTTACAAGACTAGGTTGCTCAGAACACCATCCAGCTTGGTCTTAAACACTTCCAAGGATAGAGCCTCCACAACTTCTCTGGGCAACCTGTTCCCATGCCTCACCACCCTTACAGTAAATAATTTCTTCCCAATATCTAATCTAAACCTACATTCGAAGTGTGAAACTCCTTCCCCTTGTCCTATCACTACATGGTTTTCTAAAAGGTCTCTCTCCATCTTTCTTGTAGACTCCCTTAAGCCTTCACTTTTTCCCTTTTCCATGTCAAACAAATCCAATTCTCTCAGCCTTTCCTCAAAGAGAGGGGCTCCTTTCCTCTAGTAAGCTGCTGGCCCTACTTTGGACTTGCTTCAACAGGTCAATGCCCTTCCTGTAACGGGGACCCCAGAGACAGGTTTCACAAGAGCATAGTAGAGAAGCAGAATCACCTCCCTTGACCTGCTGCCCACGTTTTTGATGCAGCCCAGGGCAAATTCTTTGATAGTCAGATTTCACTTTCCTTTATTTCACCGTCCCCCCTGCCCAAGTAAAACACTGCAATATTCAATTCTTGTAAGCATCCAAATGTTTCAAAAAGGAACACCACTGTGTTTTGTTTCCAAAAAAAAATGTGTTGTTCTGTGTGCCTACAAATGGCACTATTATGTAAAGAGACTGTGATTAGCTTGAATCAGGCACTGGAGGAATTCTAGAGCTCCTAAAATAAGCTGAAAATAGACTCCAGCTGTGCTGGTGCACCACTTTATTGCTCATTTCTAGCTTAGGAATCTTTATACTATGCTGTAAAGTACAGCACAAGCATGTTGCTTCTCTGGGAAATTCTCAAACACAACAGGCTTTTATTCTTTTCAGAAGGTCCAAGTCAGCATCCACAACACAGGTACACACACAGAGGCCCTTTCAGTTCTACACAGGTTCTCAGTTCCACCCATGAGCATTCATTCTCTTGCCAAACAGTGTCGTAAGGATGAGTTGCGGGTGTGGGGACTGGACATGGCACTGCTGCAAGAGGACGGGGGAGAGATGAAGAAGAGAGAACATGAATCCCGAGAGGGAAAGAGTGGGAATGGGGACACATACCTGAAATGGGTAGGGGGGACAGTTGCTGACTGCTGCTGAAAGCACAGCTAAGCAGGAAGACAGCCTGCAGACCACCAGAGCTTCCAAAAAGTTCAACAAAGCAACATGGCTACTGGTGCTGGACTCACGCTGCACACAGAAAATACATCATTTTCCTGCTATCAGAATTCAAGTCATTCCCTGGAAACTTCAATCACTAATACAACAATGTGCATCATATGGAGTTAATTGTGACCACATAAAAGCTCAAAAATCATTCAGCCTGCTGTGTATCCTGTGAAGGCATTGAGCACTTTACAAAGATCAAGAATTGACTTCTGTCTAATTTTTAAGAGAACAGCTATAATTCAAGTTGTTAAAAAGTTTGAATTCAATTCAGTAGATAAACTGCATACAGAAAAACAAATATATTTTTAATATTTAATTTTAGAATCCCAACCTTTCTGAAAACACAATGGAATTCCTCCACTGGAGGAATACTGTATACTTCTTTATTCTCACTTCTTCCCAGTGTTGTAGTTTCTCTCTTTATTCTAACCTTCACATAAACCCTTGATCATTCCATGCTTACTACCTTGCTTCCCATTAAGATTTCTTTCCTCTTTATTCTTATTCTATTTTATCCAAAATTTTTCTGATCTGAATTGCTACTGCTTTTTTCACCTGTGCCTCCTAACTACTTATCTTTTATTTCTTACGGCTACATACTAGCAATCCTTTAATCAAAATAACTTTTAAGAAACACCTTATTTGCTTCCTTCACTCTTTCCATGTTTATACTTGATCTAAATAATTTTTTTAAACAAAGGATTAATGTAATTTTAAAAATCTATTATGTTCTGACTATGGTTAAAAATACAAAAAGCCTGATAGACTCAAATGGAATAGTCTTTTCAGAACAAATCCTGATAATGAATTAATTTCATACACAACAATGATGCATACCTTGTGCAAATTACCATTGCCAAAACAAAACATAATTTTTGAGGTCAGGAAGATTTAAAATTGATTTTCTCATCTTTTTCAAAACTCCAAAAACAGACTGCTAAAGGATGTGTAGAAGTTTTAACATGCCATTTGAATTTCCAGACTGCAAGGAGAAACATAGCACAACATTCTACATTTCCCTAAAATGACTATTAGAATTACTAGTTCAACAGCATTACTGCATAAAATTTCAAAATGCAAATGGATGTCAACCAAAAAAGCAGTTTGAAAAAATCTCAGATCTGATAGGAATCTCCAAAGCTATCTACTCTTGGTCATTTGGCAAGGGCTGGCCAACTTTTGGCAACTTCTACAAAGCTCTGTCAGTCACTAGAGTTATGCAGCATAAGCTGCTAGCTTTTATCTATGACTAAGTATGTAAAATGGGAGAGAAAACACACAATTCCAGAATACCTACACAAAGAAAATATTTTTTTTCAGAATTATATGGAGGACTCTATTGAGACGCTGTATCAATAAAAATGGGAATGTCTCCTGGTAAAATGTTTTTTCATGAAAGTTTAAGACAAGACCGATATTCTGTGTAACTATTAACACTAAAAACTAATTATGAAAAAAACATAAGTGAAAACAATTAAAATCTGCTTTGATAAAGGATTTTGTTTCCCTTCTCTTGTGAAAGGGATGAAAATGTTCCCATTTCTTCCATCTGTTTCATATTTACACAGTCATTATTATTGGTCTGTAATGAATAAACAGGTGGGAGAAACGGGAAGCATTTTCAACCCTTTCACAAAAGGAGAAAGAAAATGAGGTAGAATTCACTTAACCCCCCCTGCCCCCCACCCAAAAACCAGAATAGGACATTGAGACAGTGCTTATGAAAAAGGCTGAACAGGTAAACACAGGCATGTAGTGAAACAATGTAGAAATCAAATCCCCAGAGATGCTTCACAATCTTTAAAACAAAGCAGATGATGAACACTTCCCAGCTAAAACTGTTTGACAACTCTAGTATGTGTTAAGGGTTTTTTTATCATTCTTTGTTTTTGAAAGATAGTGGTAAGAGTACGAAGTCTGTAAGAAGTTTGATCCAAAAAAAAGCCATTAAGAGAAAAGTTCATAGTAATGTATTAGTGGTCTGAATAAGAGAGGAACTTACAAAAACTGACCTGCTGCTATATACAGGACTGATCACAATTAAAAACCCTAACAGTTTGCTTTAATCATCACCCCTGAACCCTACACATACTACTCTTGGGCACCGTATGTGCAGGAGCCAGCAGCAAGAGAAGACAACTTTTCTACCACTGGCAGCATGAAGACCAAACACGTATGAAAAGAGCTCTTGCACACCCCTGGGTGCCCTAAGTCCTGGGGGGGGGAAAAACTGGACATGACAAATTATTTCTGCATAGGATACAATAACTTTTTGTACATACAATGTATTGGGTGGGCACTCTTAGCCAAGAAAATTATGTCATTTCCTACCTCAAATAACATCTTTCAAGATAAAACCTGAAGTACACATCAACTGGCAAGTTTAATGTAACAAATACATAGCAACATGTATTCATTATTCATTAACCCAAGTTATTTGGATTAGTTTATGCAGCTTTATTCACTAGGTGGAACACAACACTCGAGGTCTGACTCAGTTTTAGGCCAAAGACTTTCTGTAGTGCAGAGACCATATGGCTGGTTTCCACTAAACTAATTAAATGGAGATGTGATTATAACCCATTGTGTATAATTATGCAAAATTTAGTACTGCTTTTTATGTCAAGATAGACCCTAAATAAAGATCAACATATTTGTGCCTGGAACCCTTACCAAACTTTTCAGATGCATGCCTCCCAGGGACAGGATACTAAGCTGTAAAAATGACTGGATTTGTTTGGGAGTTTCTCCTTTCTTTTTTTAGGGGGTTGGGAGAGGAGAGGGTGTCGATAGTCAAAAGATTCTACACAGGTCTTGTGGATAGATAACAAAATGGGATTCAAAAAGGGGGGAAAAAAAAGAAACTCAAGTTCTTCAGACATAACATTAGGAAAAACATGAAATTCAAAGTAAACTTAGGTTTACTCAGGTTATTTTTTAAAATGCGAGACAGTACAACTTTAAGCTCCAATGTCTACACAGAGCTGCAAAGTATTTCTTACAAATACAGTCTGTTTCAAAGAGTTTGTAACCTGAAGAGCCTCATACATAGTCAGTCATTGTGTCTCTGGAACACTACTAGAAGGAAGGGCTAACTATGACACTTCTTGAAACCTAATCCAAAAAAACTTCAGTGCATGCTCTCATTTAAACACGTAGTTGCACAGGGAAATACTTCAGAATGTGCTTTTGTACCATTTGGGACAATTTAATATTCTTTCTGTGAATCCCCAGAATTGTCTTAAAGTACGGATCATTTAACTCATATATGGATCATAATATCAAATACTGTTTGGAGACAGCATGGTCTTTTTCGAAGGTATCACATGTTAGACCATAGATAAATCAATGAACCTGGACTTCACAAGCAATGTGACAAGATTTACTGTGTCTGAAACTATAAAAATATGGCTCTATACTTAAAGGAATATGAAATGGGTCAATGTGACAAGATTTACTGTGTCTGAAAATATAAAAATATGGCTCCTCTAAGTATTAGCAAATTTCTAATTAACTACCTTCTAAGGTACTAAAGCAATTCTAAATGAATAACCATTTCTGATTTATTCTAGAATAAGAGCACCTCCAAAGGGATTATAAGTGTTTTTTTTTCAAATTCCAGTTTGAGTATTTTCTTGGATTTACCCTAGCACAAAATCAGCTAAATAAGCATCACAGAATATGCTGAGTTGGAAGGGACTTTTTAGAATCAAAAATAATAGTGCTGGTGTACATCTTCACAGATTTCAGTAATGAAGAATTTATAGACAAACTTCTACAGGGCTTTCTACCGAAGACAAAATAGCATAAAATAGTTTAAATCATTGTTACATGGTAAAATTTGGTTAGACATTGAGGTCCTGTTTGAATTGTCTTCCTTCTGCTACAGATCATTCCTATCAATCTCACAAATATTTTTTAATTATTGTTTTTCATAACCAAACACCAAGTGTCAAACCAGAATTTCCAAGAATTAAGCTTCAGTACTGAGTTCTATTGTGGCTCCTGTCTGCTGTTCTGGCTCTCTAAAAGCCAACTTTGATTTTGCCCTAATAACCTATTTCTAAGATCTGTTCTCTGTTTCCTTAAACCACTCACAGCACTACCTATGAGTTGTAAAAATAGTACATATCTATGAACTGTGGTCTAACAAAAGCTCATAGACTCCACCTTTATTTGAAGCCATTTGTTTTGTTTTGTTTCCCCATGGTTGAATTTTCACTTATTTTAATAATTTCTTCCCTTTCAGGACTTATACATTTTTCAGCCCAGGAACTCTGATACTCCTATATCTGTGCTTATAAAATGCCACAGTCACCATCCATTTGTAGCCTTAGCTCAAAACTAGAGTAATACACTTACCTTGTCATTCACTTTTTTTTTTTTGCTTCTCTTCAATCTGTTTTCATTATCTCTAGTGTAATTTCAGTAATTTCTCAAATTCTTAAAGCCTACCCAGTACTGAAGTGCCCCTGTTCAATAAAGAACTCAGACATGTACTTAGTATATAAACCATCTTCCCATCCTCCGCTCATAGACATCTATAATTTTCACTGTTTCCTTCTATTCATTTCAACTGCTACAATATACAGGCTTTTAAACAATATACAGCCTATGCTTTCTTCCAAGGCAGCTGTCTCTAATGCTTGCCAAGGTCTTTATTTTGATATAGGTAGTGATGCTAGGGTATGTCCATCTCTGTAGTGAATTTCAAACATAAATATCGTATTAAAAGTAGAAATGGCCCTCTACTTAAAAAACCCAAACAACAAACAAACCCAAAACCAACAACAAAGAAACAACAGTTAATAATGCATCTTAAAGCTATTCAGTATGTCTTCATGAACGAAAACATCTATTACTGGGCCAGTTAATCCTAGGAAACACATTCTTCAAAAAAAACTCATTAACACTATCACTACTGCTACAATTACTTTGAGTATCTCAACCAGGTGGAAGGGACCCCTGGAGATCATCTAGTCCAACCCCCTTGCCAAGACACAGTCACCTGCAATAATTCAAATTATTTGTAAGTTTTTATGTTTAAAATAAAATCAAGAATTTAGTTTCAGAAACTATACAAGAAAACAGCTATATTGGAATTTAATCACAAGTTCTTTTCTCTGTATTCTGTACTGGTTTTAATAAAATTATGACGCATACAAAATCTGACAGTTCTAAAGACAAATTTAGCTACCAGTAATGTCCTCAAAGAGGCATTAGATTTTGCAATGCAGCCAACAAAACTATGCAGTGACCCTCCATAGTATCCACTAAAAATCTTCCAAAGCAACACAAAAAGAAATGTATTTTCAGTGTCTAAAAACAGAATGAAAACATATGTAATTATAAGCATATTTTAAATTTTTGCTTCTTTTAATGGGCAGAAAACAATGGAGAAGAATGCAATAAAGGGTGCTTCAGCCCTAGCTAATGGCAGAAGGAGGGAGGCCTTCTGACACTATCAGGCAGCCCTATGTCCACTCTTTTTCAGAGGCGTCTGATGCTTGATTTTAGCCATCAGCAGCAACCTATTTTCCCTTCTCGAGAGGAACAAGGAAGGCAGCTTTGGATCTTTCTTCAAGAACCCAGGAGAGGCAGAACAGCATAAACGATGATGCTAACAGCAAAGTATATTTTTTCAGTGGATGACTTGGAGAAGCAGCTTTCCCCTTCTCTCTTGAGTCATATAAAGTTTTACTGGGCTGACAGGATCTACCATGGGCCATTGAGTTTGAATCCCATAAAAGCAAAGTAGGATCATCCTTTCCCTCAGAAGTGTGTGGGAGTTTTTTTCAGTTTGTCTCATGAGTCATGGATTGTCACCATTTGAATTACACTTTCCAGCTCTTGTATAGAAACACAAGGACTAAAAATATGCGCTTTAATGGGAGTTGAGATTCTGCTACAGTCACATTCTGCCTTCGTTTTGTTTCTTGAAGGCTTGGTGAACTGTAATTCTCTATTTGTGACATCAGGCTCATTTCCACAGCAACCAATTGAATTATCCCCCAAATCTTTGTAATAAGAATAAAAGGAACAAATGAACCCTTAAGAAACAAAAGCTTCTTACTGTTTACACGCAGATGTCCATAGAAACAGCCAAACAATAAAGGAAAAGATACATATGGAAGATACATAGAAACACAGGAAATATAACGAAGGCATAATCAATGTTTATACATTTTACAGTGTATAAATACACATTCAGTAATTTGATGACCATATGTCGGATTTTTAGCAGCCACAATATCTGTTCAACACCAGTAACAGTTGATGCTGCAACACCAGGTGTTAATGACTGGCAGCATGTATCTGTGCAGCTTCAATTCTAGAAAGAAATAATTATATTTTACCAAGGAAACAGAAAGCAAGGAGAGATGACACCATTTGCCTTTCAGACTTCAAAGACCACCTACCAGCTACTGCACACAATGAATCCCTCAACCACAGAAACTTGAGAACATCTCTCTCACTAAGAGTGGCTGAGGGATCTGGGCCTGTCAACCTCAAGAAGGGATAACTGACAGGTTACCTCATCAATAGCTGTAAGTATATGAAAGGAAGGTATCAAGAGAATGGAGCCAGGCTCTTCTCAGTGCCTCCAAGCAACAAGAGGCAACAGGCAGAAAGTGAGGAAACCTAACTGGGAAGTTCCACCTAAATATGAGGAAGAGCAACTTTACTGTGCAGATGACCACAAACTAGAACAGATTGCCCAGAGAGGCTGTGGAGTCTCCCTCACTGGAGATGTTCAGTAACCACCTGGATGCAATTCCATCCAATATGCTCTTGATGATGAGACAGTGTCCTCTTCATCTCACACAGCAAGCATTTCCAGTGCTTCTCTATGGTTAAATGATGGGTTTGTACTAATGACAGCCTTTTTTTAACAGTATTTTCTCTCTGGATTCTGGCATCAACGCAATTTGGTACTATTGACCAGGCTGAATCATTCTTTTCTCTTTTCCAGTTCCTCTAACATTTCTTCCATATGAGATCTAAATAGGTACTAAACTTTGACACTTCCACTAGCTTTCCTAAAGTGGACAAATAAACCATGTTAGGACTAGCAAAACTGAGACAATTTGTTTCATAATACTTTTGTTACCCCTAAATGAAAGTTACAATTTTCTGAGCCATTGTATTTCAATTATATATAATCAATTATTCAGGAACTTGAGGCAGCTCTTTAAGACAGAAATTTAAGCTAAAAAACAGCTAGTGCTTTATTGAACTGATCCAACACTAGAAAAATTTGTCAACAACTTCAAAAATTTTGAATTACAAGTTTACTCTACAGGCCTATTGCCTTCTCTGCTTTTATCAAGTGGACTAAACCTCTTCATGTTATGATACATGACTTCTTGTAAGCAATCTCCAGTCAACAGCACAGAGCAGCAAAAGTAGCCTTTCATTTTGCTGACTATAATCTTTTTATATACAAACTCCTTAGCAAGTCAGATATTTCTGAGAGAATCTTCTGTTCTGCAGAGGAATAGGGTCTTTTCCAACCTTTACAATTCTATGATTCTGGGGCATCTTATGAACAGCAAATTTGCCCCAATTCTGCTAGTTGATAGTAACAAACAAATATAAATTCACTATTTTCTGCTCTTAAAACATGTCTCCTGGCAGCTGACCTATGAAGTTTCTTTAAGTCAGAACACAGGGGAGAATTCTGTAATTAGCTAAGATATGAACAGAAGACTGTATTAAGATACTCCAAAAGTCACTTTGTGACTTTACTTTTCACCATCACTACGTACAATTCAAATAAGGTTCTATGAAATAGAATAGTTCCTAAAAGAATGCTTTAAATTAGAATATCAGCATGTTTATTAGCTTTTTTTTCTGTCAGAAATGTTAGTCTCATCATACCTATCCTACATTCTCTTCAAGATCTAGTACAGAAATCCTCATTAGATTGAGGAAAGAAATCCATTAATGCTTCCACAGCTGATACTTGTGCCCAGTTCTCAATCTCTCACAACAACTTCATCTATGATACGGTCTTTCAGAGGCCAAGTCTCAATTATGACGGCTTAAATGAAAAATAAATTCACAACTTTGTATCTCTGTATCCCTGATTTCAGTTTAACGCAAGTCAAAAAGCCAGATCTAGCATCTTCATTAGTACAGACTGTATATAACAGCCTTCCTTTGGACAGAGTTCAGGGGTTTTTTTAAGAGTAAATCTGATCAGAGACTAAATATATCATTTCTATCCCATTTTCTCTAAATTGGTGCCACACAGGAATGTGCACAAAGGATTTAAATTCACAGATCTGAAAAAAAAAAATTACAGTGTTATATCAGTAAACATAGTTCATAGTTCACCTCTCAGGAGAACTAAAGCAAGTGCCCCACCAAACTCAAGCGGGGCTCAATTTATCTTAGGCAGGTTTTTAGTTCTCAGTCACTTAGAACTCACTCTTAGACTCAGAATAAGGATTCAGACTCCACAAATTATCATCTGGTCTCATTTTCTGGTCACTCCATCCCCAACAAGCCTTGCTTGTGAAGAGTAGATCTCTCACAAGACCCAGCGTGCTTCTCCATGAAGTTGTCTCAAGTGCATGGGATATTGCACAGCCAGTGCTGGCAGACCAGCTTATCTGACAGGTTCTGACAAAACCTTTCCAGAACCTAATCTTCCCCACTTTTACAAACAGCAGCAGAAACACCATAATCCTAAAATCCAATACTGGGGTAAAATTATTCTCAGTAATCAGCAGCAATCTTCTCTCCCCACTTTCCAGACAGTCAAAAATAGCTGGTTTTGGCAATCTGTATTTAATGAGGTCCATTCCCTCATCAGAATTAGCACAATTCCATGTGGCACTAGAAGCCTGGGAAACTGAGGGATTGTGTAATGGCCCATAACTGCTGGTGACCAGCTGCCACATATATGAAGTTCTCCCCACATTATCATTTATACCCATTGTAAAAGAAAATATCTTCCGTCTGTGAGGATCACAGAAGCAAAGCCCCTCAGGAGTCTCTGGCAAGTTAATTTTGAACCAAAACTTCTGCTGACCTTCCCATTTTATTTCATTGATCTTTTCACAAGTTCCTCCTTCCTGTTCCCCTATAAAATTGTCTCACTGTTTAGTTCTTGCAGTAGCTATTGATGCTACATCAAAAGATGCTGCAGCTGCTGATGCTGTTTCTGTTCTCACAGTCATTTCAGTAGCACTCCAGCATCTATTTCTATCTTCAGGCTGTGACAGACTGCCCAAGTTCTCCTCCACCAGCCTGGGAAAAAATCACTGCCAAAAGTTTTGCAAAAAGGTTTTTTCAGGCTTTTTCCTCAGGGCACATTTTGTTGACAAACTCAAAAGGACAACACAAAACCAAGCTATTTCCCCAGAGAGCACATGCTGCCAGAGCTCAGAGGTCTTTTTCCCCGCCTACTGAGCGAAGGGCAGAGCTCCCTTTTTTCTTTTTTTTTTTTTTTACAGCCTAGCTGACTCATGGAATAGTCTTGCTTTAACTGTTTCCAATCACTTGAGTATTTCTTCACTTGCCTTTGGAGCAGGATACTTTAAATTTCCCTTAACATATAATTTGGACTAAAACAGCCATAGAACTTCATTTAATAAAAAGAAGATACAAAATCCATTTAATAAAAGGGATAAAAAAAACAAATATGTCCAAACTAATCCAATTCACCATACAGATAATAATCACAATAATAATCACAACAAAGGTATTTATTTTGTTTCTCTCTAATGCCCTTACAAATCAGGCTCCTGTTAGGAGTAGTACAGAACAGCACATCACAAAATCACAGAATCATTCAGGTTAGAAAAAATCTGCAACATCATCACCTTTGGCCAACTAGACCATGGCACTAAGTGCTGCATCCAGTCAGTCATTCCTGAAACACCTTCAGGAATGGTGATTCCACTGCTTTCCTGGGCAGTCTGTTCCAATATTTAACAGCGCTTTCCATGAAGAAAATCTGATGTCCAACCTGAACCTGCCCCTAGCACCGCTTGAGACTATGTACTCGCTTCCTGTCACTGGTTGCCTGGGAGAAGAGACTGAGTCCCACATGGCTACAACCTCCTTTCAGGTAGTTGGAGAGGGCAATAAGGTCACCCCTGAGCCTTCTCTTCTCCAGGCTAAACTACCCCAGATCCCTCTTCATATGACTTACAAATACATAGCTAGTACTATATCATTTAGATGAAACTGTCTCTGCCTGAAAAGTCCTGTACATGCCTTACCCTATGCAGTGACATTTGTATACAGAAAAATTCCTATATCTTTTCACCTTTCTCTCCCAGAGCTGACATTGATCATGAAATCGAAAAGAGAAAAGAAAATAAATTCTTTTTCTTCTCTTGAGTGCATATATATTCCTCAAATTTTCAGGATTTGGTGTGAGCTATGTTATTGTTGTTGTCTTTATTATCACTATTCTATATTAAGTACACCAGTTATCTCGGTTTACTTTTCACGGATTCTTCTGAGGCAATTTTCAACCAGGCAAATATCTAATGCAAAATATTTTCTACTATTCCCTGTTTGGAACAAGACGAGAGAGGAGATTTTTAATTTGACTGGTAAGAAGGACATAGAGGAACTGTCTTTGGAAATAATCATTGTTTCAAAACCACACATATGCATATTAACTGCAAAGAGCCAAGTATTAGGAATATGCTCTTTGAACTCTAGAAATATTTTTTAGCAACATTTAAATTGTTCCAAAAAATTCACTGAAGCCCCAAAGTATTTAAGTATGGCAGGCAGATGAAGAAAGGGTTTAAATTGGAAGCATAAAATTGCTTTGAATTGAGCTCAAAAATAATTCAGTAAGACAAAATTACAGATATTTCTTGGATTAATTTACTGAAAGATATTCACTTACTATGAAGTTCTGAGTGCTACTTAGAGGGAAATATTTTGTGATTAGGAACCAGTGGTAGAGAATTCATTCTCCTCTGCTGTCGCATTACATTTACAGAAATTGAGAAAAGCTGGTATGTATTCAAGCAAGAAATTTTACATTTAGGGTTTGTGTCCAGCAAACAATACAGTTGGATAAAGCAGCAAACCATTCTATAAATACATGAGGCAGAAAAAAGGCAAAAAAGATGTGGTAGGAACTTCTCAAAGTGGTAACAAGGGCTAGGGAGCAAGCCTTGTTTAACTGTACTTGCCAGAGAAGACAGGCTATCATCAAACTCAGAGAAGATAATCAAAAGCAGAACTACAATGAAGTAGAGCAAAGTGTCTTTCAGTTAGAAAGTGGAAAGAACACGTGCCTCTCAGAGCACTAGAATACACACAGGTAGTTTAGTGGGCTTTATACAGTGAAAGATTCACACATCTACTCTGGTTACTAAAAAAGGGATTTAAGCTAAATTCAGACCTCTACATCCAAGAGAGTTGGATCCATAGTGTCCGCACTCAATCAGCTACAGTTGTGCACATAAGTCAACTCTGGATGTACGTTAAGCTTATTATCCATGCAGTCTGTGTCTCAATATAATTTGAAAATTTCTTTACGTGACTGAAGTCAATTGATGCTGAAAAGAAGCAGTTCATCAAGGTGCCTCCTGAGTTCTGTTTCAGCATAAAGCTAAGAGGCACTTAAATACTTCTCTTAGAACCTGGTTGAAACCATTCCTCTGTTCTCAGAAACTGTAATACTTGCAAGATGTGACTGATTTCAGCAAAGTCTGGCAGCAAGTCTCCTTCATAAAATAGGCAGAAGTGAGATAGGCTTGCCTTCCGGATCAGGCAAAGATCAAGGATATGGTTTCAAACTGAGTTTCAACCTCAAAATCCCTCTCTCCTACAAGTGTGCCGTGTCAGCTATGCAGCAGAATAGTCTGGGTTACCAGCCCTCCCTATACTGGATCCAAACTAAGGCTTTCACACCTGCAAAGTGGTCAGGGCAGACACCGTGGCTGCCACTGAAGTAAAACACAATTTCACTTTATAGCCAGGTTAGGCTGAGGGAATTTAGATTCAGAAGGGAACAGTGTGTGGGGTTTTTTTCTGATCATCAAGTCAATGTGCAAAACACCAGCAAACGCATTTTAAAGAGAATATTTTCTGAGTCAATAGACACATGAAATGCCTGAAAATAAATGAGCAAACCTTCTTAACCAAATTTATTTAGGCTCCAAAGAGAAGTAGAAACTGAAATACACCCTGCGCTTAACTCCCTACGGGTTACAGCAGGAGGCACCTCAACACACTCCCTCTTTGGGTTCACCTGCTAAAGGTATCTGTTTTAGTAGAGAGCAATAGTAAATACTGTGAAATTTCAACACTTAGCATTTGACCATGATGGTATGATATACAGGCATAAGTGTCAACTCTGAATTCTACCCACTGACCTCAGCGCTCTAGTACACTACTCTCTGTTACCTTTTTTAAGTTTTCTTTTATTTAAGTCTCTTTTTATTTGCACACCAAAACGTGTGTCCACTGGTATATGAGAGGAAGCTTGTTCTGTAGGTCTTCTATTGGAAAATAATCCAATGAATGTTTGTATAATGAACTCAAAAGTTTGTTCCATATTTCAGCCTGTTGTATCAGGTTTGTATGGCAAGGNAATGAAACCACTTTGTAACAGCAGCCAGAAAGGAATGCGAGAAGCAACCCTTCAGACCCCAAGGTCAGTGAAGAAGGTGCTCCAGCCAACAGAGCAGATTCCCCCACCATCTGTGGTACAGATCATGGTGAAGCAGGCTGTTCCCTGGGGAGGTCCACAGTGGAGCAGATATCCCCTTGCATCCCATGAAGGACCTCACACTGGAGCAGGTAGGTGCCTGAAGGAGACTGTGAANCTCAAAAGTTTGTTCCATATTTCAGCCTGTTGTATCAGGTTTGTATGGCAAGGTTTTGGTAACAGAGGGCTGCAGGGGTAGCTTCTGTAAGATGATGCCACAAGGTGCTATCATGCATGATATAGTCAGTGCCAGCCGGCTCCAAGACAGACCTGCTGCTGGCCAAGGTTGAGCCCATCAGAAATGCTGATAGCCCCTATGGAATAACACAATTAAGATGGGGGGG